>VXBZ01011324.1:315245-333700 GCA_013399135.1 Heliornis fulica | reverse complement strand
CTGCTCTGATTCTTACCCCTCACTTCTGGTTTGTTGAACCTGCTGGGTGATGGGGCAGGGAGCATCATGTGAAGGGCCTCTTCTCACATTGCTGCTGCGGGCTGCCACCAAAACCCAAGGTGACCACCTTTAAACCCCCTTGCCATGCCCAAGGAGAACAGGACATCACCACTTCGTGTGTCTGGCAGAGACCACCTTACATCCTGTGTCAGGCCCAAGATTGAGTGGGGCCAACACGTACAGCAGACCTTGCTGGACTCGTGAGCCTGATTGGCTAACAGTGGGTGACTTGCCATCCTGATTGGACAGCAGTGGCTCTCCATTACACCATCACAGTGTTATGGTTTCACCCACACATGAAGGTTCAGTTCTCATGGGAATGTTGTGCTTCCCTTCTCACATGAAGGTCAGTTCTCATGGGAATTCTTTCACGGTTCTTTCTGGTCACCTGGCCAAGGTCATCTAGTTTTGTCCTTCATATCTGACTCAGGCCATCCTCTCTCATCCCTTACACACCAGGCAAGAAGAGGAGTCTCTGCTTTTTGGGAGAGCCCCAAGTGTCACAGCCAGGACGTGGCTGAAGGGACAAGGACATGTGTCGGTGCAGCACCCCTTGTCTCTCCATGATGTTACCTGTGCTCTGAGAAAGCTCAGCGTGCGCCAACGAGGCTCCAGGGAGCTCTAAAGCTTAGTCCAGAGCTCTCCAGAGAGAAGTTACAGAGAGAGTGAAAATCTGTCACCAAGCTGCCAAAACACCCGACCCTTCGTCAGGAAGGGGAGCAGAAGCACAGCAGGTTTCTCTGCAGAACATCTAGCACAGCTGCCAGCGGGGTGGGAGGCTGCGGGTAGCAGTCTGGAGGGGGTGGCTGGACACGGCTGAGCTCTCCCAAGGCTTCAGCTCTCTGAGGATGGTTCCCAGAAATAAGCTCACACCACACATGACTCTGCCACCGCTGTGCCAGCTGCACACAGGTCCCTGCCACGCACATTTTCCAGTGGCCTTGTGCCGAGATGGGAGACTTCCTTGGCTCCCAGAAATAGCCCCAGGGAGATCTGAAGTGTTGCTTCCAACAACGTGAGGGCCACCTCCACACGGGTGTCCACCTGCTCTTCAGCGGTGTTCTAAGAGACGTTGGACAGGCTTGGGAAGCTGCTGTGACCCCACACTCAGGTCTTTCCTCCCCCTGGGCTCACACAGGTGTTAGCAGGGATAGGTACAGACAAACCTGCTGAAGAACGATGTTTGAGCTTCTCATTCCTCTGTTTTCATCATTAAAAAAATAAATTCATTTATTGTTAAGTTTTTGTGCTGTAAATCTCAGGAGTTTTTGGGAAACTGTCCAGGTGTCCCCATGGTGGTGGTCCCTGGGCGGTGAGCCCAGCACTGGCTGGGACAGGAGTCCTGAGCAGAGGCAGAGCCAGCAGCCCACACCGAGTGGGTGCTGCTGGGCACTTTCCAGAGCCAGAGATGTCCAGCTCCTGCTGATCAGTCCCTTGGTTTCCAACAGACACAGTTCTTATTCCTTCCAACCTGCACAAATCAAACCCCACAGCAATGTCCCACACCAAACAGACCCGGCACTACCATCTGGAGCTTCTCAAGCGGAAAGGGAGGCTTGGAGCAGGCTCTGCACCAGACTTTTGAGGATGGAGCATTAAAATGTCACAGTACATGATCAGTATTAAGTATTTCAGAGTTAATTGCACGACTACTGCATTTGTCTTGTGCATGTGCAGCCAGCTCTGTTACCATCCCTGAGCAATGATGGGGTGGGTCATGCTGCACACCCACCCCACACGCACCCACAGAGGGGTTTGGGTCAGTTTACTGACACCTCTGAATGACACTAGGACACACACTTGTTTTGTTCTTGTCAACCAAGACGTATTTAATTCAGGCTCAAGGCAAAGTCATGGCTCACAGCCCTTTAGTGCACTGCTGAGTTCAAAACCAGCTTGCAAAACCGTTCCCAGAATAACCTTGTGAGTGTCTTTTACCCAGAGAACTGTATAAAATATTTTGTTCAAAGACAGAGGTGCAAACATTTTCATCAACACTTTCCCTGCAGAGAGGTGACAGTTTTGGACACCATTTCCATATGACACTGTGGGAGTGTTCGGTGGGCTCCAGCCGCAGGGCAGCAAAGACCAAGCATGGGCTCATCCTTGTCTTGGTAAGACTCACAGAGTCGCAGTACCACTCCAACAAGAACTGTCAGAATGATGGAAAGACCCAACAGCTTTTCTCTGGGCATCACTGAGGGGACTGCTCGGGTACCTGCACACAGTGGCCAAGGGATGCTCTCGCTCCCTGCCCCACGATTCCCACTGAACCCTCCCTGGGGCTGGGAAAGGCACTGGCATGAATGGTGCTGCAGCCAGAGCTGCACCGATCCAACCTGCTGCATGGCTGTACACAGGGAAACTTTGCTGACAAACAGCCAGAGCTGGAAATGCACTTTAACAAAGCACAGCAAGAATTTGCACGTTTGCTCCCCTTTGAAGACAAAACACATCCTCGTAGAGAACAGCGATGGTTTGAGTAACATCATAGATGGTGTGGCCAGCAGGAGCAGGGAGGTGATAATCCCCCTGTATTCTGCACTGGTGAGGCCTCACCTGTTCAGTTTTGGGCCCCTCACTTCAAGAAGGATGTTGAGGTGCTGGAGCGTGTCCANGCAAGCATTGGGACAGGCTGCCCAGGGAGGGGGTTGAGTCCCCATCCCTGGAGGTGTTTAACAGACGGGGAGATGCGGTGCTTGAGGACATGGTCTAAGGGTAGACTTGGTGGCAGTAGGTTAATGGTTGGACTGGATGATCTTAGGGGTCATTTCCAGCCTTAAAATTCTATGATTCTGTGATTCTATGATAGATAAATCGGACAGAAACGTTGCATACCACACACAAAAGAATTTGCTAGCTGCAAGATTTCAACTTTCATTTAAAAACAATCCAGACATCGGAGCGGAGCCGATACCCCAGCCCACAGCTTTGCGCTTCCAAGTGCTACATAACGCAATAACAACTATATTTGTCTTCTCCAGGCTGCCATCCTATTAGTTGCTGTGTCTGACATAATCTGCTTTTGGCTAACATCTATCATAACACACAAATAGAGGAGCTGAAGTGCATTAAAAAGAAAATTGATTCCCTTGCGTGCGTCTCTCTGTCTGGTTTCTTCATTTGCCTATTAATAGCCCACCGTGCAATTAATTATGTACAATTTCAGGTACAAGCCTCGTACCCTGCGGATGAGAGTTGATAAAGTTCTGTGGACGTTTCCATCCTGGAGGAAATGTTTCTCCTCCTGAGCTGCACCACGGGTGTTTGCAGGGAGCTGGGTCGGAGAACAAGACAGCACCAAGGAACAGGCAGCACAGAAGCTGTTGGCTTAAAACACCCAGGACGTCCTGACGAATAACGGATCCAGCCACAGAGACAGGGCTCGGCTGCAAGCAAAACAATGGTTAAATTAATAAGGTAATTTAGTGGTGAGGAGTAATCTGACATCTGAGGTCTCTCTTCTGCAGCCTAGCTTGTTCTCAATGCTGCAGGCTGGAGCTTTGTAACGCCAGGCTTTTAATTATCCCAAGATCAATATGTCTCATCAGCCCCAAGAGTGTCCCCACACATGCCCCCTGGGGTGGGCCACAGAGTTAGGGGTATACACACGCTCCTGGCATGTTGGACAGACCCCCCTCCTTGAAGGGCAACTTCAGGGGTGGAGTCACTGGCCACTGCCGTGGGACAACCCTCACCTTCACCATCCCTGGGCAGGCTGGGGGTCTGGGACCGCCCACTTGCAGGCGCAGACCCCAGCCTGCAGCACCATGCTGCCCTTGTGAGAGGCATCCTCCAGCCTGGCTGCAGAGGTAACAAATAGCTACAAGAGCAGCTGCCGCTCTCGTCTGACTGAAGTACAGGGAGCACTAACGACGTCGGGATTTCTCATGTTGAGAGCGACTTTAATTATTTACAAAGCTCCCAGGCAGGTGCTGGGCATGCCTGGCACTTCTGCTCCCCTTCCCACTTTAGGAACAGACACATCCTCCCACATGGAAACACGCTTTGCTGTACTGGTTCCATGTGCTTGGAGCACAAGTGCCCAGCGCTGCCCAGTCCCTTCCCAGTGCCTGCCCTCCCTGTGCCCTGGTGACCTGCAGCATCCCAGCCTCCCTGCCAGCACCCTGGTCCGGTGCCCACCCAAGGAGCAGGATCAGAGCAAATGCATTTGGCCTTAGGCAACCACCTCCCTCACGCTGTTATTTCTGGGGGGTGTTTTTGGAGCCTTTCAGCCCAGGGTGTTCGTTGCTCCTCCAACATCAACAACATTAACAAGCTCTGACATCTCATAAATTTCCCATGGTAAAGCAAAGGGAAACAAATAGGAAAACAAGTTCCAGCAGCATGGGTGGTTTGGTGCTTTGGGTTCTCCCTTCCCTTTCCCTGCACTGGATTTTGCTGGGAGCAGTCCCTGTTATCCCGCTGCTGTAGCCACACTGTTCCAGACAGCGTGGTGAAGCTGTAACGTACTCGTCTGGGTTTTGGGCAGACAGTGCTGAGGTGGAACGAGATCTGGTTAACAAAAGAAAGTGGTCAGCTCTGATCTCAGTCCAGCCATAACCCCATCCTGAGCACAGAAATAACGGGGTTATTTCTTTCCTTTCAATTTTCACTTTATCCAGAGAGGAGCGAAAGCAGATGGATGGAAAGCAGAAAGTGTGGCCATTCGCAGCCCAATGGAAGCCCTGGCAGAGCCCACATGCAGGGTGAGGGACTGGGAAGGGAACTGGCTGTTGGTGGAGCTTTGGTGCCTCAGTTTCCCCCTTTCAAAAGCAGAGGTAGTCATAACTGGTCAGAACAAGAAAAGCCTTTGGTAGCACTTGGTTTGGAAGGTAAGAGGCAAAAAGAGCAAATTAACCATTGCTGTCACAGGCTTCGTTAGACCCGTCTCTGCAACAGCAGCCCTGGCCCCTCTTTCTCTTTCTGCAGGGCTGGAAGCGCAGCTCCAAGGCACTGTTAGGAACCACACAAGGACAAGGCAGCTACAGGCCTTTCTCTCTTTTCCATGCAACTAGTTCTCATTAACCATCTATCTCGGGGCACCTCAGAGACACTTCAGTGCACAGGGCTGCCCCAGAGCTGGATGAGATGCTGCAGCAGCACGAGCTCTGTCCCGCTGCGGCTCACGAGCATCCTCTCGGATCAGACTCCCGAGACCCAGTCCCAGGGTCCAGCTCCTCCTGGGCACGTTTTCTATTGCCCCTTGTCCCAGTGCAGGAGCAGTCTCAGCTGTACTGAGCTGGCAATGGGAGGCTCCCAGTTTGGTGAAGGCATGAGCCACACACCGTTAATGGAGACAGACAAACCTCGGCATTGCCTGAAAGTTCCCATAAACCCCAAACTGACATTCGAGCAGTGTTACTGGGAGGGAATGGGAGATGGGATAAACCTGTTTTCCAAGGATAAAACTATTTAGTAGCAGCACTGGACACGTGAAGTGGCATGTTGGAGTCCAGCATCCACTGCTTTGAAGAAGATTTTCCTCAGGGATCTGGTTCTTTGTTGCAGCACTGACACTCCTGGCTGCGTCCTCTACATTACTGTGGCATCATAAATATCAGGAGTTATGGTGCTTTGCAGCGAGCACACTGCACATTGCTGAGCTGGTTCAAATTTAATATGAATTTAATATTAGCATCCAATAGCGCTAGAGCAGCTGTCAGGAGGCAGCTCGGTGTTTATCCTGCTTTGATTTCTGCCTTTCCCTCTCTCCCCTCCTCTGTGCACAGAGCAGCAGCAACTACAAAATCGGTTTTGGGGTGCAGCCTGTCCCAGGGTCCAGCAGACTCCCACTGACAGCCTCACTGCAGGGTGGGGGTTTGCACATGGTGTAAAGTGGGGAGTATGGCCAGGGTCTGAGGTGGCTGTGGCAAGTCCCACCCCTATCACACAGGCTGGCTGTAGGACTCACGACTGCATCAGGGGTGGGGGTGGGGCAGAGCTGCACGGTGCTGAGTGGGTCCAGAGGCACTGGGCTGAGCGCTGACTCCACAAGACATGGGGATGTGGACAAGGATTCAGCCCCACTGGCTGCACCCAGATTGGTGCTGGTGCAGAGCAGGGTGTCTTCCCGTTAAACCTCTTGCAGCATCGCCCAGTGCCAGGATCCTGCTTGCACAGGGAGGCAATGAGCCCCCCCAGCCAGTCAGGCACATGGCAAGCGCTCAGAAATTGGTTTATTGTTGCTCTAGGGCATTTTTAAACAGAAACTTTCCTTGTTTAAATTTACTTTAGTTATTGACTATTATTATTGACTATTAAAGTTTCAAGTGTTCTGAAGTTTCAACTTATAAACAGAATTATTTCAGATTCTGTATGCTTGAAACACATTGGAGATGTCAACTCCTGAGCTTGCTTTCCATGGGAATTGTTCCCAGAGCCTAAGGAGGGATCTGGAACAGCCACACCACACCCCCCCAAGAGCCCAACTACAACAACCCCATGGAGGAGCTGGGAAACACTCAGAGGGACTCAATTTCTTTAACTTCCACCCCACCACACACTGCTCTCCCCACCTTTGACATGGTGTTCACAAATCCATAGGTGCTGAACTCCATGTTCACAAATCCATGGGTGCTGAACTCCATGTTCACAAATCCATGGGTGATGACCCCATGTTCACTAATCCATGGGTGCTGACCCCCATGTTCACTCATCCCCCTTGTACCTGCTCCTACAGAGCTTGGCTGAGCATCGCTGGTTGGCTCTGCTGCACCGTGGATGTTGTTACTGCCACATCCTAGTGCACACAAATGAATCCCACATGTCCACAGGACAGGATGGGGCTGCAGGATTAATGTTGTTGTCTCTTCAGGAAATTACTACAAGATCCTCAGTTGCCCAAATCTTTTACATCCAAACAGGGGAAAAAAAAAACCCACATAATTCACCCCTGGCTGGCGGTTCGACTGCCCCTTGTGTGCTGCCGGAGCCCGGAGGGTTAATCACCTGCTCCCCTCCTTATTTATCTGCAGCTGCTTTACTACAAATGAAGAAAAATCTGGGTGTACTACATCACCCATCATCATATATCACATTAATGTAATAGCAGAGGGTGTCTGCAGACCTACTGCAGGCATAAACTGTTTGTTATGGATCTTGTTACCCCTGAGATTAGTACGTTTCTTGAAGTAATGTGATTTAGGGAGAAAAGTTTATTTCTCCTGATCCCCTACAAATAAAACCCATATTCCATCTAGGAAAACTTTTTATTACTTTATGTTACATGACAAAACAAGTGAAAAGAATCTATCCAGGGGAGAAATCCCATCACATGAAGCTCAGAAATGAAACCGCTGGCCCCGTAAGCTGTGATTTATCACTCAGCTGAGCCCCGGGACAGCTCCACTTTGACTTGTCCTGTTTTTACGAGCGTGCTAAAAGCAAACATTTCACAGCACGATCATGAATCCTGATGTTTGGGAGACAGACAGTACATCTCTGTCAGTTCTGTGGGTTCTGCAGATAAAGTGATCTGAAATAGCACATCTGATTAAAAAGAATAAAGCCCTGCGTACATCCAGAGCCATCGGAGCCTGAAAAAAAGTGAGGCTGGCGGTGGCACACTGCTCGGAGGAGTGGAAATGGGATAGAGATGGCAGAGATGAGACTGAAGAGTTTGTCATTAAGTACTGTGCCCATGAACGTGGGTATAATTTAATGTAGATGATGCTCTTTACACAAATCAGAGCTGGTGTCAGATGTCTACCATCATATCCCAGGCACTCCGTCTGCCTGTTATTTAACCAGTGATATTCACATGGGAAGAGGCTGGTGGAGCAATTCCTGGGTGAACAGTAATTGGTTTGAGCACAATCTCTTGTACCCCAAGGGAGACCAAAGTCACAAATAAGATAAGGCACATTTAAAAATTAATTCCCATGTAATTGTATAATGCATGGCAGGAGCTCAGGCACCAGCAGACTGTTTCTCCCATCGTGTTTGGAGGGGTGTTGGTGCTGCAGGATGGTGATGCTGGGAACCAGCTCCCAGCCAGATGATGGTTCAGCCATGGACCCAGCGTGGTGTTACACATCAGCACTGACAGTCATGGGCAATGAGATGCCTCCTTCTGCTAAAGGGCAATTTTAACCCCAATTTTAATGTCCTGACAGAAGAAACCAACTTTGTTGTTAGAAAAAAACCCAACTTTGTTGTCAGAAGAAACCGACTTTGTTGTCAGAAACTGGAGGTGGAAATGGAAACATTTTCCCATGCCTTAGTGTGCTTCAAGCTCTCCTCACCACAGAGCCACCACATGCCCCTCTCTCCAAAGGCTCTGCTCAGACCAGCCCGGAGCTCAAACGCCATCCTCGAGGATCAGTGTCCTCATGCCTGTCCGAATCCCAAGCCCAACGTCAAGACCAGTGCAGACAAGTGGAGCAGCAGTGGACAGTTGCAGTCAGCCATAATTATGGTAAATACTATTTGGGAGGATGCACTACCCCCACGAGCTTCAGGTATTCTTCACATCACACTGTGGGTACGGATGTGCTGCCCCTCTGCACAGCGTCCCCTTCAACCAGCAGTCTCCCAGCTTCCAGTGGGTCAGCTCTGCCCCTCCTGGTCTAGGGATGCAGTTGAGGACCCACATACAGTCACCTGGGTAGCCACAACCCTGCCCATCTGCGCCAGCGGCTCCATGCCAGGTCGGACCAGGCTGCTCTGCCAAAAAGCAAGTGCCAGTCAAGAGAGGAATCAGCGGGCAGCAAATGAGTCGCATCTCCTGCCCGGAGCCCCAGCATGCTGCTGTGCTGGCACTACCTGCCGACCCTCGCTGCGGGCAGAGCTGCTGCCAGGAGCACAGGTTGGAGCGTGCTGGCTGCCAGGGAGAGCAATTAAAGCCACTTGGTCTGGCAGCACTTAACGACACGGGATCATTAGTTTTTGGCGCTTTGTCTTAAAGCAAAGGCCCTGAAGAAGGTGAAGGAGCGGCGCTGGCACCCACCGCTGCCGTGTGCGAAGAGCCAGGCTTGTCCATTGCCCCCAGAGTCATCTCGGGAGTTGGGCCTCTTGGTAGTGATGGGAAGCAGATGCCAGCACCCACCAAGACCTTTTTGAAGGGGTCATGGCATCTGCTGAGGAAGACTCTGCTCACGGGGGAGGAAGCAGCAGGCAGAGGCAGGACAGATGGAGTGGCATCTACTCAAGCTGCAGACAAGCTGCCCAGAGCTAAATAAGGAGAGTAGTTCTGCTGCTCTTGCTGCCAGGAGCCTTGTTGCTGCCCTACAAGCACAGCATCACGTCACTGCCAGCATCCCTCTGGTCCCAGAGCTACACTGGGAACCAAAACAAACCTTCTCTTTTTCTTGCTGCCCTCGCAGTGAGCACCAGGGCACAGACATCAGCCAGGGGGAGCCCACCCGAGAGCAGTGAACTGCACCAACGTCCTGCCACAGACAGGCCCTGGGAACAGCCTGATCCCAGAGAGCCTTCCCGTGGCATCCCTCGAGATCCAGCTCTGCTGCTGACGGCTCCTCTGCCAGAGCTCCATCCCTGATGGAGCTGGGCTCGATCCCAGCACCTCTGCATTAGCAGGGATAAGTGCTGAGCCACTTGCTCAGCATGAGCAGAGGGAGAAAGCAATTTCTTACGGAGGGGTTTGCTCCCACTCTACTCCGGGCTCTCTTCCTCTCCTCGGCGCTTGTATCTTTCAGATCATGGCTGGCAGTTGTGTCCCCTTAGCCTGTGCTCTAACCAGATCACACGTCTTCTCAAGCTCCAGCTTTCACCTCAAGCCTCCACACTTCCTTCTCATTTCAGGAATCATTATTGCTCCTATAGGTATTGTCAGATAAGAAATGTCAGATGCAAATCGAGCTGGGAGACACAAAGGTTGAGAAAACCACCCACAGAGTGGGATGTGGGGTAAAAGTGATCCCTGAGGACACTTCTCCTCTTGGAGAGGGCAGGCAGCTCACCAGTAACAGACTGGGACACCAGCAGAGGCTGGATGAGTGATGAAGGTCGAGCCACCATCGGTGTGCAGGGCAGCAGGGCTCTACAGGGATGGAGAGAAGGAGGGGGGCTGCTCCCTTTGCCTCAGTACCACTCGCTGGCTTTGCCAAGAGTGGATACATAGATTCAAATCAAAAAGATTTGAGGAGGAGCTCTGTGTAAGGCAGCTTCAGCACTTCTAAGCTTATCTTGGGAGCTGATAAAAAACAAGGGGCAGACTGGCAATTAATTTGAGTGTGAGCATTCCCCAGCACAGCGATGGGAGGGAAGTGGCAGAGCAGCACAGATGATGTCAGAGGGAAACAGGTTTTCCTGCCCAGCCCCAGCATCTCAGGGCCCTTTTCATTTCTATTTGCCTAAGGATTCTGTTTGGTGCAGAACAATTTGGGCTGGGTGAATGCTGTCTTACAGAGCAGTAATTGGCATCCTGAACAAAGAGGAAAACTGCATGAGCAAAGCCAGTGTGGGCCAAGTGGGGCTGGCAGGTGGATGGACTCATCCAGCATCGCCCAGATGAGCAGGGCTGGGGTCCACCTGCAGCAAAACCGGCCTCTCACTGCTCCCAGTGTTGTAATTGCCATTACTGAGCAGGGAGTGGGGATGTAAGGCTGGGCACAGCACTTGCCATGCACTGGGCTTGACTTTGAACTTGATCTAGAGCAGGACCTTGGGTTCGGGCCACAGCCAAACAGCTTTCATGGCACAAAACTGTTAAGAGATCACAGAGATGAACCAGCCCCAAGTATCTGCCCTGATGTACAGAAAATTAGGTGAGCATGAAGCTGGACCGGCCACTCTCTTTTCCACCCCTCCACAACACCCTTCATGAGACCACATGGCCACAGAACGCAGAGAACTCATCACTGATGACCTGGCCATGGTGCATAAGGAAAGTTTCCTAGAAACAAGTTCACACAAATCCCTGACAAAAAGCCTGTGCTGTCCCACCTGCTGCTCCCAGCATCCCCCTCCAGCCACAGCCACCCCCATAGAATCATAGAATATCTCAAGTTGGAAGCGACCCTTAAGGATCATCGAGTCCAACTCTGTTCTCCTCACAGGACTACCTAACACTAAATCATATAACTAAGAGGGTCATCCATCAGCATTTCCTACCCCTGACTCCAAAGATGCTTTTCTCCTGTTACAGTATGGAGCAGAGAGTTTTTGCTCCTTGTTTAGGCCCTGCATGTCTGGTGGAAGAAATTTTAATTAAAAGCTGTTCTGCTTTTATGTCCAACATGCTTCACTGGGAAATACATCTTTCTGATGCTGAAATCGCCTGCTTAGTATTTCTTACACCCTCTGAGCAGCTGGTGCAAGTCTGCACTCGAAGTGAAGAGGGAGCTGGATGGAAACCTCACGGTGTGGTCACAAAATCCTCTGCATCTCCATTAACATGACTAATTATGGCAGTGGCTGAGTTCCAGCTGATACCCTGGGAGAAGAAAACTGGAGGCCTAAAGATTAGGGAAAACATGCTAAAATCTATCCCATCATCTCCTGGTCAGAGGCTCACTGTCTCCTGCAGCCAGCATTTCATTTAGTGACACTAGGTAACACCTCAAATAGGGGATTGCTCCTCTGCAGAGCCAGGAGAGGTGTCCCATTAGGAGGGAGCTTCCTCCTAAATTCACATCCCCTCAAACACTGTGCATGGGCCAGTCTGGTTGCAGCCAAGCCAGGCTGCTCTCTCCTCTCAGGAGCATGGTGTGATCCCACCTTTTTGGGTTGGATAAGGCCCATCTGTCACTTCCAGACCAGCATGGTTTATCATGATGCCTGGGCTGTGCAGGGAAGGGCTACTCACTGCCCCAAGAAGGGCACACAGCTCAGAAGGAACTGCCAAGAAATCAAAGTGCCTGAGAAATAAGAGGGAGAAGCAGCTGCCAGAGCCTCTGGGCTACTGAAGTGTTGGCAGGTCAGTTTCCCAGCTGCAAATCCCAGGATCCAGCTCCCCTTTGCAAGGGAAGCAGCTCTGCCCTGCACCCTGACGGAGAGCTGGGAGAGGCTTTGGCTTTACACATGGATGCTTTAACGCTGGCATCAGGGCTATGCCTTGACCAGGCAAAACCCTGCAAACCCTGGCCAATGAAACAGCATTTTCCTCCTCTCTTATCCAGCCTACTATTAACAGCTCATTGAAAAATGGATTCTTTGTCCCTTCACAAAACCAGCGTGCACAGCCACCAAGCTCATCCCCTTCACCAACCCTCAGGTGTTCATCAAGCCCTTGGGCTCCCCATGCCAGGCCTGAGCTTCACCCAGTGACAGGTTACTGGTTAACAGCACTGATGTACAGGTAGAGACACCATCAGCCTGCATACAGGAACACACACATTTAGGCTGAAAAACTGCTTAATAAATTCAGCCCAACACTTTGTGACATTTCCCACAAGACTTTAGTGCTGTTTACAAATTCTGAGGAACACCTCGAGTCATTGCTGGCACAGGCTTATGATTTATTTCAAAGAAAAATGGGTCAGAGTGTGTGGGTCTGTGTTTAATGTGAAAAGGGATTTGGAAATGAAAAGTCAACTGGCATGAAAGATTGCAGGGCAAATGGAGAAGCAGGAGAGCGTGTGGGTGGTCTGTGAGCATGTAATAGGATATTTGCAAGGAAGAGAAACACACTGGATTGTAAGCTTTAATAAAACAGTTCCTTTTCACCCAGCCAATAACATAATTGTGATTTTCTGAAGCAAACTGCCTCTGAAGTCCCACTTCTCGAGGCACAAACCGGACAAGGGCTGAGGTATTGATGAAGCCTCCCCCCCATCCCCCAAGGTGGAGGTGCCGCTTGCAGCAGGAGCGCCTGGAGCAGGTGAGAGGCCCCTGGGTGGGGGGTCTGCCCATTGTATGTCCCTAACTTCCCCCAGACCACCTTAGTGTGTTTGCCAAAGGATGGTCCTGAGCAGCCTGATGTGGTCCCACCAGGAGAGGGGAGGGCTCAGCACATCAGAGAAAGGTTTCACAGGAGATGGGACAGGGAACACAACAGCTTATGGAGACACAGCAGGAGGGTGGGGGTTAGGTGTCTCCTGGGGGTGGGAGAGCAGGATGGAGGTGAGCTGGTGCATGGGCTCAGAGCCCAGTGAGGGGACAGAGGGACCCATGGGGATGGAGCAGGCAGCAGCAGGACAAAACGAATCGTTGAAGTGGAACGCAGACGGCAGCAGAGCTATTTCTGTGCAAGAAGACCCCCAGGAATGGTGCATCAGCCCAGTGGCACAAGAGCCCAGATCACATTCCCAGCCACTCCATCAGAAGCTCCAGCCTCTCATGGTGTAACTATTACACAACTCCTCGTAGGAAACCAACCCCACCTTTTGCTTCAATGCTTTGAAAGTACGAGCACACCCTACTCCTACGAGTTCCAAAGCAGATGCTCACAGGAGCAGCTCCAGCTCCATCACCATTCTTTAGCAGCTCTTGTTCAATGTAAAGCTGGAGAGACCATGTTTTAATTGCCAAAGACTAATAAGAACATCACAGAACAAGCACATCTTTGGCTGAGACCTATTATTGGGATGTCTCTGTTTTGCCTCATGAGGGTCATTCCCATCACACCTTTTTAGGCTGCACTTCAGCTCCAAAGGGAGAAGATTATACAGGCATAGGGGATTATATTTTTAATAAATAAAACATTTTTATAAGAACAAAGTTTTACAGCTTGAAGGCTTTTGGACTTGAATCAAGCAGTAGATACCAGTACAAAAATTAATGCTCAAGTGGGGGCAGAAGTAGGTTAGATAGGAGGAAATGTAACCCCATGCACCATGGCTCTGATGAAGCATTAATACACAAAAAAATGCAGTGATAAAAGCCCAAAGCCCTGTAACAAACACAGGGACACCTCCCCTTGCAGGAGAGGATAGCAGATATCCCCCACCCCCAGACCAGCCTGGGCTGCTGCTGGGCCAGCTGCCAGGGAGGACAGGGGACCAGAGCAGGGGCTGGCAGCAGTGGGCAGAGCAGCACACACCCCAGGACCCTTCTCCCCTCTTCCCTGAAGGGATGGCACAGGTTAATTAACACAAACAACCTTTCTCAACTTGTGTCAGTGCAGCACCAAGCAGCTTGGACCAGAACTCCAGGAGGAGCTTCCCTCACATTTCCACAGCAGAGATGCTCCAGCTAACCACTGACTGTCCAGACAGCCCCCTCCTCCTGAGGCCCCTCCCCAACCCACACCCTGAGTAAGCCACATGTGCTCCCTGACCAGCACATGCACCCCAGGCACTAAGCTGAGCATCCCTGGGACCAACCCAAGCTAAGGGAAGCACCACAGCTGCTCACACACACCAGCTCCCAAAGACATTCCCTGTCACACTGAACAGCAGGAAAAACGTGCTGAAACCCCAAAGAAACTGTAAAAAAAAATAAAAAAGAAAATAGGAAAAACAACTACTCACACACTAAAGCAGCAGCAAGAACAACCTCCTGCTCCACCATCCTACTCCCCTCAAAGCCTCCCCCAGCCCTGCCTGTTCTGGCAGCTTTATTTCCTCTGGAGAACAGGTGACCTGAATGAGGCTTCTCTTGCCCCCACCCAGACCTTCTCCTGCCTCCTCACACCCTAACAGGAGGATCCTGTAAACCTGTCCCTCCTTTCCACCCGTGCTTGCCATGTGTTTCACAGGTTTCCCCCTTGCCACAGCTTTGCCCTTCTGGCAGACCACCCCGAGCAGCGTGCAGGCTGAAGCCTGGTGAGCCTCACCAGGAGCCAGCTCCAGCTTTCCCTGCTCTCACTGGTCCTGGCTCCCAGCACAGGTGCTGGGCTGAGTCTCTGCAGGGTGGGAGTCTCCAGAGCTGTGTAAATGAAAGAAAGAATATTTATCCAAGTGCAATCACAAACAATCAGACATTTAAACCTGAACCCAGAGTTTTCCTGTAGCCCTGGTTCTGAAGGGACACGTTCTGCTGAATTGGTTTAAAACATCCTGCTCCCTCCCTACCTCCAAACCTTCTCCCAGAGGGACTTTGTCATGTGCTCTTCTAACCTCAGAACTTATTTCATTCTCCTGAGCTGATAACGGACAGTGCTTGGAGGGATGGGCTTCCAGTCGTCACTGCTGACCTGCTCTCAGCCAGCGCTGGGGAGGGGGAGCAGCAGACCAAGCATCCACCATCTGTGGTCCTGATCCCAGCCAGGCACCCCAGACCCAGCCCAGTGAGCCCATTTTTAACTAGGAGTGAGAGTCAAGTGCATCATGTTCCCATCAAATGAGTGGCTGCAAAATGTCCTGGTGTCCTGGGGGTTTCGGAATGTGGGGGGTTTGGTGCCTCCTTGCCAGGGTCCGGGGAGGTCTGTGTCCTGGTCCAGCTGGGACTCCAGCACTGGTCTTGCACAGGACAGGGTTCATGGGGTGGCCCACATGGCCAACTCCACGTGCTGGTTTGAAAGCCTCAGGTGTGTGGTCTGAGAGCCTCAGCCTCTCGCTGTGAACCCCCTGGGAGTGGCAGAGGTGCCCCAAGTGCCGCTGAGAAAACTTCTGCAGAGGGGTTTGGCTTTCTGGACAGTTCAGAGTCAGGAACTGGCTTCAGGTCTTCTTTTCTGCAAAGGGAGAAGGAAGACACTTTGAAAGACTTTGCCATTATCCTCCAGGACAATCACAGAATAATTAAGTCCACCCTACACAGTCCATTTTCCTTCCAGCTCTTGGAAGACTGTAATAGTGAGAATAACAATTACCAGGACCCTTTTCTTCTACCCCCAGAAGAACCTCACAGATGACAGAGACTTGAAAGCTCAGAGCTGGGCTCTCAGGGAGAAGAAGAAATGTTGCTCAGAATATGGATTTTAGTGCCAGATGGGAATTACAGCACTGATCCATCCTCCTCTGTCACTGGAGCCTGTGTTGCTCTGTGGGCTAAATGGAAGCGAATACAGTTCCTTTCCCTGTCTTGGGGGAAAAAATGACATTCCATTTTGTCTCCAAAAAATACACATTATTTAACTTATAAAATATTTAATCTATGTAATTAATCCTCTCATGACAGCGCTTTGCACATTTTTGCTGGCAATCCATACTCTGAATGGCCCATAGTTATAGCTAACTTTGTTTCCCTTTTCTCATGAAATTAATCAAAGGCTTGTATTCTGAATTATTCAGGAGCTGAATGAAGGCTGCTTTCTATGGCTTGCAGCAAGAACACTCCCATGTCTTTCATGTGCCAGCAATGCAGCAGTTTAACTTCCTGAAGGGGGAAGGCACCAAGGAGTGGAGCCGATGCGCAGCTGGTGACACGGCTGGGGTCGAGCATCTCCTGCCCAACAGGAGCCTCCTCCACCTGCCTGTGGGGAATGGCAGCGCCAGGAGAGAAGCTTCAAACCACCAGGGTGTGGGTGCATCACCTAGACAGAGGTGACCCAGAGAAGCTGGGCTCAGCTCCGTTTGATTTCTCATTGCCAGTTGTGGGGAGGAGCGGGATGGCTTCTCCTCCCCAGGTGCTCCAGGAGAGGGGAAAGGTGGTGGGGCTGCAAGCTCTGGGTGCTTTGGGACCTCCAGAGCTCCTAGGCTGGGACCTTGGCCATCAGGATGGCAGCGTGGTGCTGGTGTCCTGGCACAGGGCTCTTGAGCCACTCCCATGCCAGGGTGCAGCATTCCCTCCTCCTCCTCCTGCTGCCCATCCTGTGCAGCTCCTTTCTTCACCAAGAGCTGGGCTGGGCATCTGGGTTTCCTTTGGGATTTGCTAATAATTCCAGCAAGGCAGAGGGACATGAATGCAAAAGTACAACACCTAATCCAGGAATTAGGGACCCACAGCCCACGGTGTCGTTCTGTAGCTGTACAGGGCCGTGCTTCACACCCACAGCACCCATCTGCTCCTAGGAACTGCTCATCTGGAGAGGCCTCAGACCTCCGAGGAGCATCCAAGGCTCAAAGCACCCCGCTCCTGCCATTGGCAGGTAGATTGACTTCACCACAAGGAAGTGGATCTCAAGAATATCGCACCCAATTTTGAGCCCTGAACTCTGCTCAAAGTTCCTTTCAGTGTGGCTTCAGGGCTGGTGAGCTCAGTTCTTCTACCAAGCGTTTCCCCCTGCCTGCCCAGCACCATCCAGCACCAGACCCTTGCCCTGTCCTTGCTGCCATCTCCACCTGTGCAGTGGTTTGTGTCACTTCAGAGGGTTTGATTTGCATTTGGTCCCCACTGACGCTGGTGTGACACAGCCGGCCAAAGCCTGGTCTCCTACCACAGAGAACTGCAGGAGAAACCTGATCACAGGCTTGGCGAGGTTTTGAAGTGCTTTATCAACACTTGCTCTTCTCAGCTCCTGGATGTGCATAAGGCTCTTGCTAGATTCAGAGTTCAGCCCCTTTGAAGTTTTAACCTCCGGGCTTCGTTTTTCCAGCAGAAAATTCTC
Organism: Heliornis fulica; assembly: GCA_013399135.1. NCBI lineage: Eukaryota > Metazoa > Chordata > Aves > Gruiformes > Heliornithidae > Heliornis > Heliornis fulica. The sequence goes on along the minus strand of VXBZ01011324.1, from coordinate 316,308 downwards.
TCTATCACCACTTGCAGAGGAGCCATATGGAGAGTCTCTGCCAGGCAGACACACGTGCTCCTTCACTAAGAGCTGCACATAAATTTCCTGAGATCCTTTTATTTTTCTTATCTACAGTATTTTCTTCTTTCCACGAGCAGCCACTCCCCACAACCTCCCAGGAGTTATCCCTCACCTCTGACTCTTGCCCAGCATCACTCAGGAATAGAGTGACCCCACCAAGAGCATGAGCTCTGGTTGGGACAGGGCTCTGGGAATGAGGGCTTTGTGGAGACAGCACATCACCACTTTCTTTCTAAGAAAGCATCAGGGCTCCCAGGCTCTGTCCCCACAAATCCTGTTCCCACGGAAGCAAACTGGCACAGTTTGCTTCCCTTGGCACAGGATGGAGGCCTGAAGGAGAAGGAGACCCACAGTTCCTAACTGTGCCCAAGGAAATGTTCTCATCTGCCCATTACTCTCCAGGCTTTAGTTCAGAAGCTGCTCTTTGTCACCAAATCACAGGGGTAAACTGACAGAAAACTCCTGTTTTCTGGTTGTGCCACTGCCCGGAGCGTGTCGGCCACTGGCACGTACAGAAATGCACCCAGCCTCATGTGAAGGGAAGGGGCAGCAGGCCTTGGATCCCCAGCTCTTGGATCCCCAGCCCTTGGATCCCCAGCTCTTGGATTCCCAGCTCTTGGATCCCCAGTCCTTGGATTCCCAGCCCTTGGATTCCCAGCTCTTGGATTCCCAGCTCTTGGATCCCATGCCCTTGGATTCCCAGCCCTTGGATCCCCAGCTCTTGGATTCCCAGCCCTTGGATTCCCAACTCTTGGATTCCCAGCTCTTGGATCCCCAGTCCTTGGATTCCCAGCCCTTGGATTCCCAGCCCTTGGATTCCCAGCTCTTGTATCCCCAGCCCTTTTATTCCCAGCTCTTGGATTCCCAGTCCTTGGATTCCCAGCTCTTAGATTCCCAGCTCTTGGATCCCCAGTCCTTGGCTTCCCAGCTCTTGGATCCCCAGCCCTTGGATTCCCAGCTCTTGGAGTCCCAGCTCGTGGATTCCCAGCTCTTGGACTCC
>VXBZ01011324.1:269823-315145 GCA_013399135.1 Heliornis fulica | reverse complement strand
CCCAGCCCTTGGATTCCCAGCTCTTGGATTCCCAGCCCTTGGATCACCAGCCCTTGGATTCCCAGCCCTTGGATTCCCAGCCAGCGTTGGCTGGAACAGCCGCAGCCTCGGTAAGAAACCCTGAGCGTAAACAGAGCATCCCTCCCGGCTCCGGGAGCCAGCAGCTGCACTGGCAGAATACAGCAAAGCTTCAATCTCTTGTGCAGTGAATCAGCTCCAAAACTCAAAGACAGAGTGAACAGTAACAGATAAACCCCAAAGCAGAGCTGGGTCAATGCCTGCCCTGCCGCAGAGTTCCGCGTGCAGTAACCGGCTGCGCACGGCGCTGTCCTCATGCATCACAGCAACCGGTGCTGCGCCGCCCTACAGACGCAGGAAGTCTTCTAATGATGAAACAAGCATTATGAGCATCATTGTTAATCAGGTTTTATGGATTTATGAAACAAATATGCACACTTATCTTGTTTAACATTATTTTCCAGTTGGAACTTTATTTTGAATACAGATGCCCTGGAATTATGCCGTTCATAAATCATGCAAGCAGCAAAACCTTTCCTGTGTCCCCCAGCACACAAGGATGCCAGATTAAATGGGGAATTAAACAAAACATGGTAGAACTTTGATGTAAAACCCAAGTACAAGTGCCAGTCACTCCATGTACAAGTGCCAGTCACTCTGAAACCTGGTGAGACCGTCAGCACAGCTCCCAGGCTCCAAGCCCCAAATGAAAGTTTCTTTTGGAGGAGAGAATTCCTGCCCTTGTTTTCTTCCTGCATCACTCAGGTGTGTTGGGGTGTGTGGATATGGGGTACAGGTGTGAGGTCACACAGCAATGGAAACACATGTACCCACACTGAGGTCCTCACACTGCAGAGGGGCCTCGGGGCTGGAGGAGATTTTCATCCCCCTCTGCCCCCCTGAGCTTTTCCAGCTCTCCAATGGGCCCCTACATTCACCAGTTAAATGATCTGGGAGGGTGGTGGGATGAGAGGAGCTGCTGGAGCTGGATGCTTGGCACAGGCATCCTCCGGCTGTGCTAAACCCGCCAGTGCTTCAGTTCATTTGCTATGCGGCTTCTACATAATTCATACCCCAGACACTGCTGAAACCAGGAGCGATACATAAGGCAGAAAAAATGGTGGCTTTTGGTCTGATTCTCATCAGGCAAAACACATTGAGAAGGACCTGAGGGCTCCCTCCGCTGCATTCAGCCAAAACCTGACAATGGGCAGAACTGGTGGGAAACCAGTTCTGGTGGGAAACCACCAGTGAGAGGCAATGGGCCTTTTCCTCTGAAGTTTTGGAGGAATCCATGAGTCCCTGTGCTCAGAAACCTGGTGCTAATTGGAGGAGGGATGGGGAGGAGGAATGGGGAGGACAAAGGGACAGACTCAAGTGCCAGCTGAGGTCCCTCTTGCCTCTGTACCCCCCAGCTCACACTTTCCTGCAGCTCCTGGCAGTTTCTCCAGCCAACTTCTGAGCCTCTGCTCCGCAGAGATGACACCCAGGGGAACATGCTTTAAAGGCCCTTTTCTTGCTGTTCAGTGCCTGTGGGCTGTGTTTGGAGACACCGAGGGCACAAGGCACGGTTGTCTGGCGGTGGTGGGTCCCACTGCAACTCCTCCAGCTGCCACCCTCTTCCTCCTTCCCACAGTGAGCTGGAATACAGCTCTGTGGAATGCACTGGGTGCTGCTCATGAGGAGCGTGTGCCCCTCTGCAGCCCAGAAAGACGTCAGGCCATGACTCCACAGGCTGGAGATGCCTCTCGTGCAGCCCCAGGATGAGGAAGGGTCCTGGGAATCCCAGGTGAATGCTCTGGGGACCTGGCACAACGCTGGTGGGGTCAGAGTGACACACCTGGAAGAAACAGACCATCTTGGACTCGGGGCAGAGCACCAGCCTGGGGAGCTCAGAACAACAAAATCGGGTTGTCCAGCACACACAACTCCCACCTCCCGTCTCTCCTCCTGCCAGCTGGACACGGCGCTCCAGTGCCCCCCCTCCCTCTGTGTTCCTACCTTTGCCTCCTCCCACCCTGCTGCCAGACCTGCTTGCCCGACGCCCCCAGGCACTGGCAGCCCCTGGGGGCTTGTTTCCAGCACACGGGTGACATGAAATCCGTACCCAAACACGAGCATGTGCGGGCATCCTCCCGTCACTCCCCCGCACGCTGCAGCTCCCACCCCTGCACACGCCTGTTTGGGTGGGAGGCAGGCGAAAGAGGGAGCCTGAGGAGAGATTAGAGCCTGATGCTCAGGAAGCCGATGCTGACAAACCGCACAGTCATCACTCCCAGCAGCCGCCTGCTCAGCCAGCAAACAAGGGAAGAAAATAGGCTCAGTGGCTCGAATAAGCCCCAGAGCCTGCATTTGAATTTACAATGAGCTGCTCAGTGGAGCTCAATCTGTCAAGCACCATGTCCCATTAAGATGAAAATTTGAAGGTCTCAATAGAGCAGATAGATAACCTCTTTTATTCGCTTTTATTAGAGGATGCTTGTGAGGCTGGCAGGTCCGGACGGCTCCGGCAGGACTGACACTCCTGCTGCCCCAGCAGAGGCCACCGCTTCAGCGTGCTCTGATGTGCTTCAGCGTGCTCTGATGTGCTTCAGTGTGCTCTGATGTGCTTCAGTGTGCTCTGATGTGTGCCTCTTCTAGCTTGTTTGTTTCCTTCTTGGGTTTTCATTAATTCTCAGCTCATCACATTTGCATGCTGTGCTGGCTTTGGCTGGGACAGAGTCACTTCACTAGTCTGTGGCTGTGCTTTGGATTTGTGCTGGAAACAGCTCTGGTAACACAGGGATGGTTTTGTTCCTGCTGAGCAGTGTGTTGGGTGGGGGTGGGTGGTGAGTGAGTGGCTGTGTGTGGCTAAACCACACCACGGGGGTGTGTGCTGGTGCCTCAGTCCCAGGGCCCCACACGGTGCAGGATGTGTTGGATTAAAGCCCCCGTGCTGTACTCAAAGGGGTGTCAGCCGGCACCTGGCTCTGCCCAGACCCTGCCCAGACCCTGCCCACGGTGTGTGGGGGCCCTGGGCAACGCTACCCCACAAAGCTGGCCTGTAGTGCTGGGTCTGTGAGGAGTACTGGAGGAGAAATGAGAACATACATTTGGAACATCTGGGTTCCTCACGGGGTCTGAGCATGCAGAGTTTTGTTTCACCCAGAGCACTTTCCATCTCATGTCTCCTTCCCAGCAGCAGCTTTGTCACCCCTGAAAATCCAGCTCTGGGTGCTGTAATTCCCTGATAAAAGCAAGAGAAGACTCAGTTTGCTGTTTCCCTCTGTCCCTGTAATAAAGAGATGGGTTTACACTCAGAGCCTTGGGAAGGAGACACCTTCTCCCGGATCAGGGAACCACTGGAAGCAGCTCTGGGGAAAACTGCATTTAGCTGAAGTTTTGCAGGGGAAGAGGAGCCTTTCCCAGGGTCACCCAGCCAGATGTGTGCTCCTTCGCTGCAAACCATTAACCCTTTCCTCCTGCTCACCTCAGAGCAGCAGGGATATGCTGGTGCTCCTCCCTCGCCGTGTGTTTTGGCTACTGCAGGCACCGAATATTTGCAAAGCATTCAGTGTTTGTTAAAATGTTCTCTCTGGATAAAAGCTCAATATTTCTTGGCTCCTCTACGCTTTCTGAGCTGCCTTCTGCTCACTGCTGTGTGTTTGCCTTTCTCTCCTAGGTTGTTAACGGGACCAAGGAGCGTCTGTTCACTGGCTGGTCCAACCCACAGAAGTGCTTTGGCCTCTCACAGACCCAACACGCCAAAGAATGGGTGGAATGAAGGAAACCAGCAGGCAGTTTCTCTTTCACAGGATCACAAGGTTGCAAAAGACCGTTAAGATCATCGAGTCCAACTGTCCCTGTCCCCTCCTAAGCCACATCCCCTGAGCACCTCATGTCCCCATCTGTTCAATACACCCAGGGGTGGGGACTCCACCCCCTCCCTGGGCAGCCTGTCCCACACCCCAACAGCTCTTGGGGGGAAGAATTTCTTCTGACATCTCATCTGAACCTGCCCTGGTGCAGCTTGAGGCCATTCCCCTTGTCCTGTCCCTGGGCAGAAGAGACCATCACCCCCCTCTCCACAACCTACTCTCAGGTCATTCTAGGCAGGGAGAAGGTCTCCCCTCAGCCTCCTCTTCTCCAGACTCAACCCCCCCAGTTCCGTCAGCCGCTTCTCAGAAGGTTTGTTCTCCAGACCCTTTGCCAGCCTCATTGCCCTCCTCTAGATCTGCTCCAGGACCTCCATGTCCTTCTTGTAGTGATGTGCCCAGAGCTGAAGGCAGCATTCAAGGTGCCACCTCACCAGTGCCCAGTCCAGGAGCACAATCCCCTCCCAGACCTGCTGGCCACACCAGTTCAGATACAAGCCAGGATGAACACCAGGACCTGCCACCAAACCACGGTGGCAGGCGCTGCCTGAGCCCGGGGAAAACCTGCTGCCACCGAGCAGACCCGCTCTGCTCCCCAGGGGAGGACAGCAGCTCTCCAGGGCCTCCCCTCAGCCTTACCCTGCCTGGAAACGTGCTGCTGCCTCTCATCTTTAGAGGAAGAACGATGTGGTCTTGCCAGCAGCCGCCAGTTCTTTTTATTGAATTTAGAATCAATAGTGCAGCAAGTGGCTTGGGATGTTATTAATCAGAAAATTGGCATGAAGGACCAGGAGGTAATAACACTGCAGCGAGCCCACTTTTTTTCTCCCAGAGTGGCTGTACACGGTTCTGGGTAGTGCTAATTACTCCTCAGGACCTGCCTTTCAACTGCTTTACAGACAAGGCAAACTACTGCCTACCAGCACGGCAAAGCCCATTTGCTCCTGGTTATTTCCCTGTCACTGTGATTGTAACGTGCAGCAAAATGTTATGCTGCCTTTCCTCACACCCAGAGGAAAGGGTGCAGAAGTTGGGTAAAAAAAGGGGGTTTACTGCCCTGTTTGGGATTTTCTTTGGACAAAAAAATCCTGGAAAAATACAGGGGGTCCTGCCACCATCAGGAGGGATGTACAACAGCTCCTCCTGATGCTGGTTATATCCCAGTTTATTATGGCTCTCTGTCCAGGCTACAGCCAACAACTGTCCTGCAACTTTCAGATGCTCTCAGGTCCTCAGTGGGCAACATGATGGCTAAAACTGCCCCAGGGAGATTGAGGTTGGACACCAGAAGAATTTCTCCCCTGAAAGGGTTGTCAGGTGTTGGGACAGGCTGCCCAGGGTAGTGCTGGAGTCCCCATCCCTGGAGGGATTGAAAAGGCCAAGAGATGAGGTGCTCAAGGACATGGTCTAGAGGTGGACTAGGCAGGGTCAGGCTGGGGTTGGACTCGAGGATCTTAAAGGTCTCTTCCAACTCAAGTGATTGTGATTCTATGTTGAACTGCAACATTCAGATCCTGAAGCCACCCAAACAACCGGGCTGGTAATTGCACAGCCCCACACAAGCTGTGCCTGCTGCACCCGGGGTACCCACAGCCTTCTCCCCATGGCAGTGATGTACCAAAACCAGCTGCTTCCCATGCAAACAAGCTCATAGTACTGAGGGCACTTGGACCTGCTTGTCACCCCCACCCCAGCTCCTACATGCAGCAGCATCTCTAACAAGCAGGTTGCACACGTGCAGCACCAGGTTCGTGACACACAGGTCTGGGGTGGGGAAGGTACTCAGCTCTCAGAAGTTTTTCCATGATCTGTTTTCAAAGATTTGAAACCTTTTCATTTCTTTTTCACTCACTTTTTATTAAAAGAAGTCTCCACAGGACCTGTGCAGGGTCAACAGATTTAGTGGTATTGCTATAAAAATAACACAGAGTTTTGGAGCCCCTGAATTCATGCCGTACACAGCGTGCCACAGAGAGGGAAAGGACTTGAAAAGGAATAGGACATACTTTAATATGCTCAGGTCTCCTGCTGGTGACCCTGAAAGCGTGTTTGTCTTTGGGCTTGTCTTGAGCAGTCGTTATTCCACTGACACCTTAGGATAAGCAGGAGTACATGAATTTGCAGCTGCAAATCCCATTTGGCTGCACATAATCTGGTGGTTTTCTGTGCCTAATCTGGTGGCAAAAAAAAAAGGTTTGAAATTCTGCACCTGTCTTGCTTTTGTGGAGATGGGATTATGGTCTTATATAATTATTCTATCATTGTGTCTAATTAGATTTCCAACACCATTTATTTCATCATGATGCTAACCTGGAAGTTACCTCCACAAGCATTTATTAATCCTAATGAGTTATTAAGGTGGCAACACCAAAGGTAATGGAGACACACTACTACCCCCATGGAAAGGATGTTAGGTTCAGAAGGGATGAAACAGTTCCCCATGTGGTTCCTTCAGCTCTGATGTATCTCTTCACAGCCCCAGGGAGTTGGTCTGTCACCAAGAGACCTCCCAATCCTCAAATTATTGCTTTGCTTCAGCCTCTCTTCTCCTGAGATAACCTCTGGTCTCCTCCCGGGTTCCTCCTCATTCCCAACACCTTGTAGAGCTTTTCTTCTCTCGTGACAATCAAAAGATGTAGGAAACATGCACTGAGCTATGGAGCACATGTGCACCGAGGTGTAATTACAGAGTAACAGATGGGCTGTTTGTGTAGCTCCTCTGCCACAAGAGGAGCGAGCGGTACAGCTCGGGCACCAGCAGCCCGGATCGCTGGCAAACAACCTGTCGCTTAGGAGATGTGCAGTGTATGTGCATTCGGTGTGAAATTGCCTCTTCCAGACGTTGCTCAGGCAGAGCTGTTGGTTGAGATGGTGACCATGTACGTGTTGTACCACCCATATGACACCCACCGCTGCGGCCTGTGAAATGGGAATGAGTAAACCTCAGAAAAAATATCAAAGTTGTGTTTGCAAGTCCCCCGAAGTAGCAGCTCTTTTGGATAATAAAGCAGAAAATTAAATATTGTGAAATGCTGAGTGTCTGTCAGGGAGAAGAGCTGCTGGAACCAGGGCTGGGCAGTTTTCAATGGGGCTTTGCCCGTGCTGCACCCCACACCTCAGGAGAGGGATGTGTCTTCCTCCTCCTCTGGTTCTTCCTCACCACTCGGCATATCCAGAGAAGAAAAACACCCTGATTGCTGTAGCAGCTCTATGAGGGTACCAGATCCCTTCTGACCTCCCTGCATCCCAAATAGGTCTTAAGCATAGCACTTCATTGCTATTCTCATCCAAGACAGCCATTCCCTGCCTGAGCTTTCATTCCTGCAGCAACCAAGAGCACTGAGATGAAGGCAGGGGGGAGCCAAGGGAAGAAGCAGCACTGATGGACAGCCTACAGAAAGCACTCCTGACTCTCTCTCCTGATTTCCCTTCCCACTCCCACACTCTGGCAGCTAAATCTGTCCCTCTTCCCAGCTGCAGTGGACCTTTCCACAGAAACCCAGCCCACCTCTCTATCCCAGCCCTGGCAGCACTGACACCACCAGAAAGGGCTCCGGTGCGGTGAACATCCCTGGGAGCCACACGTGGGCTGTGGCTGCATCAGAGAGACGTGGGATGGGGTTCCATACGTTCACATCAGAGCTAGAACACTGGCTTGGGGGGCATTTTGGGGGGTAAAACTTCGATACCATACAGTAAAATCCCAGAGCTGCTCTGTAAAAGCGGCTGTAGATACCAGAGTCATTTGTAATTAAAATGTGTGATCTCCTCAAACGCATGACTTAGTTTTTTAGGCAAATCCATATTCTTCAATTTGTAGGCCATTCCCATTTTAGGCTTATACTGGCAGATCAAACGCACAGCAGTGAGGCCCTGCGATTGCTGCTACTGAAATTTCAGATGCTTTAGATCTCATCTTCACTCAGGTTTATTTATTTATTCATGATGATATCTTCTCCTGGCAAGCTCTTGACCCTCCTCTTTCACGGCTGGCAGCAAAACTTCATCGGCAATGACTGCTTTTAGGTAGAGATCTCCCCATCAAGTGGGCCCTGGATCAAGCTCTGCTTCCATCTGCATCTCTCCCTGGACTGTGATTTTCTCTCGGCCACTGCACGATGTGATTTTGCACATTCTTCCGAGAACCAGGGCTGTTACGTGGTCGGCCTCACAGCCCCGCTGCATGGCAAGAGGTGACAACCAGAAACAACCAGAGTTTTGGGTGAATCTGAAGCAACTTCTGGCATCAGACCAGGTGCTGGCTCACTACTAACACCACTGCATGTTGCCCCCAAACCTGCTGTATTTCTAGCAGCAAGAGCATCGCTCGGGAGAGGCTCAACTGCCTGTGTGTCTCCTGCCAGGACCTCTGAGCTGTCCTGTACCCGGTAACGGGGATCTGCAGACCAGGCTGCAGCCCCAGCCCAGACCCTGTTTGCAGGATGGGGACCCAGGTAAGGACCAGGGTGTCCCAGTGCAGAACTGGGGTTGGTCCCTGGTTGCTGTACTCCTCCCTGGCCCGTGAGCCCACCAAACCCATGACAGACACCACCTTCCCCCAAGAGATCCACGAGCTGCTGCTCAAGTGTGTAGGTATGTTTTTCCACAGTTTTCACCCAGGGCTGTTTGGGGAAGATTATTACCATTGGCAGCATGTCAGAGAGGAGTTTAAATCTCATCATGAATATTCATTTGTTCATGTTCCATGGCAGTTTTCCTCAGAGTTGCCGTGGCCACAGCAGGCCGGGGCCGGGCGACTTTCTTGAGGCACTGCTGGCTCCTAACACATGTAGACAACCATGGGGGAAACTCTTACTGTTCAGCAGGTTTATGGGCAATGCAATTTATTTTATGATCAAGTTACACCAGGGTAATGCTGCCTCTTGCATCAGACAATCCAGCTCTTGTAATTGCTACCCTGGGGGTCTCTTCCCTTCTCTGTATACCCAACCCATTTATAACACTAACAGTGGCACTGTGTGAGCAGAGGGAGAATAATAGACCTCAAATAGCAGCAACATCTTGCTGGAGGAAAGAGAAAGCTTTGTCTTTCTATTTCCAAGACTTGTTGAGCCTTCTGACGTGCAGGGTGCTTTCAGTTAGCAGTGAAACAACACAAGAAGGTGATGCCATGTGAACTATCAGATCAGACTGCATTTGTAGTGTCCTTCCTCAAGCTCTGCTGTCTCCAGACATAGTCTGCATTGGCAGACAAGTGCTTGGCACCCACATCAGCCTCTGCATGGGATGGTACATGCATTCACATACATCCACAGACCAACAAGACACATCTGTATGCACAGAAGTTGCAAAGAACGGAGGAAAAAATGCAAAGATCCAGTGCCCAGCCAGCTCCGGAGCTGATGCCCAGGAGCTCTTGAGGTGAAGGTCAAAGCCTTGGTGGCATCATCATGTTCAGCACAGATTGATGCCAGCCAGAAGCAGCTGGAGGATGATCTGTCTTGGCTGATGCCTGTCAATGGGACAGCATCTGAATAAATGACACAGTACAATGCATTTTGAAGCGCTGTCCTCTATTTTGGGGAAGGTCACACACCACAAGCTATGTTGGAAGCAACTCTTGATCTATTTAAGCTGTTTTGCTCAAGGTTTAAAAAGGACAAGAATTTCTGGGAGGGAATCAACAACAAACTTTCAACCAGCTGTATAATTTCCCATAAATATTCCACAGCCCCTGGGATCCCATCACCCCCACTGAACACATGGCCTCAAGCACTGCAGATCAGCATGATGAGGCTAGAGAAGCAGCTAAAGGAGACCTAGGAAATACCTGGACAACTGCAAAGATGAAAGACAACCCCTCCACGCTGGTACTAAACTCCTGATGCTGCCAGAAAGCTGGTCTGCAGCAGCCTTTTAACCTAAATTGGTTTGGCTCTGCAAGGATTAAATTATTGCCTAATGTTTGCCAGGAGCTTCTGTCCCTACCTTGGAAAGTGCAGGGAACCTACAGCACCAGATACTCCAGGAAAAGTGTTTATCCCAGCCCTACCTCATCCCTTCTGCTCACTTCAGCTGACCCAGGTTCCCAGCCTGGATGCCATGTGCTCAGTGGGGTCCTCCTTGCCTCCCCACCCCTAACTGGTGTTATTTCACTCTACCTTTCACACATCCCTTTGGCAGGGCTGCTTTCCATCCCTTCCTGCTTTCCATCCCTTCCTGCTTTCCATCCCTTCTTGCTTTGATCCAGCCCATTCATGGCAATAAGCTATTTTTGGAAGCACCGATCCAGATGCCTTCAGATCTCTTCTGCCATCTCCGCTGGCGTCTGTGGCGCAGAGCGCACGTGGCCGTGGCCAGGCGGGCTCTGAATGAGGTGGGGAAGCAGCGGGTGCCCCACACGCACCCGGCTCCCGGGCGCGGCGCCGGAGTGTTGCGGGCACACCAGGTGCTGCCGCGCGCCCTTACGCTGCGACGTGACAGAGAGCTGCTGCTGAGCCTCGCTGCGGTTATTGATTTACTTTTAACACTTCACTCCTCAGCAATGATGGAACCCAGCAAGAGGAGAAGAGGAATGGGAAATAGCTTCCAGCAATGCTGAATGGGCTCTGGGCACTCACGTGCTGCAACCTTGTGCTGCCCAGCAAGGTCACAGCTCGGCAGTGGCCCTGGTATCTCACAGCCCATATTTTCCCCTGATTCTTAAAATAGCTTAAAGTGCTTAAGATGTTTCTGTGGTATCCCTGGGTGAGCTTCTAGGATGCCCTGAGTCAGCTCAGTGCCTGTGGGCACTGTAGGGCTCAGGGGTGTGGGGGGTTGGGGGACACTCTGGGCAGGGCAGAGGGGCTGTGGGATGGGCACACACACCAGGAACACCAACTGTGACCACACTGACCCCTCCTGCCACCTTTCTCAGTCAGACAAACCCATGCTCTGCTGGCCACGGGTTCCCTGCACAGAGGGGTTTTTCTGGGAACAGAGGATGGATATGGTTCCATTGGAACCCCAGGGTGACAGAAACCACTGTCCTCTGAGGAAAGACCGTCTCTGATCTGGGGTCCTGCCCAAGCCAGGAACCATGGAGGAGGGCTGGACAGGGCTAGACATGTCCTTAATGTGCCCAGGGACTGGGTTGGCTGTCAGTAAGCCCCATCCCAGAGCAGGATGAGTGTCTAAACACAGCCTGGGGCTGAACCCTTGCCCCTCACCCAGCTCAGAGGAGCCCATGGGCACCCTGAGCTGCCCACAGACCAGCTCCGAGGAGAGGGGAGCGGGCAACGGATGAGTGGTGGAGCGTTTCTGCTAGGAAACACTCAAAGGGTTATTTTAAGAATTCAAGTGTTCCTGTTAGCAAAGGAAAAAAAGATTTGAATGATAGTCTCCAGGTATAAGAGACCACAAATAGCATGGAATAAAATAAAAAGAAGCAGGAAATAGGTGCCTGCTGAAAAAAAAAAAAATAGAGTATACTTCCTCAGCTGAAAATGCCCATTTGTCATCACATACAGAGACCCACAGACTTCTACAGAGTTATTGTTCAGAAAATTATTGATCCACATCCACTCTAAAGTGTATCTCTCATTTTTCTTCTCCTTTCTGCTTAACAGTCTCACTGGATAAATCTCTGTTGTATATGCACTTACACCCCTTCTGCTCCTGAGCCATGCACACAGACGGACTGACAGACGGATCCTCTTGCACCTTTAGGCACAGCTGCCGTGGTATTTCCATGCACTCACACCCATGTGCTTGGTCTGGTCCACTCAGACCTAAAAAGATTTCCCAAATACCATCTCACTCTGCTGATGGAGATGAAGGAAGATCCATGTCCGACACCTGCCATGAGGAAACGTGGCCCTCGAGCCACCCAGCCCTTCCAAAGGAGCCACCGGGTCAGCCCCTCTGCTCCGCATCCCGGCTCCATCCCAGCTGCCCGGTGCGCTGCCTGTCTCTGTGCAGACCAGTTTGTCTTCTGCAGACAGGCCCAAATAAGCATAATTTGCAAAGACTTTAGTCAGTCTGCACCTGCTCTGTAATTGCTGGGGGGAGGGGGGGTGAGAAGTGGGAAATTCATCTCAGCCTTTGGCACCTTTTTCCCAAGTTAAATGAACAGTGGAACAACAGTTTTGTTGGCGTTTGTGTGTCCCTATGGCCGGTGTCACGGGTGATGGAGGTTTCTGATTTCACGAGCTCAAGCAGCCTGAAAGCTGCCATTTAAATGGCAGGTAGCTTAAATTTATTATTGATTCCTTCCACTGTCTCCAGGGACTGCTGCAAAATTGCTGGGCTAAAATCCCTTATTTATGATGCGCAGCATTTTTAGCACAGGATGCTGAGGGAAGAGGATTTCAGGTACAGCAATAATTCAACCACCAACATGGCAACATTTAACTAATAATCTGTTTTACCATGAAGTCCTCTAATCCCTCAGGGTTGGGATGTTTGATAGATCATCTTGTAGTGCTGCCACTCACTGGCATCATTGCTCCGTAGACGAATAAAGTCAGAGCTGGGTGGGAGGACTCCAGGATAGAGGTAGGGGGAGGAGGACCTGAGGGGACAGGACAGGCTTCCTGGCCAGATCCTGACCCCAATCCATGTGCCTTCTAGAGTTAGCAGAGATGTGGATAAATAAAAAAATCTGGGGAAAATATTAAATGACTAAACTCAGCAGTTTCAGAGGAAAGTGTTTTGGGGCTTTCGTTGGCCTCTTCCATATCTCCACTCCCCATTGGCAACAGTTTCAACCTCAGACCGTGCTGTGATGGAGGAAGAAGCCAAACATCCTTCTTTTCTTTTTTTCTGCCCTAGATCTGTCGTTCTTTATCCCAAAATGGAAGCATGTGGTTTGAAATGCAACCACCTTTTTCCTTTATGTACCTGGAGTATGCTTGAAGTTAAATGGAGATACAAAATTTGCTTGCTACAGCCACCAAAGATTTTTTTTCCAGCAAATTATTCAGTTTTATTAAGCACATAAAGACATACAAAGTTGGTCTTTTAATGTACTTATATAGCCATAAACTTATATCGCTGAAATAATTGCATTTTAATGATTTTTTTATCTTCACATAATTTGTATATTTAACAATCACACCAAGAGAAAGAGAAATGCCAGCTGTAGAAGCTTTCTGCTTAGAGATTAGGTGCACTCTTATTCCTCATCCCCGAACTGCTGATGAAAGCTTCCTAACTCCCTATTATGTGCTCTTAATGGCTTCTGTGAAGATAATCTGGCTGTGCTGACGTCCTGCTTGGGTATCTTACAGAGCCTTGGGGCTTTGTGACCGCATTGAAACACCCAGCTGCTCTGGAGATGCAGGTTCAGTCCTACCTGGGCAGATTTGCTCTTCTGGAAACCAGCTCAACCTCCCTCTGTTGGGAGAAGCAGCTGGAGAATCCTGCTCCCTTGAGCCCTGGGTTGAGGATTCCCATGGGATGCAAGAACCACCCATGCCTGGACCTCAGGCAGACAGACTTCTGGTTACAGAAGAAAGAACTCTGCCCTTACTTCTTTATAAAGCATCAAGAGATCCCAAACTGGTTTGCCTGGAAACTCCTTTCACCTCACGTTCTCTCGGGAGGAGGTTTTGGGTGTCTGCTGGGAACACCCCAACACCATGACCTTGCGCTGAAGGTTTACCATCCCCCATGGCATTCCTGCTCACCCCCAGACATCATCTCTTCATGAGGTTTGGCTCCCAGGCAGTCCTAAGTCCAGAGCAGTGTCTTTAACTGCCTAACTGAGCCTTCAATCTAGATTTAGGAAGAGTTTAATACGACTTAGAGCTCTCGACACCGATTAACAAAGCTTAGGAAGCGCTGCTTCCTAACGGCATCCAGCTCCTGTCAGCGGCCCCACAGGTCACACCAAAGGCCCATGCAGTGACTGGTTAATTAAGTTCTCAACTGAGCATTCCCCAGAATAATTTCTGGCTATTTAGTGAGATCAAAATTTCAAATTATTAAACCCAGTTAATAATTAGTTTAAGTGGACATTAATTAGCATTGACTAATAATGAGATCCTTACTACACCCACTTGCTTATCCAGAGACCTTCTCCTGTTTAATGACACAGAAATGAGAGCTAGATGAATCGCTAATATTTACAGCTTATTGAAAAGAACTGCCCGAGTCAGAAGGAATAAATTAGCCGGCAAATCCTGAGAAGTCAAATCTGTAATTATCGTGCCATAGGGCGTCTCGTCCAGCAATAAGCCTCAGGCTGCTCCTGCTGCTGTCCACAAGCTCTTCTGTGCTAATGCAGCATCTGCCCTGGCCGCGAACGAGCTGCAATCAGCAGCCCCCCCCATGAGATGGGTCTGTGCTGGCATCGCTGGGGTCTTCAGGGCTGGAGAATGAGTGTGGAAGGAACGCTGGTGCACCTTTAAGCAAAGGAGCTGGGAGAACAATCTCAAGTTAGGCTCATTTATTAGTATTTTTTTAAGTAATTGAGGTCAAGAGGACTCTGAGGCTCCCACTGAGCACGTGCTGACACAGCGATAAGGATCTGTGGGAGATAAGTGATGAGTGAGAGTCTCACTCTCCCTGCACTCTGCTGTGGTAGGACCGTGGTACCCCTCTCATCCACGAACAACAAGCAAACCCCTGACAGTTACATTTCATGTCAGGTTTTGGGGTGGGGTGGTTTTTTTCCTTCTCTTTAGCAAGCTGCAAAATGCTTTATCACACTTTTAGCATCTCCTCTGCTACTTCTCGTGCACATGTTCAGCTTTTGCAAGGTTTTTAATGAGAGAGCTGTGCAGGGGTCTCTGACATCCTTTCCATTTTGACTCATGGCACATGTGGAAACGGGGCTTCAACACACCGTGTCACGGCAAAGTTTCTCCTTGCTGCTTCAGGAATGAATTACATTGCGGCAAGCTATATTTGGAGCTCTCCAGCACTGCTCTCCATCCTGTGGCTTTTGATGTTTTATACATTTGTCTGAGCTGCCTGTCTGCTGTTTGAGCTGGCTTGAAGTTATCAAAGTTTTATCATTTTTCAAGTATAAAAACACTTTCTCCAGCACCTCCCTTTCCAGCAGTTTTCTTCAGAAAGCGGTCGGCCCTCAGCAGCCCCAGCCCCGCTCCTGCCTCACCCCAAGCAGCCTCTGCCTGTTCCATCAGGTATCAGCTCTGGGCTGTGCCAGGACATGGGTCTGGTGGGTAAAACCAGCAGCTGTGATGGTACTTAGGCAAGGGAGGGTTGCAGTGACAAGGGTTTGAGGTTCCTACTCACCCTTCATCTGTGGCTTAGCAACCTCTGGCCAGCACTGCAGCCCCTCAAGAGCTGGGGTCTGGGGCAGGTGAGTGTGGATGGGGAAGCTGGTGGAAGAATGTCAGAGGGATGACTGGCTTTGCCATCAATCACTTCATTCCCCATATCCCTCCTCCATCCCTATGTTTGCTGGTTGCTTGCTCCAGAGAAACTAAGGCTGTCCAAAGCAATGCACCCCCAGGGAGTCTGAGTGTGAGACCCACACAGACAGCACACCTGGGGACCACCATGCCTGCAAGTCGGTGCCCAGGACTCATAATCTGTGCTGAGCTTGGGTGCAATGGCTAAGCCCAAGTATTGGGCTCTCTGTCATAGGGTTGCAGGTTGTTTCAAACTTTGCTGCTGTTGGGAGATGTAGCTGTGCTTTTCTTGGTCTTCATCTGGAGTCAGCAGCCTTCTGGAGCCTGCAAATGCCTGGTGTCTCTGCAAGTGTTTGGCTTAAAGCTGGGGAGAAGATGGGGGAAATGTCTTCTGCTGGAAGCAAGGTCTAGTGAACTGTAGGCAAAAATTAATTTTCATTTCTTCTTAATGACAATTAGTGGTTTTGATACTGCTGATCACAGGCATTCCCAGAACATTTGATTAATGACACCATTTTTAAGAAGAAATGATAAGCGTGTGGTAAAAAATCCAACAGGAACCGAGATCTGTCTGTAATAAAAGGTCCTGGCTGTAAAGACATTCCTAAAGGTTGTAAGCAAAAGCCTCATGATGGTTTTGCCCCTCCTGTTTCTCCTTCCTTCTCCCACAAGGCCTAGGCATCATTAGAGGCACTACCCAGCTCTGGGGCTGCCAGCAGATAACACCAGAGTTTCTCCACTTGCACCCAAGGAGAACTTCAAGAGTTGTAAAGAGGAATCCAAGACTGACTCCTGCTGATCAGGGGCAGCATCTGTAGCCCCTGCAAAATTAACACGGGCAACTCTCTGCAGGGATGGACCTCACAGCCCTTTCATGGCACGTGACTGGCAGTAGGCTCAGATGGAGATGGCCCCAGAACGTCAGGTCACCCCACTGCCCTCTGCAAGCCCCTCTCCAGCATGTCACAGCAAGTCCCTAAGCTGGTACAACCATGGGATGAAAGAGAGAGGAAGGTCACAGCCATGTGTTCTGTGTCCTCAGAGTGGTAAAGGATATTTTTTGTGAAATCCCCTTACGCGCTCTCGCTCAGCCAAGGGTGCCGAAAGGCTCAGTCAGTTCTCGCTTACGCCAAGTCCCCCATTTCACACTGATTTTGTACATTTGGGCTTGCAGCATTGACCAACCAGGGGAATATTATTTGTCCTTCCTTACACCATGATGACAATACAAAGCAGGAACTGTCAGTGTGATTAGAAAGTGGCAAGAAGTCGTGAGAGAAATGACTTCATGCCACGCAGAGGAAACACCTACCAAAGGCTTCATCCAAGTACAGGGAATACACAAGAGTAGGAGGAAACAGACTCTCTAGGATTGTTATTTTGGTGCCTTTAATCCCATCTTGGGGTAATCAAGGCAGAAAAAGCGAACCCAAAGTATCTGGCTGCTGATTACTCCAGACCTAACTGTCTGAGGTTTCTGTAGCATCCTCTGTGGCCAGCGAGACAGGCACCGCTTGAGATGGACACGCTCTGTCCCAGCCCTGAAGCTCTCGGTTCTGGCGAGTGAGAGTGGGCAATAAAGGTGCAATTATGTTGAGACACAAGAAGAAGGAAGACAAATTATGGTCTTGCATTTATATAGCACATTTCATCCCAAACCACTGGGTTAACCGATTGATATACAGATTACATTTTGAAAGATCGCTCTATCCACCCCTGACATGCAGATATATATAATGTAACCATTATTTTTTTAAGCAAACTTACTTATTAATGCAAACCCTACAATTGGGGTGAGCTCTTCTGGGCAAAGATGAATCAGAAGTGACAAAACTCCTGCACCTCATGACGAGCATGTTTAAGAATGAATGGAATAATTTAGATCCTTAGATCCCTCCAACACGGTAAGTTCAAAGCCAAACAGAAAATGTCTCCTCTAAGGATTCAAAACAGACTCTGCTAAAATGTAATTAAGTGTTAAGTCCCTTGAAATCAATCACTTGAGAAACTAATACCCACCTTGCTGATTAGGCAGTTGGTAAGCCAGGGGCAATTAATGCATTAGTATGAAAATTGTTAACTATGAAAGCAACCGGTTTTGATGGGATAATTGCTCTGAGAAAGACTACTTGATGGTGAATATCAGCACAAGTGATGTGCTGGGGAGAGGGGACTCCACCATGTTATCTGCAGCTAATTAGAAGTGACCTAATTCTCATTAATACTATGTTTGATTGGGTACAAACATGAACCTGGGAGGCTAATTGGGAGCTTGGGCACATGTTGCCCAGCTGATGTGGTTTTCTCTGCTTTATCTCAGGCAGGGAGAAGGGGTGGTGAGCTGTTCTCACGACTCCTGTCTCGTTAAGGCGGACTCATTAAGTCCTTCCTCAGCCCATGGATAAGGATGTCCATCACTGCCACCAACTCCAACAGGTCACAGCTACATTTTGTGGGGAAATGCTTGTTACTGTGGTGTCATCGGGGCTGTAAACGTGTCAGCCAAACTCACCCCAGCAACCAGAAACGAGTTGGTGATGTGAGATTACGGCCATCACGTTTCACTGCCCTGAGTAACATGTACGTTTCTCCGTTCCCCAGCCTGTGTTTGTTCAGTGTGGCTGAGTGGAAGTGTCAGGGAAAAATGTTTGGTTTTCATACTCCTGCAGTTAATGACCAATTTTCCACTAATCACAATAGTCTTACCCCATTAGGTTTTATAATTAAGCCTTCGTTATGTGACCCTGTTTACTCAGTGCACACAGGAATCTGACACCCACCCCGCTCCCTGTCACAGCGCAGAAGCAACTCATGTTGCAGCACAACTTTGGGAGTGATGGCTGAGCACCTCTGACAGCCCCAGAGACCCAGCTCCAGGCGAAGGGGAAACACGGAGTGACCCTGACACAGCCCCTGTGCTGGAGCTGATGGGAGCAGCACAGCACCATCCATCCATCCATCCATCCACCCACCCCCCATTGCAGACAAGCCCCACGCTGCACCATCACCTTCACATTAACACCCGGTGGGGGAATTAGTCCTGACGGCATCGCGCCCGCCTGGCTGAGGATGAGGAGGATGCCTGACGACTGCCAACAGCCCCAGCAGGCACCAGTTAAACGACTGCCCGACTATGGTGCTGCTGGAGTGCGTGAAGGGGGGATACCTGACCAGGAAAGGGAGGTGTGACTGGAAGCGTGGGCGCGCAGAGGTTCCCGGCTGTGTATGTTGCAGGGGAAAGATGCGTTTCTGGCTGCACCCAGCCCTTGTCCTGCCATTGGATTTTCCTTCGTGGAAACCACAGCCAAGTGGGAGCTCTGCTGCTTGGGAATAAGGATGTGGGTGTTTCACTGGGCATTCAATATTCACTCCAGGAGGGAACAACGGCCGCACTCGTGCAGCATCATAGAATCATAGAATTTTAAGGCTGGAAATGACCCCTAAGATCATCCAGTCCAACCATTAACCTACTGCCACCAAGTCTACCCTTAGACCATGTCCTCAAGCACCGCATCTCCCCGTCTGTTAAACACCTCAAGAGATGGGGACTCAACCCCCTCCCTGGGCAGCCTGTCCCAATGCTTGAGGACTCTCTCAGGACAGAAGTTCTTCCTAAGATCCAACCTAAATTTTCCCTGGCGCAGCTTGGGGCCATTACCTCGAGTTCTGTCGCCTGTTACTGGGGAGGAGAGACCAACCCCCACCTCACTGCAACCTCCTTTCAGGTAGTTGTAGAGAGCAATAAGGTCTCCCCTCAGTCTCCTCTTTTCCAAACTAAACACCCCCAGCTCCCTCAGCCGCTCCTCATAGGGCCTGTTCTCCAGACCCTTCACCATCCTCGTTGCCCTTCTTTGGAGACATGCTCCAGTACCTCAACATCCTTGAGTGAGGGGGCCAAAACTGGACACAGTACTCGAGGTGAGGCCTCACCAGTGCAGAATACAGGGGGATTATCACCTCCCTGCTCCTGCTGGCCACACCGTTCCTGATCCAAGCCAGGATGCCATTGGCCCTCTTGGCCATCTGGGCACACTGCCGGCTCATGTTTAGGGGGCTGTCAACCAACACCCCAAGGTCCCTTTCCGCCAGGCTGCTCTCCAGCCACTCCTGCCCAAGCCTGTGACGTTGCCTGGGGTTGTTGTGACCCAAGTGCAGGACCCGGCATTTGGCCTCGTTGAATGTCATATTGTTGGCCCCATCCCAACCATCCAGCCTGTGCAGATCACACACATGGTGATGGTGGAATAAATATGGTTGATGGTTGGCAATAAATAATCTGACCAGCCCTTATCAATTCCTTTGCTCATTTCCCAGGAAGGTTTCGAACTGGCGTGCCAGGGACTTCTGGTGGTAGGTGGATCTGTCCCCGGTGCTGCTGCCCCACACTGCAGCTGTCCCTGAGAGCAGAGGGATGACCAAGTGGGTGGCTGCACCCACCAAATAACCAAAGAGCTCCACAAGTAAGGGCTGGGTTCACTACTCCCATCCTGCAGCTCTGTCCATGCAGGTCTTCATCTCTCATCCTGCCCACAACACAATCCAACACCCTCCTTCACCGAACCGGAGCTCAGCTGGGACCTGGTTTGGTCATGGATTTTCCAAAATAGCCTCGAGGCACCTTGGCTAAGGGGGACCAAACTTGTCCCACTGGTTTCACACCATTTAAAGAGAATTCAGAGTAGCATAAAGTTGTTGTGGCAGAGAGGAGAGGCTGGGCAGGTATATGTATTTACATTGCCTTATACTGCTCGAGATAAAGCCCAACTTAGAATCTCTTAACTCCTTTTGACAACAAATTAGTTTCAGATCAAGGGTTCCTGCTCTGTCTCAAAATGTGATTTTCGCTTCCAAATTATTCATCTTGCCAGAAGCTGTTGCTAACAAAAAAGGCAAAATTTTAATGGTTTGTAAAATGTCTTGTTCACTTTTAGTTTTCTTCATTGAAAATTCTCTTTGTCACTTTGTGCCAGAGAGTAAACTTTCCCCTTCATGTTAATTAAGCAAGGCAGCCCAGGCTTTTGGGTGGAAACCTGTCTGCAGGCACACTTTGTGCAGCTGCTGAATGCAGCAGCATCCCTCGCGTGGGGCTCTGGGCTGAGCCGAGTCTCAAACGACGATCCACAGTCTCAGTGACAATGATTTGACTTGTTACAAATGTCTTCAAACTCAGAAATCCAAATCAAGCTCCTGGTACTACTATTTTTCCCTGGAAGGGGTTTTCACAGGTTGTCCTGGGGATGGAAATGCTGCTGGCAGCTCCGTCTTCTCTTGCTGGAGATCATGAGGGGGCGGATGCACGGTGACAGCAATCTCACAGCTCTTGCTTGTGGCTGCATCGCTGGGAGAGCTTTAACCCAGCTCAGATCCTGCTGACCCTGGTTGTACAGGAGTCATGTTTGGCATGGAACAAGTTTCCAGCTCCTTTAATTGCTTGGAGAGAGAAAAGAGCTGTAAAACCCCATACACAGCACAGTGTGAGTTGAGCACAACATGCCAAAGCCCAGTGTGCCCAACCCCAGAGTGCCAGAGCGTGGTGTGCCCACACCAGGGCCAGTGGTGGGCAGGATGCTCTCTGTGGAGCCAGCACCCTGCCCTCTGCCACCCCCGCACCAGCCTTCCCGATAGGAATGGCACCTTCGTCAAAGCTGAAGCGAGGATATCGCCCAAGTCTGGCAGAACAGGGATAATTTTCCCCTTTTAATTGCTTGCTGCTCGGCTAGCTATTGATTACCTTTTTTGCAGAGTTGCTATTTGTTTCTCTTTGCCATATATTGGATTCCTGAGGCTTTTAATCAACTGTAATTGATTGTGATTACCAGTAGCTGCTCTGAGCCTTGTTCCGCATGCTCAAAGCAGGGGCTGTCTCGCTCCACACGTGTGTGGAGCTGCCTGCATCCCTGTCCCCCTCCATCCCCCACCAAGCATGCAGACAAACACAGATTTTGGGACAAGCTACATCAGTCAAACACATTGGCAGAAAGGAAGGTGTTTCTCCTAAACATTCCCAGCATCTCTTCACTCCTTGTGGAGCTCACATCATCATCCCATCTTTCCTCTCCACTTCAAGGGGAGCCCTGGAACTTCTGGTTAAACTTTACAACTCCACTTCAAGAGGAGCCCTGGAACTTCTGTTTAAACTTTACAACTGAGCCTTTAGAAACTTAGAGTGTGCTGAACTGGGGAATTTCCACAGGTGTTCTGCTTGCAGCTGGAGCAATGCCGGGACGCGTCTTCTATTGGCTTAATGATTAATTGTATCCCATGGAAAATTATTCCACCGGCACAACAATCAGCACTCAGTGTTTCCAAATGTTAGTTTCTTCTATAAATGGGTGTTAGCAAAAAGCAGATGGCAAAGATAATTCACTGTCGACTGAGCTACCCTCACCCATTGTCTGTGCCGATTGCCACGAACTTCAGTCAGGCTCTATTTACAGTTATCTCTTCAGCGGCTGGGTACCGCGCTGCGACAGGCTGTGATTTATGGGTATTTTGTCTACTGTTTTAATTACAGACTTGTTGTTCTGTGACTCAGTCTGAGACCCAAAGGGTCTGTGTGAGGCTGCGAGGGGTTAGCTTTGATTTCCTCCCCGGCAGCGGTTGGCACGTTTGGCTCCTTCGACCCGGGCAGGTGCTGGAAAGGAAAAAATGCTGGAGGAGGACATTGACTTCCACTGGAATGTTGGAAGCATTGGGGTTTCTAGCTCCTCAGTCACCTGCTTTGGCCACTGAGCAAAGCATGAACCACCCCTTAACTGAGGGCACAAAATCGCTTGTGGTTTGGATGTTCTCCCTCCTGTGGCTGCAAGCAGCTTGCAGTGCCCAAGCTTCATTTTGGGTGATAATGGTCCTTTTACAGCACTGTAAAGGCCCTGTGCATATCAGTCTTGAGTGAAGAGTCTTCCTTCTTGGTTGGATATCGCCTCCATCACTCTGCCCACCCTCTACTCATCTCTCAGGACCTCACAGTCCAGATCTCAGCCTTTCACCAGCATCAACCTGTGTGCAGCACGCTGCATCTCTCCGCGGTGCCCCTTGAGCCGAGTATTCTCTTGTTTCTGGTTCCCATAAGGGTGTTCTGATTAAATTACTACCTGGTTGCTTTTACTGTTTGCTTTCCCCTGCAGGCTTTTCTCTGCAAGACCTTCCACAACAGAAACATTTCTGTAATCTGGAGACAGTTGCTCCTGATAGTCGTTGGTCCTTTGCCCCCCTGAGACACTGATCATTGAAAAAGCCCAAGCAAACTTAATACTGTCAGCTGTCGAGATGTCATGGGAATTTTGAAACATGCCAACTCCTCTTTAGCCCATGAGACAAGAAATCAGCTAGATGGAGGCTTAAAGGAAAGAAGAAGAAATTGTTCCCCAAACTAAACAATGCCAATTTTCTTCTCTGACTCGCACAGAGCATCAGAACTGGGAGAAGATTCTGCTTTCCACTGATCCAGTGCAAAAACCTGCAGCTGCTTCATGACTCTGATTCCTACAGCAGCCCAAGCAAGGTTATCGCTGCCATCTGTCCCCTGCCGGTGAGGGCTCGCTGGTGCTGCAGCCAGAACTCAGCTGAAGGGGACCCTGGCCGCGGAGGCTGTCATTAACCTTGGCCATGGCAGCTGTAGCCTGCAGTGGGAGCTGATGCTCCCTATGGGACACGCACGGTCTGTGCAGAGCCACCCTCCAGGTCTGCTGAGCCACCTTACAAGACTCTCTAACATGCACAGTTTCCCGTGGAGTTCTCTGGGGTGGTTATTACTCTGTTTGATACTGTACATCTGCAGAGTAACGTTTTCTGAATGCTATTCCACTCCACAGAGCCTACTAATTTAATGGGGCTTGAGACCTGTGTGGGGATCCCCCAGAGCAATGTTCATGGGCTGGGCTGACCTGCTCACTCTGAGTACCTCAGGTCCTGGGAGTCCTCATGAGTCCCATCTGAGCTCATGTCCCATCTGCCTGCCTGCAGACCCACCTGCTCACTTCTAAAGGCATCAATTGCTTCAAAGGAAACACAAGATGTCATGGGGGTCACAACTGAGAAATACAGTGTCATCTTTAAGAAAAAAACTTGCCATTATAAAGAAACCCTGAGCACAAGGGATGTGTGGAAGGGATATGGTGAAAGCCAAGATGAGCACCAAGAGGGTCCTCTTGGGGACTTGAAAGCATTAAGAAAAAAACCCAACAGCTTCACATCAAAGTTTCTGATCAAACCTTTCCTTTTGATACTCCAGCTGCAACCTTTTATGGTGCAGAAGCATATCCTTCAGGAGATTCAGGTTTGAGTGAAGACCAAACTTCAAGTCGAAATACAAGCTCTTGATTCACATATATAGCAGAGAGAGATGTCTCACCCTCAGAGCCAATGCATAGCTCATCTCTAAGGCCAAACAGCCTGCATAGGATATCCCTCACTAGTGTAATGCAAATAGAAGCCTATTTTTATATGGCATTAGGTCTTGGAGACAATCCAGAGGCAGCTATTACAATCCATGCTGACTTCAGGCTGACTCACATCCTTAACTCATACACACCATTGTCTTTATTCAGATTTCCCATTTACATTGCAGGCATCTGACATTGGCTAATTACAGCTTTTTTCAGCAAATATTCTTTTGTTTCTCCCCTTTATATTTAGTACATTTATAAAGGGGTAAAGCAGGCATTAATGAAGACGTTTGAACTGCAAAAGTCACAGTAGCACTGGAGAGGAATGGAGAAAATTCTTCATATACAGTAAAGAGAGGCTCAAAGCTGGGACCATCTCTGGTCCTGGCTGGGAGCTGGGTCCATCCCTGTCCCTGACTGGGAGCTGGGAACATCCCTGATCCTGGCTGGGAGCTGGGACCATCCACAGCCCTAGCTGAGAGCTGGGACCATCCATGGGTCCTGTCTGGGAGCTGGGACCATCCCTGGGTCCAGGCTGGGAGCTGGGACTATCCCTGTCCCTGACTGGGAGCTGGGACCATCCCCAGCCCTGGCTGAGAGCTGGGACCATCCATGGCCCTGGCTGGGAGCTGGGACCATCCATGGGTCCTGGTTGGGAGCTGGGACCATCCATGGCCGTGCTCCCATAGATGCAGATGGGAAGCTGCAGCTTGCCAGATTCTATGCAAGACACTTTATTTATATACTCATCCTCCCTGATTACACCCTGCCTGAAATAGAGCAGCACTTTTTCTTTCCACCAGTGCTCACAAATGTTTTATGTTTGTGACACTTTCAGTCCCAGCCCTCGGACTTTGTGGTGTAAGGACCCATTGCTGCTGGAGTCAAACAAGGAATGAGGAAGCAAAACAAGCATTGCCATTTTACAATTGGCTACCAAATCTAAGTCCCATTAATATTTATTTTTGCTTGGCAACAGATATCTCTGCAGATGAGATGCAGGGCTCTAATGGCTGGGTCTCTGCTTCGAAGGGGCTCCCTGAACAGCGTTATTCCACTTTCTTCAGTTTGCTAAAGTCAATTCCCATTTTATTCTGCCTCTTCTC
The DNA here is from genome assembly GCA_013399135.1 of Heliornis fulica. Classification (NCBI taxonomy): domain Eukaryota; kingdom Metazoa; phylum Chordata; class Aves; order Gruiformes; family Heliornithidae; genus Heliornis; species Heliornis fulica. The sequence continues at coordinate 290,459 of VXBZ01011324.1, read as the reverse complement.
CTGGAGCCACTTCGTAAAAGTAGAGAAAAATGAGAGAGCTTGAAGGAGAGGCAGAAACAGCAAGTGCTGAATAAAGGAGTGGCATAAATCCAAGCGGATTTACTGGTCCAATCTGCTGTCTGAACCCTACTCCATGCCCAGGGCAGGAGTAAGGACCCATTAGACCATAACTCCCGAGAACTGGCCCAAACCTGCTAGATTTAACAGATTACAGCAGATTACAGTAAGTAATGTCCTATTTCTTTGGAGCCAGATTTCACACGTCTGGTTTGCAGCCTGAACACCCAAACTGTCGATAATCCAGCTGACACAGGCAAGGTTGAGGGAGTGCAGAACACCGCGAACCCACTGCAAGTACATCCAGGTAAACGAGGGTGCAGATGTATCATGACTCCTTGTGACCTCAGGCCTTATGTCCTTGTCCTCATACCCACCCCCTGTTCAACCCAATGGCTGAGGAGAGCAGAGCTGGAGTGGCAGAGCCATCCGCATGCTGTGTGCATGAAGAGGAAGGTTCAAAGAATGAAATGATGATGAAAACTAGAAATGAAAATGTATGAAGCTTTTCTTTGCCTCTGGTGCAAAGAAACGACGTGTTCTCAAGAAGGTTTCACTGGTATTTGTGAGCCCAAGTGCCTACAGATAAGAAGAAAAGCACTGACAAATCCCCAGAAACACACACAGCTCTAGAGAGCCCCAGTCCCTGGCAGCCTTTACTCTTCCTTCCCTTGCCCAAGCAGTTGTACTCCAAAAAGAGGAAGGAAAACTGTGCATAAGGCAAGAGGACAAGTCTACAAAGACACAGAGAAGAATTCAAATGGTGTGACTGATGTGGCATTCAGAATAATAAATGTCTCATTCTGCTTATCAACTGCACTTTTAAAACTTATTATTATTTTTAAGAAGGGCTTCAGACTCTTTATTCTGTTACTTGGACCTATTGATGTCTTTTGTGCCGAATCAATGCGCTTTCCTAGAGAACACAGAGTAAAAATCCATACTCCCCCCGCTCCTGCCGCTTGGTGCTCGGGTGCCTGAGTGATTGCTCTGCAGGCAGGGTACTAAAACTGTCAAGGGCGGAAGCTCAGGTAATAAAATAACCCGTTTCCTGCGTCAGTCCCCACGTTCCCCCCTTGGCCGCTGACCTGGAACATCACTTGCAGCTCACATGTGCAAAGCAGCTGAGCTCCCGAGGACTCTGGGTCCTACGCAGAGGCTTTTTGCCGGCAAAGTCCCATTGCCCAGAGGATGTGACCTCATGGGAGATGAGGGCTCATATGAAGAACATCACCCCTTGATGGAGACCAGCTCACATGGACGCCTTGTTAACAGACAGGCTACAGCTCTGGTGGCAAATAGCAATGTTTATTCAAGCATTGAGGCTTTACATACTTTCTTGGAGGAGCTCAAAGGTTTGTTTATACAAAAGGTTCATTTCAAGATAATATATGATAGATGATCGTTGCTAGCATTGTAACCATCCAAGCCATGAGATCACAAACAAACTGTCCTTGGAATCAGGATGCTTCCTTACAGTTCACAGGACATGCTGTTTACAGAACTCATTAAGATCAACAGCTGTGTCGAGCTTGTTAACTTATTTTTAGTCACCCCAATGAGGAGGTAACCATTGTATTTGGCCAAGAGTCATAGTAAAGGCACCCATCCCTTTCAGGAGGGGTGGCTTCTGATCTCCTGCCGAGCATCTCTGGCTGACCCTTTCAGGCCATCAGAGTTCCTGCCAAACATCTCTGGCTGACCCTTTCAGGCCATCAGAGCAGGATGTAGCTTTATGGTTCTCCTCAACCCCTGAGCACAGGCACTGGGGAATGGCTTATGCTAGTGGGTACCCGATTCCCCCTGTGCTCCCTGGGTGCAGGAGGGTGCTGTGGAGGTGTCACCTCTTCAGTGACAACGGGATGCTGAGGAGAGGAGGAGGCCAAGAGCAGCTCTGAACGTACGCCGGGGGATGCACCCAAGGGAAAACCAATGCGCGTGTGGGACCACCGCGCATTGCCGCAGGACCCGCTAACACATCAGCAGTGTTGGATGCTGTGCTGCACCTGAGCAATCCCCAACCTGCTCCTCATGCCAGTGGCTGCCAGGGCACATGTGGAAATCATGAGAACATGTGGTACACCACTGAACAACCCATTCCTGAGGGCAGCTCTGCTTATCAAGGCAGTGCAGTGTTTTCAGCTCAGCCTTCATCACCACAGTGGGCATCAGCACCAGACCGGGCCTCTAACGTGCTGGAAGCTCCCTGTTTTCTGCCAGCCCAGGCAGATGACAATGGCATGTGTCACTTGCTCAGGGCCCAGCTGCAAGGCATGGGGTTGATTTAAATCAACAACCAAAACTGAGATGGAGAGCAAGTAACTTTCTCCATCATCAACACTGACTGACCACAGAACTCAGTTCTGGACCTGTTGGAAGCTACAGGAAAACCCAGCAAACCCAGAGCTCTTTCACATCAGCTACTGCACCACAGGGCTGGTGGGATCTAATTGTGCTACTGCTCTGCACTTTAAATTCCTTCTCATAGGGAGGAAGTGGGGAAATGCTTTTTGCTGTGATTCCTTCTCTCCCAACCCTGAGTTTAGCAGATCACACAGGAGATAAAATTGGCTGCTTTTGAAACTTGCTGGAAAAATACCCTGCAGTCACTTGCAGAAGGCTTTGCTCACGACAGTGTGCAGCCACTTCTCCCGTTATTGCATTAGTGGATTATGTTATCTTTATATTGTTCAGTATAAGCAGGATGAGTGCTGCTTATAGGCTTCCGCTGACTTGTTTTATTGGGTTCCTCAAAGTACCTAAGCTAAAACTGGTTGAGGAGGTTTGAGCCATTGTTAGAAGTGACAATGTAATACTTTTGAGTCTTTTAAAAATACTCTGTACTGATCTCACCACCAGCAACAGTGACAAGTCATCCGAATTTTAGTTATAAACCTGTAAGAACCAGTAGGTAACAGCGTAGCATAACGTGGTCCCAGCCTCCCACCCTCCAGTGAACACCAAGGCAGGTCTGTCGTGGTGCTGGACCGAGTGTGCCCTCAGGTCAGGCTGTTGTTGGGTTTGGGTTTCTTGAGAAAGCCTCTGAAGAGTTATACAATGCTCAGAGTGCTCACAGAAACTCCCTCGAGACAGCCAAAGTCTAAGAAACAACACAGGCGTGGAATAAAATTTTGGCCTATCCTTTTTTCCTGCTTTGTAACAGAATTATAGATGGACTTCTTTTCCATTTCAACTTTTTCCTTGAACCAAACCCTCTTGTCTTTTCTCTGCATTCCCTAGAGGCTGGCCTCTTCATTTCAATGCCTGGTTATTCAAAAACAGCCCAGGCAGCCAGCCTCAAGAGGACTTTGCTCCAGGGAAAACCACCAAGGACGTTTGATATCGGTCTTGTTTGGATGCTCTTGCTCACCCTGTGAGCAGACCTCGACTCCCCTTTGAAGAGGCAGAGACCAGGCTGACGTGCTGGGAAGATCCATTTCAGCACACACTTTTATTAATCAAAAAAATTTATTAACCCATGGATAAGAAACTGGATGATTAGAAATGTAGGGAACCTGTCCCTGCGACACGATCGCCCTTGCTCCATCAGCAGCATAAGCTGGTACCTCACACACCCCATTTCCCTGTTTCATCAAGAAGGATAAAGAAGCAGAACTGCTCATTAGAAACACTTTAGAAGGGGTTTTGTTTTCCTTGCAGCTCCAAACTACTTTTTAATTGGTCTGAGTTGATGCAAGGCATTTTAATCTATTCTTTTTATACAGCCAAAGAGGTAGGAAAAAATATTTTGGTTGGAACAAAATGTTCCCTTTGGTTTTTCTCTCCCAAGTGCTTGGTTTTCAAACACACACAGAGATTAGAGTTGTTTGTTTTATACACTTGCACCACTGCAAGCGTATAAATTTGTGGGTGATTTTTGAGATCAGGTTTATTATAGAGTTTATGTCAATCTGCGTTAAAATGAAAATTGAGCTCATTCACCCCATTTTATGGTCATTGTAATAACAGCCTGTTCTGGATCATCTCTTGGTTTATATTTGGTACAGCAGCATATTAACGAGTCATCACTGTGGAGCTGAGTAGCTACACTGAAAGATGCTACTAAGCCACATCTTCCTCTCTTCAGCTTTACTATGTTAATTTTATCTTTCTGCTGCTTTTCTTTAGCATCCTATTGCATTTCACTGCGTGAATGTTAACCCCATCCGCCAGCGCTCGCGGGGACCCGTCTTGTGTTGGCAAAACCTGGCGTTCTCCTTCCCTCCCCGTCCCAGTGAACTCAGCGAGGTGGGTTTCCAAGGAGCACATCAATAATTGATCTGGAAAGGATTCATGCCTCTCTCAGTCATGCTTTCCCTGCCACATTTCCTCCAACATATGCCTGCGATCCACAGGGGCAACACAAACAGATCAGCCGTCCCCACGACTGCACTTGGGAGCTAAAAATAACCCGCTGAAGCGAATACATTAAGTTCTGTATGCAAAACGCCTCGTGTTAAGTGTCTGTTTGCACTGCTGATAAAATGTGTGTTGAAATATCCGTGGCCTTGATGTCTCGTACTCACAGAATGGGGCTTTGGCAGCCAAAAATACCACCCACCGCACGCGCCTAAATAGCAGCATATTAATCTGCTTAATCCTCCCCTTCTCCACTGATTTGAAGGTCAGGTGTTTGCCTGCCACGCCAAAACGGCCCAGAGCACCCAAGAAAGTGGTTAAAAGCAGAGAGGTAGGGCTTAGGGAGAAGTGTCTCTGAGTAGTCATTCACATCCAAGAGGAAATTTCAATTAGAACACGCTTATTGCTCCTTCATGTTTGCTTTCTGCTAATCTTTGAGCACTTAAGCTCCGGGAACACAAGACAGACTCTCTGCCCCTGTGAGCTAATGGATGAGTGGGTGAGGAGGAGCTGAGGCTCCACACGCATCTGGAGAGCCGCATGCATCTGGAGCTGGGTCCAGATACAGCTACCCATCTTCTCTCATTATTAGTAATTAATAACAGCCACAGAATTTGCTGATGGAGAAGAAGAAATACTGAACTAGCAGCTGCCTTCACCGCTGCTGCAGAACCCTGGAAGCCCTCGATGACTGCAGGGATTTTCCAGCAAGTCACTGTGGGGTTCCTCCAGTCTATGGCATGGGATAAGGACCATCCCATGGCCCCAGCCACCTTTGGACCCTATGCCAGCTGCCTGGCAGAGCCAGCCATCTCCTTGCCTTCGACCCCACAGCCTATGTGTGCCCAATGCATCCCTGGCCTTTCTGTCTCAGTGCAAAAGTCACCCATAAACTACTGAAACCACAAAGTAATTCTTTGACTTGAGGAGCTTTGGACAATCCTTCCTGTCAATATTTGCTGCTTTATCTAGTTTGATTACATCCTTTAATATTTTTCCAACAGATCCACTGGTTTAAACAAAGTTCACTATGGCTGAACGCTTTACGAGGTTCAGGCTCTTTTGAGCATTTTCTGCATTTTCTCAGTATTTGGTTTCTTTTACAATTGTTGACTTAGCCCAAAACTGGATGAGTGTCCCATGCACATTTATGAACATACTCATACATGTGCTCAAATCTATATACATTGATTTATCCACATGCAATGAAGGCGCCTACGTGTTCTCTGAGCACCTTTATTAATACCAAAGGTATGTGCAGGGAGCAAACACTGGCTACGGGTCTTGTATCTCCAGTAACTGCAGCTCCTGAATTCATCATCGTTCACTGTAGCATCTTCAAAACCTTTCTGTAAAGCAAGGTGAAACCATCAGCCTTGATTTATGGGAGGGAAGGGAGGCAGGAGGGTCACTATGAGGATGGACAGACAGAATCACAGAATGACCAGGTTGGAAAAGCCCTTTAAGATCATAGCGTCCAACTGTCCCTGTCCTCTCCTAAACCATCTCGTTGAGCACCTCATCTCCCCATCTGTTAAATACACCCAGGGGTGGGGACTCCACCCCCTCCCTGGGCAGCCTGTCCCACACCCCCTCAGCTCTTTGGGGGAAGAATTTCTTCTGACATCTCATCTGAACCTGCCCTGGCACAGCTTGAGGCCATTCCCTTTGTCCTGTCCCCTGTCCCTGGGCAGAAGAGACCATCACCCCCCTCTCTCCAACCGCCTGTCAGGTCATTCCAGGCAGTGATGCTCATCTTACTCCATTCTGACCGCCTTGTACCTGGAAGCTGTGCACCTGTGTGGCACAGCTCCATGCCATGAACATCAGCAAGCTTGAGTCCTCTAAGTGACAAACATTAGTAAAATCACGATAAAAATTAAAAAAAGCAGCATGGTAATTCTTGCTGCAAAACCAGATACAAAACTTGGGGTGTCTGTGAACTTCTTGTTCATGATAGAGGACCACCTCCATGGTGAGGGGACCCAGCACTTGTGAGGGACTCGCTACTGAATGATGTTTGTGCCACTCACCCCCTGGCTGAGCACAGACCAAGACAAAGCTGGTGCAGAAGAGCCCTGTCAGAACATCAGCGTGAGCCGACGCACCCGTGGCAGGCAGAGCTCAGACCAGAGCAGGCAGGAGAGGACAGAAAGGGGAACCCTGTGACCCAGAAGGGGATGTTGGTGAGGGGAGGCACTTAGGCAGGGCAGAAGAAGGGGCTGAGCTGCTCCAACTGCTTTCTGGCTTGGAAAATACCTCTTGAAAAGAGTCTGTATTCTGTGAAACACCGCTCAGAGCAGGTTTGCTTCTGTCACAGCGATAGCAGTGAACTTACTCCATGGGAGGGGGGAGATGCGTATTGTTACCCTCCCCACTGCAGTGCTCCGTTAGGGCAACCCTTCCCCTGGGGAGCCCCACTGCTCACAACAGGGAACCCCATAAATTATGTTCAGTTACCCCAGACACCCACAGACAGGAGGGCTCAGGGGAGCAGAGCCAGCCGGTGGTACCTGTGCCAGAGCTCGCCTGAAGCCCGGTGACGCCGTCACCCAGCGCTGCACGGACACACACACACACCCGCTTTTGCTTCCCCGGACTTGGTCTGAGAACCTTCTCTCCTGGGCTGTCAGGGAATGTGACACGTGGAGACAAAACAGCAGAGACTGCCTTTGACAGCTCACATTAAAAGAAAGATGAGGTAAAATGGATTGAAATAAAATAAGGAATGAGGTGACAGAAGGGGCTTCGTCTCAGAAAGGATTTTCGAGCGGGATGTCTGATAGCCTCCATTAATCACCACCTGCAAGGAGGGAAAAGCCTTCCCTTGGTTCACACCACTGCTTTGTTTCTAGGAGTCCCCCCAACTGCAAAGCAGACTGTGACTGTGCACAGCCCCACAGCACTGCACAGCACAGCCCCACGTCACCACATGGCATGGCACAGCCCCACAGCACCACATGGCACAGCCCCACAGCACCACACTGCATGGCACAGCCCCATGGCACTACACACAGCCCCATGGAACCACACCACATGGCACAGCCCCATGGCACCACACACAGCCTCACAGCACTATGCCCCATGGCACAGCCCAGCTCCCTTCTCCACACGGCCAAGCAGGTTTGGGGCCTCCCGCTCTAGCCATGGGACCCTGGGCTGCATCAGCATCTTCAGCAGAGCTGGGATAGTGTTGAACACCTCCACACCCCAAACCAGATCAGAGAAACTAACCTCTGTGTTACAGAAATCCAACCAGAAGTAGTTCTGGAGCACAGATAATACCTGTTACCAGTCAGGTCTGTCTTTGGCAAACTTACTTAGCTTGGAAGAAACCAGATAACCAGAGGTCTGTTTTGGAAGTGTCTTCTCCTGGAGCTCCTGTTGGGCACCAGCCCCTGCCCAGGTACCTGCTGGCAGCTCCCAGAGGCTGCACACCACGGGCACAGTGACACAGTCCAGCTTTGCAAAAGGTTTTAACGTGATTCAAGTCACTGGTCTCTCACAGCCCATTTCTGAGGCTCAGACCTGAGCCCCAGTCATGTACAGCTGTAACGTGGGGGAGGCTGGAACCACCACGCTCCAGGGACAGGCCTCACCTCACCAGGGGAATGCAAAAGTGTTGTCTGAAAGCACTGGCCACTGAGTTGAACTTCACAATATAAAAACAAACAAAAAGCAGTTCTAAACCTCAAACACTCAACAAAAGGCCTTACACCAATTACCTGAACCATACAGTATACCCACACTGCAAACCATCCTTTTCCACTTGCTCTGAAGAGGGCAAAGGCTGGTAAGTGCTCCTGATTGCCTGGGCTGGTTTGTGCCATGTTTCAGGAGTTCCATTGTTGTGTGAGAATTTTACATTATGGCTTCTGGGATCACGATTTTTTAGTGGGTTTGGGAGTGTGCAACATCTACTCCAGGACAGGGATCTCAGCCCCAGGATCCATCCCAGGAGCCATCCTAGTCCCATCACTAACCCTCTGAAAGAGCAATGTCATTTTTCATTCCCCACCTATGCCAGAGGATCACCATCCCCTCTGCTGTCTTCCGAATACAGGGCGGCTGCCTCTGCTGTGACACTGGCAGACCGTCCTAAGCTGGTTCTCTAATTCTTCTAATTGATATTTCCATAATCAGCTTTTTTTGCAAGTGAATTTCTTTGTCCAATATTCCTCCTCATTTTTCTTCCTTGTCTGTTACTAACATCTGTTGAACAAAATTGATAACAATAGGGAATCCATTACTGTCATTCCAGGGGTGCTCCATCAATCCAGATGCTTCAGAGGTTAAAATAAAAAATACTTTCTGTTCAAAGAGAAGGGAGTTGGAACACTAAGTAGAGATGCTTTATCACTAAAAAAATATTTTTATGGAAGCTGTTTGATTTCTGGTGATTCAGCTCATCAGCACGTTTCATACTTCTCTGCTTTGCGCGTCGCTTTGTATTTGTTTCTCTGCTGTTTATAGTCAAACCACATTATCTTGTTGCATCACTCAGTCATCAGGTTAGCTGGCACCAGCCCAGGCTTTCCAGCAAGCATATTAATCTTGACAATGCACCTGGGGTTTCACTCGTTCTTACTTTGGCTTTTAATAGACATGTCCCCACGCACTCAATTTATTACCTTGTTTATATCAAAGAGTGAACTGAAGAACTGTGCACCTGAGTAAATCACCTCAATTATCAAACTCTGCTACTTGACCAAAGGCTTCAAACCACCCAAAAGTTGTACTTAAACTTCCGTGCTCAGCTACATGAGGATATCTTACTTTGCATCCCATAATACATGCCTACACCAGAGAGACAATACATTTACATGGGTATATGTGCTGTTTCTTTACCAGTCCTTTAGAAGTTCCCAGAGCAGAGAGATGTTCCAGGTAAGGAAGAGTGAAGCAGTCTGTGCTTTAATGATGTAGAAGCACTCTGGACCTATGAAGAATAAATAATAATAAGGCAAGTAGTTCATCACAGGTGAGTTAGTAAAAATTACAAAGCACTGTGATGACTGAGAGGAAATTAGCAATGCTGACAAGCCACTGATAGTTTCTAGACTTCTCCAAAGCCTTTTGAGTCTCTTGGTTCTGCACTAAGCCAGAAATATAAAAATAATGAGCTTTATTCCAAGGGTTTATTTTGGCTGGTGCTCCCATTTCTGGTCCAATTAGCAATACCTTATGACAATTGCTCTCTCCTGGCATTCCTATCCCTACAAGGGCTGTCTGCTTTCCAGCAGGAGATGTATCTCTGATGTGGGCTGAAGCCTGAACACCCAAGGATGCTGCAGAGATGAGCTCTGGCTGGAGTCAGACATTGCTGATACCAGAGAGCATCCACGATCAGATCGACGATCATGAGAGAGATGTCAAACTTAATTCATACAGAGCCAGGTGCCCTCCAAACCAGGAGATCAAACCAGGAATCAATGTGGTTATTAATGAGTATTGGAGAAAGAACCTGTCTGAATAGATGAAAAGGCTGAGAAAATCTGAAGGGAACCATTCCAGCGAGCAGCAGCACAGGATTACGGCCCATCGAGTGTGTCAGCAGCCAAGAGATCCAGACACTTGCTGGTACACTTGAGAAGCCCCCAGTAACGTCCCCCTCTACCTCCTGTTGGCACCCCCTCCTCTCTCTCTTAACACTGGGGAGAGGGAGGCAGGTCTGGAACTGAAGCAGCCGTGTTTGTTGGCACCTTCTCAACCAAATAACCAGCAAGCTGTCTTCCAGCTTTTCATTCTTCATTTGCATTTCCACAGAACTCCTGGTTTGGGTGGACACAAGTTGGTCTTCCCCATTTTTGTGTGAGTAACATTCCTCATGGAGGTTCCCTGTTCTGAGACAGTGAATCTGACTCAGAGACCATCATCCCATCGGAGACAAGACCTGCACCCAGAGAGATTTTACATTGTGTTAGAACATCATCCCCTGCTCTGCCTCCCATGCTAATTTGGGGATGGGGGTGCAGGGTTATGACGACTTACATTTAAGACCATTAAGACCACTCCAAAAGACTCTCTCAGTCCTAGTTAGTTGGTAGTGATCACTCCATCATCCTCATCTCAGGACACAGACCTGAGCTGGAAAATATTTGGGTTTATAATTGTGTTAGTAAATTCCAGATTTTGCCTCTCCTGCCCCACTGGGGGAGTCGAGATGACACCACACAAGTTCATTTCCTCATGAGTGTTTGTCCATGTCCCAATGCACAGGCACAGCAACCAAAGCCCCCCACTCCGTCAGCGCCCGCCGCTTAGCTGCGTGCTTCAGTCTCACTGCAGCCCACTTAAATGCTCTCCTGAATCTCAGACCAGGCTCCAATTCAGAGCAGGCTGCAGAGGATGAAAGAGGTCCTTTTGATGTGCTTTGAGCCGTTTTACTGATGCCACGAGTGGTTTTTTTCCTCTCCCATGCAGAGGGTGAATTGTTCCATTTCACTCCAAAGGGATGTCATTAATTCAGGTGGCTGTGTATAAATGTGTATTTCGCTGATATGTTCTGCATGTCACTCAAAGCAGAGTCTCCCCCAACTCACAGTCTTGTAGCACAACAACTATTACTGTCTGGAACCAAGGCACCATTGAGGAAAATAATTATCCCAAAAAGTAATTAAATTAATTGACCAGGGAAGTGATTCTGTGAAGCTGTGGGGATAATTAAAACTAACACATGTTTTGATGCATTTATAGCATAAATGCTCAGGGCCAAAATGTTAACTGGTGGATTTAGCTCAGCTTCTTACCCAGCACAGCCATCCAGGCATCCCTCTCCCTGCCCAGTGACACAAACTGAAGTAATAAACACAAAAAATGAGCTTTTCTTCTTTGGGATATTTACACGAATGGGACTCGTGTTTTAGAGGCTCAGGAGGAACACAACTGAGATCTGCAGAATCATAAAGGCAGGAGAGGAGCCTGGTGCAGTTCTGCACCAAAGCCCTTGGACACAGCTCCCTGAAGGCAGGATGGGGGAGGTTTGAAACTCATAAAAAAAAAAAAAGAAAGAGTTCTTGAGTTGTCGGGTTTTAGACTGTCTTTTAGTGCAGGTAGTGAACTAGAAAGTGCTGCCAGGGGAGCAGGGCAAAGGAATTAGATGGATTCATGGACAACAGGTCTGTAAACAGGTACTAAAAGCTGCAGGCTGGGAAGTACCCCTGGAGTCTGGAGGTTTGAGAAACAAACATATTTTCTACCTCATTTAGCTCTGTCCCTTGATCGGGGGTATGCCCTGCTCTGCAGACTGGGGGCCGGTACTGTGGGTGAGATGTCCCATGGTGAGGCATCCCCAGATGCAGAGCTCTGCTGTGGCTTCAGAAGGGTCTTGCTCAGATGGCCACAAAGTCAACAAGACCTACTGAAAGTGAGATTGCTTGTATACATGTAAACTTGGAACAGCAAACACCTGAGCAGGAGAGAGATGTATAGACAGTCTTAATTAACTGTTTCTGGTGGCATATTCTTAATCATTTGGTTGATATTCCCACAGTCCATTACAAACTTCATTAAATTTACTTGCCTCACAGGCATTTCTACCTCTTAGAATCAGCTTCATTCCTGTCAGAGATAAATTGCTGAATGGGGTAAGTTGATCCTATACAGAAGAAGCTTGCTTTGAACTTGCCTCGATAAGTAGTGTCACATCGTGGCACCAGACAGGAGGGTTTCTCCGTTGTTTATCTGCAGTGATGTGGCATGAAATAAAAACTGTGCCACTCTGCAACCTGAGCCACATCCATCAGGCTGTCTGGAGACTGGGAAGTACTAGTCAAGTTAAATGAACATGCTAAACCAGAACACTTAATAGAAGACTTTTAGTCCTTTGATATCTGTATTTAATACTGAAGTGTATTAAAGTGACATGATTTTCAGAGTTTTTCACTGGACCAAAACCAAGCTCCACAGTTTAATTGTCTTAAACCATCTCTTGATTTTTGAACCAGATCTTTTATCCCATATTTTTGAGAAATAACAGTCCATACACCCTGTACCTGCCATGACTTCATAGAATCATAGAATTTTTAAGGCTGGAAATGACCCCTAAGATCATCCAGTCCAACCATTAACCTAACACCACCAAGTCTACCCTTAGACCATGAACTTCTGTGAACACCTCTCTGCTTCTGGCCTCCCTTCCCCAAACTATGTTAACCCTCCCATACAGGAAACACCTCGTCCCCCTCCTTGGGCCATGACAAGGTGCCCAGGAGCAGCTCTCCCATCCCACCATTTGACCACGATGCCCCATGTGTTGGCAAGTCATGAGTCATCCCACTGCAGCCAGGGTGACAGTTCAGCTGGAGAAAACAATCTATTCTGCAATTACAGTTACTATAGTGCTTTAGTGTTGATGTGGGTGTAATCTCTTAATTAACACATATTTTTAAAAGTGCTTAATGCTTACGACAAAAAGCATGGAAACTTAATGCACTGACTCAATAACAGCATAACCTACTTTCTTCTGAATAAGAAAGCAGGGAATTATTAGACATCAATGCATCATTTACTAATGAGTTGTAATTCTGTAGTAATTTACCTACTAGTTGATTAGATGTGAGAGATTTACTAAATATGTTAGAGACTGTCGATCCAGAAAACTACCTCAGTATGAGGAAAAAGAAGTTATTAAATGTTTCTCTGTGGTGCACCTGGAATAATTAATTGGTTTGCATTTAAATAAAATGCATAAAACTGAGATCTCAGCTGATAAATGATAACATTAGAAGGAGCACAGGCAGTGCCATAAAGCTGCACCTCAGGGAACAAGAGTTTCTGGGGTGCTGAGACGTGCAGTGGCCAGGGACAGAGTCACTCATGTATCTTTGCTCCCCAAACCATGTCCACACTTAAGGCTTTCCCTTGTGTTTCTGGAGATCTGAGTCCAGAAGTTTGTTCCCTTTAATTACTAGTTACTAACTGAGTAGCTGCTGCTACTCAGGCCTTTTGAAGGTAAGCACCATGAATGCATTGTAACATCAGAAGGACTAAGGCTCAGGGAGTTTTCTCTGCACAAACCATAGTGGAAAAGCATTACTTTTTAATGAAGAGAGATGGTTCAAAGCTGCTTTCTGACACTACCTCCCTTTTATTACTGCAACCATCACAATCCTGCACTTCACATCCTCCTAATGCATACTCCAGGGTTATTTCTGGGAAAAGGCACTAAGTAAATAATGGAGAAGAGGAAAACGTAACAAAAACCTGATCCCCGAGAGAGAATGCGCTGGGTTAGGCTGGTCCCCATGTACAGAGCAGCACGAGGGTCCCTGCTCCACAGCTCACTCCTCTGATCTCCTGTGTGTCTGAGGATGGGCTGGTGCTCAAAAGTCCTACCAATGCCATCATCATTTAACAAAACCATCTGTCCAACTGCAGCTTACTTCACTGGAGTGTCCAACATCTGCCTGAGACATTCCAGGGGCCCTACAACTGTAGATACTCTAGAAGGATCTCCACAGCAACTGAAACGAGCACCTACCCACACCTTTCCTGTGGGTCAGGCTTTCCTGCTTGTCATCCCCTACCTTTGGCGCCCATGCCCACCATCCCAGCCTGCCTGAAGCACAGCTGGGTGGTCCCAGGGGCTGTGAGCACCAGCTGGGTGCTTGCAGAGTCCCTCACATTGCCGAAGCTGTGAAGAGCTTTGGGGGCTCTTCAGCAGCACCCCGCTTTGAGCACAAACCACTCCTGGGCCCAGCTTCTGTTTTCAGCTTCCTTGAACCACGCTGGGTTCCTGCCTTTGGGAGAGGACTGCAGTGACATTAAAATACTGCACATTATCCCAGTCTGTCACAACCCAGAAACATGTATCAAGGACAAGTGTCAAAATGTTAATTTAGGAATAAGATTAGTAATTTATCTATTATAGGTTCCTGCTCTGTTTTACCAATTGCTATGCACTCAGATTTGTCTCCCCCTTTTGATGTTTGCCTTTTTTTCAAGATCTGCCTTATTCCATCCTGCACAAAGCAAACTTGAGTTTTCCAATCGTATATTTTCTGTCAAATGTTTCTCCTTTAGCTCAGCAGATTAATTCCACATCTCCTCTGCTGTTGAAACCGCCTTGGAAACTGCGTACGTTTGCTCTGAGAATAGTTGTGAGAAACTGTTCAGTGCAAGCAACCAAAGATCCTTGACACAAATGAATCAAACTAAATTAAGCTAAATTAAACTAAATCTTAAGGCAGCTTATTTGAGCCAGACAACAGCAGTTCTACCTACCTACTGCCTTCAAGCACTTGCCTCAGAAAAGAGAGTTAAAGGGAGCTGCTGGGAGGCACAGTCAGTTGCCATCTAAAAAAAGTTGGGAGGGGAACAAGAACAAGCCAGGCTGGAGCTCTGTGTGCAGGGATGGCATCAGGCTGTGAACCACCCTGAGAGCACTGAAGAAGCCTGTGCTGTGTGATCTCCTCACATCACTACCAATCCAGTGCAGTAAGGATTGGGATAAGTAAATGGAAAGACCTGAATAAGAAAAAACAACTTGTTACTTTAACTGCAGCCAAAGGAGGCCTCTGCCCACCCTGGATGGTTTGTCTCCTTCCTCAGAGCTTTTCCCCATGAACTGCTGCAAACCCAACAGTTCCTGGGGCAGAGGAGTCACTGGTGCTAAGGGGGAATCGGGTGTATCCAGTGTCTCACGGGTAGGAAAGTGGATGGATGCATTAGGATGCTGAGAAGTCTCAGGGCAGAGGAGCACAGACGACATGCTCGCAGTGAGAGGTGTCTTACTCTGCTGAAACTTGAACTAACCCAGAAGAAAGAGCTTACATAAAAAGATCTCACACTTCTAGACCAGCTGCAACATCAGGAGAAGCAGCACGAGAGACGTGTTATCGTTGCCCAGGACTGTGAAGTGTTTTTGTCCATATGCTGAAGCACCTACTTCCATACATTAAACCCTGAATGAGACATGCCCCCATGAAGGGTGCAATGTTCTGGCACACCACTTACTTCATTTGTCCATGCAGCAGGGAAAAAAATCCCCCCCCAGAGTCCCTAAAGCCACCGGAGAACACAGGACCCTTTCTTAACTTGCAGCTCCTGCACCAGCTTGGCAAACTCCTGCTGGGCCGCAGCCTCAGTGATAATCAGGCTTTGTCTCAGCTCAGACTCCGGGTTTGTATGTGAGACATTGATTTCTGGCCAGGGATGGTCAAACAAAAACGGGTGCTGACACCTGCAAGCACCAGCTTTGGAGTGGTGCCATCCTAATTACGGTGAGCTCCCGGTAGCCCTGAAGCCACTACAGAAAGCCCCTCGGGGTCCCAGCCCCACACTGCCCTGCGAGGGGCTGCACCCTCAACTTGGCCCAGGGGTTCCTTACACTGTGGCAGCAGGCAGAGAAGATGGCATGATGATGGCTTTGAAATCATCTGAGGCCCATCTACCTGAGACTGTGTTCCTTTTCCTCTCTCTCCACTCCAAGTGTGCTGCTCCACGCCAAACACTCCAGCTCAGCTCAGCAAAGCTTTCACTGCTGGGTCTGCTACCCATCCCTCTGCAAACAGGCACCCAGGGAAGGGGTTGTGTGTGCTGAGAACGTGGAATGGGATGGGATGGGATGGGATGGGATGGGATGGGATGGGATGGGATGGGATGGGATGGGATGGGGATGGGATGGAGGTTGGAGCAGCCCCTCCTGGCAGCAGTGACCCCAGGGGTGGTTTCTCCATGAGGGTCTGGGAGCTCACCACCCTCTCCACCTTCAGGAGGAACAAACTGAAGGCAGGCTGAGCCCTGCAGGGCTCCTATCCAATGACCAACCGAGGCTCAGCCTTTACACACCACCAGCAGTACCAAGTGAGTGCACAGGCCAAATCGCTTCTGTGCTTACCTCCACACAACCCCACTGCCCTTTAGTGCAGCCACACAGGAGCAACCAAGGGCATAACGTGAAGATGCTGCACTCAAACACAGAACTGTGGTTGCCTCGTCCCTGCAGGTTAGCTGCACCGCTCCGCCGAGTGCATTCTCCAGTCCCGAGCCAACAGAAAGATTCAAGCTGCTGAGACAATAAAATCTGATGCTGAACTAAGGGTGTCGTGTGTGTGTCCCCTCCACCCCCCCTGCCATTGTTTCAGCACAGGATTTGAAGCAGTAGAAACAATCCCACTAATTGAGCAAATGTGTTCCAGGAAGGAGGCAGCTCTTCCGCCCACTCCCCCAGCAAAGCCCTCTGGAAGCCCATCATCGTCACCCGACAGCTGGACTCCCTTGCAAGAAATCTCATAGAAAAATGCATAATCTTATAATCATTGCCTCTGTAAGCCAGTCATAATGCCTCAATTATGGGAAGGGTCCCCTTGGCTCTGGCTGTCTGTACAGAATATTGCAAATTTAAAAAACAGAAGAGATTCTCAGAAGTTCAGAGAATTACACATCTCCCTCCAAGTAAAACCTAAATGGAGTTTCCTGCACTACCCATCTGTTCATTTTATGTAATACACACTCCTCTCTCGAGATTGGATTGTTTCCCTCCTCTTTGCACAGATCCACAGAGCCTTTGTAAGAATGATCCGGGCACAAGCTGTAGTGAAAGATGTCCAGCATCACCAGAGCAGCCTGGAGTATTATACAAGTCTTGAAACAAGAAAGGAGAAACTCAGACCTAAAATACCAGTATCACCCTTCCCAGTGATGAGAATTATGAGCAATTCATATAAAGCTCTCAAGGGAGTAAAGAAAACACCTCTTCTTTGGGTACAAAAGCAGGTAGTAAGCCTTAACCCTGCTGCTCTCTTGTTCACGTAGTGGCTGGTGGCTTGTTCCCACCCAACAGGACAAACTGGGGACTGCTATGATGGGCAGAGCACTCCCTGCCTGTGCAGGACCTGTGCACAGAGTGGGGTTGATATTAATGGGAACAGACCCTTTTGCCACACTCCACTTGGCCCGAGCTCCCAGCCAGGGCTGGACAAGCTGTCTCCATGGTCAGTGCTCTGGTTCTGAGGGCCAAAGATCCCCTAATAGCAGTATGAGCTTTCTCATCCCTGCTAACAGAGAGCAGGCAAATGTACTTTAAGTAAGCAGATACCCTTTTGCATGCATTAAGAGGGTGCACAAACACCAAGGTTTTCCCTGAGCCTCCTCCTGTTTCTTAACCCACACATCTGAGGCCAGCTGGGCTAGTGGCTCAATCCTTCCACTGCTCCCTTCTCCATAGCAGCAAGGAGGAGATAGGAGCTGGCAGTGTCTGGATTATTTATAAGAACTAACTCCCCCAGGGCTCTCCTGATGTGTGGCAAACACTTGTTATTATGCTGTCCCACCCTAGTGAAAACCACTCTGAGCTGATGCAGTAATCAGTCCTCCACAGAACCAGGTCCCCTCGAAAGCCTCTTAGCAGGCTGGAGCTCACCACAGTGAGGTGGCTCGTGCTTTGCTGTCACTGCCCCACTGCTCTTTCCCTCTCCAGGTCTCACCCTAACAGACTAACAGCAAGAATAGGGGCTTCTCCACACTGCCAGACCACGCCACAAAGCTTTGAGCTCTCCTTCCAGGAACAGACTGTCCCCCCATACATGGAACAGTGTGTGCACATTCAAACAGGGAGGTTTAGCTCCTGTATCGACCTTACAGAGTTCAGCAGCACAACCCCTCTAAAGCCAGAGCAGATGTTTTAGTGCAGCCACCATCACCTTTCCAGAGGCTGAGTAAAGGTGGTCTCACAGCTCCCGGAACCTTCTGTGAGCCATCCCATCTGCAGGATGCCAGGTTGCCAACCCAAACACACTTTAAAAGCTAATCAGTGCCAAACAAGGTGGATAACTCAGTGGATGTTCCCTGAACAGATGTTAACTCACTGCTGTGTTTCACAGAGAAGTGGTGTGTAAAGGGCAGCACCTGATGTGGTGTCCAGGCAACAGGCAGATCCCATCCATAGCTCAGCTTGACCATAGCTGCAAATTACCAGCAGCCAAATGGACCTTCAGTCATGCCTTCTGCAGCAGTGATGGTGGCAGGCACGTGGCCATGCCACTCCCACCCCAGGCTTGCAGAGTGCCCAGCACCGGTGGCCTCACCGCCTTGACACAGGGGTGTGGTACCAGGGTCACTGGTGGATGAGAGCTCGTGGCCTGTGGCACACGGGGTGATGCAACAGTCCCTTCTGCTTCTGGACAGGCCAAAACCTCTGGCAGGGGGGGAAAAGGAAAAAGAATTGAGCTCGGCTCCTGAGAGAAAAGGCAACTTGCCTTTCCAGAAATCAGAGAGGGAAACGAGAACCACAGCTCTGCCCCACAGCTTAGGGAAGAACATTTCCAGGGGCCTGACCTCACAGCACAGCCTAAGCAAAGGGTTAAGACCATCTGCAAAGATGGCAGCAGGGAGGATGCAGACAGCACCCCTCAATTTGCAAGGAACACTAGTGATGCTGAGACAATACCCCGGCACACACACTCCCACACAGCCCTGGCGGCACCGTGCCACTGAGGGCTCAGCAGCTCCCGTGTTCCCAGCCATGTAGTGGGCTGAAGAAAGGGAAACACATTCGCTTCCCGATGCAAAGAAAAGCTCCAGCAGCCAAAGGAAAGACGAGAGAGTCCAGGCTGGTGAGCTCAGTGGGGCATGGAGCACAGGGAGTAATGAAGGCAATGGATCCCGCACTGTTACATGCTACAGCTCTGCTCCAGGCTCCAGCTAATTACCCTTATTTCACCTTGAATGTTAAGTTCCATGTGATCTGGTTTAGATTCCAGTGCTTCTCTCTGAAAGGAAGGCAAGCAGGAGGCAGGGGGCCCGAGGAGACACAGAGAGGTGCTGCGTGGGAACAAGCCTTGGCAGCAACAGGGAGCCCAAACCAAATCAGCTCCTGAAACAACCCCCCTCAGCACCCACAGACACAGCTCCTGTCCGGCAGTGACACTAAACCAACTATCTCAGCTCTGGTGGTGACACCCAACCAGTTGGTACTGGAGGGAGGTACCACCAGACACAGTTCACGCTGGGTGCCTGAGGACCAGGGTATCTGCACTGCAGCCTGTTCCATCGGGTTCCTGTTCCACTCACCATCACAGCAGGAGTTTGGCACATTTAGCACCAGGAGTGAGCTGGGGTGCTCACTCAGCATCTCTCAGGGAGCAATTCATCTTAACACAGGCTTTTCTACAGAGCATGTGTGTGCAAACCCAAACTAACACCTAGGAGTCACCAGGTTGCTGCCTTGCTGGCCGTTAGGTGCTCTCAGGGCTTACTACAGACTTGTAACTTCTTCTGCATGAGCAAGTCCAGTCCTGAGAAACTCTAACTCAATTACATCATGGGTTTTGTTTTCCCTGCTGTAGAACCCAAAAGCATGCACAATGCTTAATATTTTCCCAAACTTTTATGTAAAAGCATCTCAGCAGACAATAAATGCCACAAATAATTCTCATGTTTCCAGAGAAAATCAATGTCCTTATCACCAACAAATGGTATCTGCAGTTATGAATAGTTAACATACAGTGCTACTATGAGCTTAGAAACACCTTGTATACCCCCACCCCAGCCCTGCAATAAACCCCGTGGTCTTGTGGGATATTTTTCTTTTCAATAAAAAGAAATAAAAGCCATTAAAGCAAAGTCATTAAGTGCTGGAAGCAGTCACCAATGCCAGATGCAATCTGTGCAGTCCATCAGTATAACCCAGCTGTAAGTCAGGACAAC
Organism: Heliornis fulica; assembly: GCA_013399135.1. NCBI lineage: Eukaryota > Metazoa > Chordata > Aves > Gruiformes > Heliornithidae > Heliornis > Heliornis fulica. The sequence goes on along the minus strand of VXBZ01011324.1, from coordinate 270,395 downwards.
TTCCTAATGTGTTTCAAATTTATTCTCTTTGCGTGATAAAACCATAAACTGCCCATTGCAGTGCTAAATAAACAGCAAGAGCAGTTCACTTTGGGGTGATCCTAGAGCAGTTCACTTTGGGGTGATCCTAGTCCTTAGGAACTGAACCAAAGGAGAAGTCAAGTCCCTGCATGCAGAACTGCCGTGGCTGGTGCTGCAGCACGTCCAGGAAAGTGAGTCGCCGTGGTTTGCCTGGATCTGGCTGGAGGTGATGCAGGCATTGCTCCAGGAGCACCAACCCAGCATATCTGTCCAAATGTCTCTGTCAACCCTCACTGCTTTCTCTTTGCCTTCTGGTGGTCAGTCCATGCAGTTGAAGTTCTCTAAATGTTTTTTTACTGCAGGTACCCAAGGTGGCCAAGAGGGCCAGTGGCATCTTGGCTTGTATCAGGAACAGTGTGGCCAGCAGGACCAGGGAGGTGATAATCCCCCTGTATTCTGCACTGGTGAGGCCTCACCTCGAGTATTGTGTTCAGTTTTGGGCCCCTCACTTCATGAAGGACGTTGAGGTGCTGGAGCGTGTCCAGAGAAGG
>VXBZ01011324.1:236311-269498 GCA_013399135.1 Heliornis fulica | reverse complement strand
GGGGGAGGGGGCAGAGGGTATTACATGAGCAGAGCCAGCCCAGCCCGTACGCGGCCGTGCAGCTCTCACAGCAAAGACACAGTCCCCCTGGCACCCTGAGCCCTTCCTCACTACTGCTCTGCACTCACAGGAACTTTCACTCTGTGTTTCCCTCCAGGAACCCACTGGAAGTTTGCAGTAGCCTTTCCTGCAGTGAGATAGTCCAGATGTGCCGGGCTGCCGGCGTTCCTGCTCCCTCCAAACCCTACACGATTACAGACACGACAAACAGACCAACAAGCCAATGACAGTAACAGCACGTCTGACCCCGGCTCCCCAGGCCAGGGAAATGCTTTACAGCTCCTCCAACACAGTTCCAGGAAGGAAGGTTTCTGGTTTTGTTCCCCCCAAAATCCTTTAGAATCCTCTCATATCTATAAAGTCATTAAAAAAATTGTGATTTCCCTTTAAGAAGAGAGGGAGCTCTCTTCATTGTGATCCATCCCTGCAAACCTCTTGAGCCCCTAGGGGGAAAATATTTCAGTGAGTTGGTGTTCATATGAGACCCTGGGCTTTTAAAATAGGTTATATGATTTCTGCATTGCTTCCTGAAATTTCCAGTGGAGATGACCCAAAGCTCTGCCATTTGCTGGGTAGGAAAGGATGGGAATAAACACTTGGTGCTAAAGTTTCCCTTAAGTAAATGACTTGTATGCATAAATAACATGGAGAGCTGTCAATAAAATCATCCACAGATTCTGTCAGATATAAGAGTAATTATGGCTTCTGCTTGTTAGCAATAAAGTGATACATTAGCTGAGCTTACACAAAACACAAACACCTTCTGATTTCATTGAAGATTAATGCTAATGTGCCAAATTGCCAGACTAAACTTAATTGCTCTTTTTTATCTTCATTAAATGATAAGCAGCAACCACAGAAGTGGTTCTGGTGACCTTGGATTTACACAGACCTTCAGTCACGGGAAAATCTACTGCTTTTACTCCAACCTCGGTGAGTTCCCTGGGGACCACAGCACCCCACTTTTGAGCTGAAGCCTGACTCCAGAACTCCTGCCTAAGGGGAAACCTCAGAACCCCATGGGCTGAGGGGACTATTTCTACTTCTGTGTGACAGTCTAAGCCTGATGGTTTTACTTCTTTGAAGATGGTGTAGCTCCTTTTGTTTCCCTGTTTGTGTTTTTGCAACAAGATCTTCGCAGAAGAAAAAATATCACCCAGCTACTTCCCATCCCCATGGCAACCTCTGGCTCCGATGGATAAATACTTTGCAAAGCCCTGATACTCCAGGTTGGTTGTTTGCAAAAATGACACACTATCCCTCACAAGTAACTCCATAATATTTGAAGTGTCCTCGGGGTGAAGAGTAATGGTCTTGCATCAGCCCCTGTGCACCTGAGCTTCCTTTGTTTAACCTGTGGCTTTCCAGGGAGCTCAAGGAACTGCTGTTTAATCCATTCCTGCATCCAAGCAGGTTTCTGTTGGGTATTCAGTAACTAAATGGCTTCACATGAGACCACCAGAGAACGAGAGGTACAAGATCCCACCTACAACAACGTCACTTAGAGAAAGCTGCTGTGGCACATCTGTCCCTATCTGCTCCTCCCACCCCGTCCCTTCCTCCATAACCCATCTCTGCAGAGGGAGCAAAGAAACATCCCTGCTCCTCTCCTGGGACTAAAACCTGATCAGAGAAAGGAAAGGCAGAGCCACTTTGCCCAAATGCACTCAAGTCAGTGCCCAAGGCAGTGGCCTTCCTCCTCATCCTCCTCTTCTGCTCTTCAGTGGAATCTCTTCTTTTACCTTGGGCGGTGCTGAGTCAGCAGGAGGGTGCTGTCCCTGCTGGAAGGGCCCTCCAGGCAAAGTTCAAATGACCAATTAGTGTCTCTCTGTAATTCTAAGCTGCTTTCCCCCAGCTTGCAAAGGCTGAGTCAGTAACCTTTACAAAAGCAAAGCTTATCATGGGATGCTCACAACTGCATCCTGCCTGGTGACGGGAGCCTGTTGCCGGGGTTTCCATCTCATCCTCTTATGCCATCGGTACTTCAACATACAAACCAGTTCAAGCTGGGGTGAACTGGCCAGGGACAGACCCAGAACCACCCCAGACAGTAATGCTGGTTGGAGCCAAGGCTCCTGCCCTGCCTGGTCCCTACAGCCAGGCAAGCATGCAATGCATCAGCTGCAACATTGCCCCCCACATGGCACAGCCCAGGCAAAGCATCTGGGTGGGATATTCCTGGAGCCAAGGACATAAAGTGAGCTTGGGCTGCCTTGCAGGATGCCCAAGAGGTATCAGGTGATCAGATACTTTCCTCTGTATCCATGAGTGGTGTCAGACCAGGTCATTCAGGGCAGCATCCAGAGAAGGGAGAAGATAGCTGCATTTTCCCAGTAGTTAATGATCCTCAGTGTTCAAATTTCTACCTTATTAATTGGATTTTTCTGGCTTCACCTTAAAGCTATCGGGTCTTATTGTGCCTTTCTCTGAAGAAATAGCCTTTCAGTACCTGGAGCTTCCTCCCTGCAAAGGTGCTTATCCACCAAAATTAAGTTACAAGCTGCTTTTGATAAGATAAACAGACTGAGCTCCTTAAATCTATCACTGTAAAATATTCTCTCCCCTGCTTAATCATTCTTTATTAATCTTTTGCAACTTGGAGACATGGCAACAGAAAAGTAAAAAAATCAGGAAACATGCAGAAAAAAAAAAAAGCAAGTCCCATCTCAGGAGATAAAGGGATGTGCTATTGGAGGGAGTGAACGGTCCAGGACTTCACATAAGATGCTGAAGTCATTCTACAACTACAGTAGAATTACTCCACAGACCTTAAGGACATGCAACACCACTGCCCTGAGCAGGGAGAGGAGGGGAGCTGCCTAGCACCCGTTGGCGATAAATGTACGTGTTCTGTATTTCTTAAGGCTTCTGAGACAGGGAGCTGGAGTCAGACTGATAAGGGGGGTTGTTCTTTTAGTCGAGGATGTCAGCGAGGATTTCACCATGTTCTTACAAAACCCCTCACAGATGCACATCAGACACCAGAGGCAGATCCCTATCACAGCGCTTGTGAAACCGCAGCGGGGACGACTTCAAAGTCTGGCTTCTAATGAACATAAACCAAGCTTAAATTAGGAGGTGTGAACCAGAGACCTGGGACCTGTACACATTATATTTATTGATTTAGGGATTTGTTTGCAGTACAAGAGTCACTGAGTGCTCCCTGGATAAACTAGCCCCACACCAGAGCACACCGGTGGTTTCCAGAGCTGGTGCTCACATGGTTCTCCCAGTTGCAGTGCCAGAGGCACCATGCTCTCAGTGTGACCACAAGATGGGCACGGACAAGTGATGGCACCCAAGGAGGCATCAGCCACACAACTGACTCCTTTCACAGCCTGAGCATCCCACAGCAGCATCCTTAGGAACATCCCACCACTGAGAACACGACAAATATGTTTGCCCTAAAATCATCCCTATTTTTTAACTTCTCCCCCATCACAAGCAGCCACCCAGTAATCTCTCCAAGACTGAAAATTGGGGCCGGCTCCCTAACAGGAGATGTTTGTGGGACTGTACAGATGCTGAATGATGCCCAAAGGGCACGTGGCAAAGAACAGATTGATGTGTGTTCCCTGTCACTGGCAGCCCCAGAGCACACTGCAAAAATCAAAATGCCCCATCACACCATGCTCCCCCCTCTTCACACCATCATTACACTAGCTATGACACAGCAATAATTGTTCTGCTTCAATGGCAAGAATTCATGCTCTTTTTTGCATATTTTGCAGAGGCAGTATAGAAATTATACTGGTCTCCTAAAACTCCCTGTTCCTGGCTTCTAATAGCCAGCAACAGTTAACACTTGCCATCCTCATTTAATTTTTAAAGAACCAGTTCAGTTAAGTATGACACAGACGATGACAGTGCCATTTGTTTCATTACTGACCCTTTCACTTGATTCATTTATAATTTAATTGTCAGTTCAATTTGATCAAATATGTCTGAATCAAAGCCATTTACATTAAAAATAATACATCTTTTCCCTTTCATTCCCTGCATTGTGGCAGGTATTTTGAGATAATTCAATCAGTGCCTGCAGAAAGCTGCTGTTTAATTAATAAGAAAATGGCTAGCTGCGAGAGAGGAAGAGCAGGGAGGGATGAAAATCCCTGATGGGAAGCAACAGACCCTGTAAGAACTGCAAAATTCAGACACTCTCATTGGCAGTGCTGCTGGAGTAAGAAGAACTGGACCATCGTGGCGAGGGCAGCCCCAGCTGCGGGGGACACTCAGGGCAGCACCTCGAGGGATGGGATTCGCTTTGCCCAATACTTTGGAGCCACGATAGCAGTCGGCTCAGGCTGAGAGGTTTCATCCAGCTCCTTCCTGCACAACATCTGGGGCTGCAAAATGATGAATTGTGTTGCTTTTGCTTGGAAATCCAGTGTTTGCCAAAGGAGAAATTCACTCACACGCTGTCCAGGCTCGGCAGCCCACACTGGCACGGGAAAAGTCCTGCACTGCCGGGGGGAGGCTCAGAGAACCATTGATGCTTCACAGCTCATGAGTTGGAGAAATATATCTGACTGATGAAATGGATTTTTTTTTTCTCCTGATTAGTATATTGTAATTAATTCTCTGAAGAATCCTTGCTTAGGAACTTTATTAAATCCCATTAAGACTAATGAATTGTTGTTGTTTCCTAATTATATAGTTGTTTCTAGTTTAATGAACTGTATACTAACAGACTTATAGAATGGGCATTTTACCTTTAAGATGGAAATACTTTAAATAATAGATATATATCCTTGCTAATAGCATCAGTTGTCAGTTAACAGTCTGTTTCAATGAATCTGCTGGAAAGCACTGTGCTTTTCCATACTGATGTTGCTTATTTTATTACCTAGAGAGGCAAACAGAAAGGAATCACGTTCTGATGTTTTATATAAAGCATATATTTCTCCTCCTGTTAAAGCAAGACCTGACTACTGACTCCACAGTAGTACAAGTGCAGTGCAGGATGGGTGCCATGGTGCTGGGAAATAGCTTTGGGGGAGTAGAAGGCCCCATATGTTCTGTAGATCAGTTTTAGCCACTACCCTACCACAAGTGAGACGCACACACCACAGAACCAGACAGGCACAGGAAAGAAAAGGACCTTTCCAGCACCAGTGGACATGCTGAGCATCACCTGATGAATCCAGTACAACCTCTGGGCGGTTTATCACACCCTGGCAATGGAGTCACAGGATCATTTGGGCTGGAAAAGACTGTTGAGAACATCGGGTCTGACCGTTACCCTGGCACTGCACTAAACTGTGTCCCCCACCACATCCAGAGCACCCCACCAGTCAGGCCAGCACATGCTTGTTTTACTGCTCTCCCCAAAGCTGCATGTTCAAGAAACCCTGCAGCCACTCAGAGGCTGCACTGAATTTTCCATATGGGAGCAAACCTCCCTTAGGGCTGGCATCCAACACAAATGCTCCCCGGACACTGCTCTGCCAGCCTTCCCCTGAGCTGCTCATCCTCTGCAGACCAGCATTATGTGGGGGTTTGTGCTTAAGTCCCCCCTCAGCCTCCCATGCACACATCTTCCCACCATCGACCCAAGGAGCCACCAGTTACCTGAACGACCTGGAGTCATCTCCAAAGGATGAAGCTGCCACTCATGAGCTGGGGGCTCTGAAGCCTCACTGTAGGGTCAAAGTTGGTGTCCAGGGCTGGAATAAAGGACAAGCTGGTCAGGAACCCTGTCCTTATCCTGGCCTCTGACCTCTGTTCTCCAGCCAACTGCCCTAACAGGGAGCCTGGGCTTTAGCATCTGCCATGGTCATACCTCCAGCTGGCATTTCCAAAGGGGCAAACATGGCTCCTCTAAAAATCCTGAACTTTTCCCGAGGATATTTTGTAGGGCAAAATAGACATACTCCTAAAATAGGAGCTGCTTAAAAAGTAAGAATTGCTACTGCTTGAAAATAAAAAAAAAAAGTCATCATCTTGAATGCTAATACAGATAATCTTCAACACCCTACAGCCACACCACGGATTAACTGCAGTACAGAGATTATGTTAACGGACAAAAAAAAAGAAGTTGTGATATTGAGTTAGATCAAAGATTCTTCATTTCAGTCACTGTCTTTGGCACCAGTCAGTAATGCCCATTTCAAAGTAAAGCCAAAGGCCTCTACAAGGCACTGAGCTGAACAGCAATTATTACAGGGAAAGGCGTGAGGTTTAGACCAGAGCGCTGCTCGATCTTGCTCTGACATTACAGCTCAAAGTACCGGGTACGTGGTGTGGGGCAACAAGCTCCTCACAGGGGCCAGGACTGCTCCTTGCAAAGACACAGGGGACAAACTAGGGCAGTGGGTCCCATGTCCCAGCCCACCAGTGGGCCACAGTCAGGCTCCCACTGTCTGGGTCTTGTCCGTGGTTTGTACAGTGAAAGCCCATGGAGATAACAGCTGGGGAGTGGGGGCTGGGCACAGGGGAGGAAGATGGCCTGTGTGGCACCTTCACAGGCTGTTGGCAGCAGCTTTCAGCATCCTACTGCATCTGATGGGTGTTTACTCAAGGAGCTGTGAACCCTTTAAGCCTTCTGTCTCCCGCTAGGAGATGCAACCGATGGGAAGGAAAGCGCTGCCAGAAGTGAGCTGTTAGGGATGTAACCTGTAAGACCAGCAAACGCTTCCAGGCACCTTGCTCTGGGTGCCCCAGGGTGCCCAGCCACTCGAGGACACCCAACCAGGGACACGCTGGGGGGACATGCATGTCGGCTGCTCCACAGCAGAGTCCTCACCACAGCAAAGCATCCTCATTGCTGCAGCCTGGTTGACCCTGCAGCTCCTCCACCACCGGACACGCCATCTCCTGGCTGCAGCACCAGGTAACTCTGAGGGGAAGGCACTGCACAACTGCACTTCCAGGTACGGTGTTTTCACTCACTTGTTCTCTCCAACAGGGCTGGTGCCCCTGGGGGAGGATGGGGAGAGGGTGTGGGATGGGAGGATGGAAGGCAGCCCCTTCCCACCACCCAGCAGGAGCCTATGGATACCCATCCTCATCTTCTTCCCACACACACTTATGGCACAAATTCCCTTTCTACTCCCTTTCCACGGGAGATAAATACGCTTAGCCTGAACAAGCACATTATGGATAGAAACATTAAGCTTTATAGGTACACTACAGCTGAATGAATTAAGCTTGACAGTCCCTGGAGAGGCTGATCTACAACTAGACCCATGTATCACCTCCTCTCACACTTTAACCACCTTTTTCTCTCCCAGCAAAAAACCCAGAGAAGTTGCCCTATTTCCAGAGCCTCCCCACGGCACAGCAGCTCGGAAGGCAGACGCTGGTGTTCAGAAGGCAAAGTGTGTCCTGTCCCCAGGCACACCAGCCATACCCTTCAGTTGATGGCATCCCCAGGATGGCTCTCAGATGGCACTGAGCCCCACGGGAGACAGAGAGCCCACAGCATCACTGGCACACTCTATGCCCCTGCTTCCACACCACAGGCTCGCTTTTTACTTTTAACTCAGAGTAGGCTTAAATAACACCTCTTGCAAACCTTTACAGTCAAGCAAAGACTTAAATGGTGCATTTCCAGTCTTCTAAGAGTGGAAATAAAACTACAAGAAGCCTCTTCTCGCTGAAGGAAAGATTAAGAAGCCCATCCCTGCTCCTCGGGAGTGTCAGCCATCCTTCCATGGTTAGTGGGAAAGCCTATGGCAGGGCCACACGATGCTTTCCGAAGGGCCTGGGGATGGAGCAGCTGGGAGGGGGTGCTCAGCAGCCAGTCTGCAGGAGAGACCCTGCCCACCCCTGGCTGGGTACCCAAGTGCTTGGGCAAAGTGTGTCCTTCCCAAGGCTGGTTGGCAGCCGGGACTGCAGCACTGGCCGGGCATTGGAAATGTGCTGCCTGTGCCATCCCATCCCAGGATGAGCTCGCCTCTTCCCCAGCTCCCAGAGCCAGAAACTTCCATCACTTGCTTAAAATAAAGAGTGAAAGGTGTCAGCTGTGGGAGAAGCCAAACAAATTACTGAACAATCACTCAATCCTTGACAATACTGGTTAGCAAAAAACTGCTGGCTCGGTTTTAATTAACCAGCACAACACCCTCTGACCAAAGCTCACCCACGGCAGGTAACGCTGATACAAAGAACACCAACAGCTACCACACAGGGGAGGGACACACAGACTTGGGGGGTTAAATGCTGCTGGAGATTAGACAAGATGTTTTCTCATCTCTCATGAAGTCACAGCACAGGTAGAGGCAACATTTCGAGGCTGAGGCAGGGAAGAAACACACTAGACCTGATTTTCTGCTCCTTCACTTGCATGCTTGCTCCTGCTCTTCACTTTTACACCCTTCTCGAGCTTCTCAACATGTTTTTCTGCCAATGAACACAAAGACAGATGGCAGCCAACATCCCACTGGGTTGCCAACATCCTGCAGGTTTTGCCCTGGCTGCAAGGACAAGATTTCAATAAAGCAAGAGAAATATGCATGTTAAAACTTTGCTCTGTTTTCCTCGCAGGGGAAGCACGAGGGGAGCCTTGCTTTCAAGGAGCAATGGCATTTTCCTCCACTTTTTCTTTTTGGAAGGCTCCATCAGTTTTTTGCTTTGCAATACCTAAGTTTGCTGCTGCCCTGCATCACACAGAAGCATTGTAAGTTTTAATTAGCAGGTTTTCAGTCTTTCTGGCTCATTATAATAGCAGACAAGAAATCACAGTTAAATTAATAAATCAAGTTTTTCTTCTAAATTGCTGTTGGGCAGAACTCAGAATGGTTTTCATCTGCATAATTATGTTTGAGGATCTTGTCAATCATTGTGTTAATGCAAATCTAACGGAGACTTTTGGAATCCATGGAAAGCTCTGGCTGGCCCAGGACACATGTTAATATCCTCTCCTCCTGCCTGTGTGTGTGCTCCTGAACACTCTAGTGTTTTCCAGAAGACCAACTCTGGCCCCAGTCCCAAATATCTTCAGGTATCTTTACCAGGGCAAGGCTGAGCCCCAGCCCTAGCCCTGCAGAGCCTCAGCCCACAAGAAACCCACAGCTCTTCAGGATGAGAGAGAAGAGCTTTCCCCACATTCCTGTTGGAGCACTGGCTGCTGCAGCCCTGCTTCCAGTGCCATGGGGAATGGCAGGGCAGCATAGTCCAGGTGGCTTCTTGTGAGCTTCCCTTGAATACATAAAATATGCTGCACTATCCTGGAGGTGACTGAGCAGAAAAACTCCTTATTCCATGAATCCCCAGCTTGAAACAAATGCTGATTTGAGGTTACTGTGTCTGAGACCCCAGCGTGTCGCTACCACGTGCCCAAGAAATCTTGTCTGGAGAAGACAGAGCATCACCAGGTAATGAAGAGTATGAAAGTCATGAAAACTTGACCCTTTAAGTGTTAAATCCAAATGAAAGTCTGAAATACAGTTGGTTCCCCAAACATTCCTCTCTCGGGTACGGATTTCCAGTCCTGTTAGAGGCACCACAGGATATTTGCATGAATTGGGATTGACAGGATCGAGATTTTCACTTCAAATTACTCTTCTGCTGTTAGAACTCACTTAACAACCACGGGATTTAATGGCAATTTAAAACAGACAGGAAAAAGGGACATTTTCCCCGTTGCCTTCAGCAGGCAGCACAGTGCCCAGCTCACCGTGCGGTGCCGGCATGTCCTGACATGGGCGTGGGGAGCACCCTGGAGCCTGAGCCTGCAACAGACAACGTGCTGCCCAACTTCAGGAGAAATAATTCCTTTTATTTTTTTTTGCTGTTAGCTCTATCAGTCACCAAATGCAGGCAAAGCTGAGCAGTTACTGTGACAACTGTCTGTCGCGTCCCCCACAGCTCACAGGGCTTCTCGCCGGCGCTGTTTTGCATTATTTACAGAGCACAGCTCCAAACAATCCGCTTAATAAGTGCGACTAAAACAACAACAACTTCCCAGCTTAGAGATAATACAGCATTTACCACCCTCCTGAGTGAGATATGCGGGCTGGAACGGGAAGGGGCTGAGGGCTTGCTGCTCTCCCACTTGTTTACCATCCTTCCTCCAGCTACGGCTGATAACCGGCTGCCCCATGAGGATAGACAGAAATATATGTTCATATATGTTTACTGCTGCCATGGAGACAGTGCCCCTGGCTAAAGGTGCAGTGCCATTTCACAGAGGAAAGAGACCTTTTCTGTGCAGAAAGGCAGTGAGGAAAAACAGATGACTTCAAATATATATCCAAAAAACCAAACCAGAAAGCCCAAAGCCCTCCTGTACTCACCTCAATTCTAACGTGACTTTTCCCTGCTAAGTCAGAACAGGCACAGAGTGAATGTTCGCCCTGAGATGCCGAGGTGAGGATGGCACATGTGGAGATGCTGACTAGAGAACATGTGGGGGCTGCTCTAGGGTGGCTCAGAGCTGCAGGGAGGGGAAGGAAGGGCAGGACAGGACCCTCCCAGGGGCAGCTGCAGGGATGGGGCAGGCTGCAGTGTGGTGCCTTCTACACAGGAGGTTTTAGACATCACACAAAACCTCTGATGGCTGGGGGAGAAGCAGTAACCTGGCAGGCAAGTCCTGAAGGGTCCCTGCACCAGTGTTGCCAAGTAGGGCTTTGTGTGAGGCAGAGGCTCTGAGGGTGCTGGCTGGGGCTCTGCTTCCCTGCCTCCAAAATGCTCTTCTGTTTCTCTCTCTTCTCCCCCTCCTGTGCAGTTGCAAACCAGCCTTTTGAAAACAGACATCCAGCACCTCAGACTGACAACTGAGTGCTTGAATCTTGTCACAACATAAGCCCAAGTACTTCACAGCCGGAGGAAAATAATGCCATTAATTCAGCAAAGGGATCTAGATGCATTAGCTACACCCCAGAGAGGGCTTGCGCCGCACATCCCCAGCGTCCGAGACAGCAGATGGAAAAGCAGCACTAGAAGGGGTTTGACAAGCATGTCTCTCTTCTCCCTGCACTGTGCTGAATCACAGAGGCACAATAACAGAGGCAGCATCCACCCCCAAGAAGCACCAGAGGAGCCCAGGCTGCCCCAAGCAGGTCTCATTTCTCTACTTTTAGAAGCTTTTGCAGGGGCTCCCACTGAGCCCACGCATCTCAGGCATGCTCAGCATCCTTCAGAGCCAGCATGGGAGGGCCCACATGCCCAGGGTCAGGGGAACAAGTGCTTACTGCTCCAGGGTGATGTGATGCAGACTGCCCAGCCCACTATGATGCTCCCCTGAACAGCACTGGAAAACCACAGGGCCTTACCTGCTGTATCCAAAGCTCAGCACCAGAGTTAACTGAATTGATTCTGCCCTTATGGAGCAACAGGCTGAGACACATGAATCGAGGAACCAGGAAAATACAGTGAAACATCATCTTCCAGATTTCAACCCTTCAAAACTGAGGCAAGTTTGAACTTTGGAGCCTCTAAAAGGAATTGTTCCAGAGTCAGAAGTTACAGCTCTGGAACTGTTAATGAGGAACCCCAATATTTCTGCCCAAGGGTGAAGCCAGCACTGTGTGTAAATGACAGACAGGTCCCTTGCACCTTACACCCATCAAGCACGTGAAGGGTCCTGGAGCCATGTGCATCAGTGCTCACGTCACGTGGCGCACATCTCGTTTCGACACCAAAGGAGAGGAGCATCGGTGTAGCAGTTATTGCTTGAGAGGGTACCGTAAAGAGGATATTGCTAAGAGGTTTCTCATTAGTAATGGAGAGCTGGAGATTGTATGATTCATCATCCCCTTTCTGGAAAGCTTGCAGAGTATGGAAACGGCACAAATACAATTCCAGTTGCAACGAAACATCGTGTCTTTGAACATTAGCTTTGCTGGGCAGTAATCATCATCTCCATTTGTATTATTTAATCCTTTAAGTGCACAAATGTAAAATGGTTCTGTAAGTACCTAGAGGATAAATGAGGTTAAAACATTCATGGGCAGTGGAATCAAGTCGGGCTCACGCTGGCATTTCGTACATTCAGCCCTCTATCATTTTTGCCAGAACCATTACTAAGCAATCAGCTTGAAACGTTTCAGACCTCGGTGGCAGGGCCTCTGTGTAAAATGTCTGTCTGCTTTTCCTGAAATCCAACTCTTCATTATAAAAGACCTGCACAGGAAAGATAAAATGCACAAACCACACCTCACGGTTGTGTGATTCCCCTGGAACTGGGAAGTAACTGCAGGGCTTTTGGAAAGGGATTTATTTCCTCAGAGCACTGGAAAAACAGCTCCCATGGAACCACAGAGCTCCCTAGGTCGTGGGCTGCAGGCAGAGCAGCTTCAAACCAGCCGTCTGTACGGAAGAGAGATGCTGTAGGTGTGTGCAGAGCTAATCTGAGCGCCAAAGCTGAAGGGGAGCAGCTCCCCCCTTGTCCCTGCCAACACAGACTTCCAGTGTAAAGAGGCTTTGGGACTCCCTCAGCCCCTCATCCTCCCCCTCAGGCCTGCACCTCTGGATGTTTTCCTCCTGAACATCCAACTCCATCACCACCAACCCACTGGTCCTCCTCTCAGCTCCTTGTCATATCTAACAGGCTTCAGTGCCTGATCAGTCCAGAGATGAAGGGCAAATAAGATTCACAATAATTAACATAGATGATCTGTGCTGTTCCTGAGGCAGAGATTAATGCTACACATTTTGGGTGCCCTCAGGGAGATAAATTCTGGAAGTCTGATATACAGTTATTATTCTTTTCAAGGAAAACAGATTTACTCAATTTACCACCAGTTCCGATGGTGGGAGGAAGAATTTAATTAATTTTTTTTTCTTTTGATAAATATACTGCAACTTTTCGTTAATCCCTATTAATCTGATCTCCCAGGGAAAATTTTGCTGATCCATCATCTTGTGGCAATCTTAATTCCCTTAGTGCCTCCAGGCAGGAGAAATGGATTTCCTCATACTAAACTCTCTCGCCTCTAAAAGTTCCAAGTGAAAACTGAGGAATTCAGCCTTTGGCCCTGGGAAGGAAAAATGTGTCTGTGGAGGCTGGAGCAAAGGTGCCATGGGTAACCACTGCAGTGCCTGCACAGAGCATTCCCGTGGGAAAGCTGAAAGCTGCAGGTCCCTCCCTCCCCGACTGCTCGAGCAGACAGAGACACCATTCAACGCTCTTCTGTTCAAAAGCAACCGGGAAAGAACATCTGTTGAAAAATAAATGCAGGACTAATTATATATGATTGAGGTTTTTAAACTGCTATTTTTAGCTTTGCATTAAAAAGATTTGATGAATCGAATGTTTGTGCTCAGCATTTTGAGCTAAAAGGGGAGCGGAGTGTTGACGGCAGAACCTGCCGAGATGGAGCACGAAGCCCAGAGGTGCAGCGGTGCTCACTGCAGCATCCCTCGGCCTTTGGGCAGGCTGACTTGGAACTGGCAGCTCATTGGGATAAGAAAGTCTCTATTTTTATCTCTGGGATGAGCAGGAGCAGGTGAACATCAAGGCTCCTTTCATTAGTGTCTTTACTTCAGCTGATTCCGCTGGGAAAGATCCAAGCGGCGTGTTGCGGCGCCGCATCTGCAGATGTGCATAAAAGGGCCTGTGTGCATCATCGGGAAGGCAGTCAGGTCCCATGGAAGGATTCCTGGGTGCTGCTGGGTCCTGGTTTTGCATCACTGCAGCAGTGTCGCTGGCAGAGAATCCCAGGGAAGTCTGGACTGGATTCCTTTGCATCTGCTGCATTAAGGAGGAGATGGATGCCGTGGAGATACTTTAAAGGGGCAATAAACAGAGGGAGAGGACAGCCGCAGCGAGTGCTCAGGGGCACAGCAGGAGCCAGCTGGACCCTCCCCCCAGGGAGTTGTGTATCTGAAGGTGGAGATGTCGCAGGAGGATGGACATGGATCTGGCATCTGCCAAGAGAGCCAAACGTGACTGATGCAAACCCACTAGCTTGACTGATGGGACTGCTTTTACTGCCAGCCTCATGAGCCAGGCGGGATGCTGCTGTGTGCCCGGGGGCTGTAAACCCAAACTGCAGGAATATCCAGGAGAGCAGCTCTGGGGGGGCTGCATGGGGCCCCAGCACTAGGCCAGGAAGGCTCAGGGAGCAGCACGGGGGCCCCACACTGCCCAGTGCTGGGAAAGGCAAATTGTCACCTCCCAAGCTGCCTATCCTGCTGCATCGTCCCTCTAAATCTGAGCACTGCTGCGTATCCAAGGGAAGAGCGAGTAATGTGCAATCAGGAGAAAAGCTGTTTTTCACACTTACTGCCCTTGAATTGGCAGAGTGAGACATCATGTTTTATATTAACTTCATAATAATTACAGTTATTACTGAATTCATGTATACCAAAGAGGTTACAGCTCCCTAGGAAAGCTCATAATATTATTAACTGGTATGCCATTCCATCGGTGGTATCATGTAACCAGCCAACTCAAACATTTGGATACGAAGCAGGGTACCTCCAAGAACCCAGAGTGTCACTGGGAGCACACGTGGCACATGTGACTGTCCTCTGACTCTGCAAAACACCGCTGGCACAACCCACGAGCCGTGCAAAGCGCTGCCCTTACTGAAAGCATTAATACTAAAGATGTTCAATGCAGAGGAAAGGTGTGAGAAATTAAGGAACCATTGTTAGTTCTGGAGAACTGACAGAAAGAAGATTGTGTCTTTACAAGCCAGTAAAGGACTGGCCCAGCCTGCTCCCATACCCCCAGTGTGATTAATTGCAGAGATTTAATTTCTGTGGGCATGTGTTTGCATCGGCAGACAAACTCTTGCACCAGATTAGAAGAGGTGACCCATCTACAGAGCAGCTGTTATTGTTGCTTAAAGATCTGGAGAGTGGCTAAAGAAGTCAGGAAAGGTCATCTTCGCACCAGAAGGCTGGGGGAGGAGAGCGGGCTGCTGGTGGAATTCCCATACAAGCGAGAAAATGCTTATGCTGAGGATGGTGAGAAATGGGGGCAGCAACATCTCATCCCATCTCCTCACTCTGAGCACAGCCAAGGACACCTCTGGTGCACTACTGAACCCCTGCATGGACAGTGAGCAGGCCAGGGAGCAGGAATTGTCCCACGTGTGCTGTGCCAGGTGACATATGTTCAGGCTGGGCCAATAACCTCCCACTTTTACTGTGAATCTAATACTTGGAGCCTGCCATCAAATGGATTGTTGGACATAAAACCCAACCATATACATGATGGGAGTAAAATTAGGTAGCAGGTCTATTCCAGGACTGTTGCAATTTCCTCCGCCGTGTCAGAGTAGAGTAATACACACATATTTCAAAAAAATTAAATTGCTATTAAACTTTGTGACCATCTTTGTAAATTAACCTCTCTTTTCATCTCAGCTTTTGATTTAGCAGGAAATAATGTTTTGAGCAGTTTCCAGACTTCTTCCATTAGGCGTTTGGGCTGTGGTCAATAAGCCTGAGTTAATTACCTGCTCAAAACAGATCATACTTCCGTGCAAACTGGCGGCTCATCTGCACTGCAAACATTGGGTTTTCTCCCCTTCCACTTAAAGGTGAAGCCAGAACCACCCCCAGGCAGCCCCCCATGGGAGCTCAAGGCACAATTTCTGTTCATTTTTCCAGTGCAGACCTGGAGACCAGGAGTCTTTGGCCATCAGGTCTCAGGAGGGCAGCCGAGCACATCCCAGCAGCGGAGCTGTGCTGGAGCCCACAGCCAGTGCTATAAATAACGATGTGGCTTCAGCAAGGGGTTTTCCAGAGAGAAACAGAGCATTTCTTGTGAAAACTAAGGCAGCAGGTTCCACTCCTACCTCTCCTGGCGTGCAGCACAGAGCCCTCCAAGGTGATGCTGATCTCATCGCTGTCACACATGGCTTTGGTGGGACATTTCTCTGGCCGTCAGCAGGTACAAGGCCTCCAAGTCACCCCCTGGAGATCAACACCACCTTCTGCCTCTCCATGAGATGCTTTCTGTAAGAAAAATGACAAACCCAAACGTTGGGAACCAGGCAATCTGCTGTTCTTGGCCAGCTGAGTCCTGTCTTGTAAAAAGGATGTAGGGAGCTGTGAGAAGCTGGTGCTGGGCTGGCTGCAAGCACCAAAGGCAACCGACCACTGCTGCACAGAATGTGACCTACAGCAAAGGAACCCCCCAACCATGATGCCTGAGGTCACACACCTCACTGCATGGCATTGCTCCTTTGATGGGAGCACAAGTATGCTCAGGGTATGGCACACAGCATCCATGGCAAGCCCCAGGGACCCAGCAGCATTAAACCCTCGATCTTATCCTGCAACCTCACCTCTCAGACAAGCTGTATTAGAAGGTCTGGTTAAGGCAGTGGAACATCTTCCTTCTGAGGACAGGCTGAGGGAGCTGGGGCTCTTTAGCTTGGAGAAGAGGAGACTGAGGGGTGACCTCATTAATGTCTATCAATATGCAAAGGGTGAGTGTCAGGAGGACCGAGCGAGGCTCTTCTCAATGATGGCCAGTGACAGGACAAAGGGCAACAGGTCCAAGCTGGAGCAGAGGAGGCTGCGCAGGAACATAAGGAGAAATTATTTCCCTGTGAGGGTGACAGAGCCCTGGGACAGGCTGCCCAGAGAGGTTGTGGGTCTCCTTCTCTGGAGACATTCAAGACCAATCTGGACACGTTCCTGTGTGATTAATCGAGGTGACCTTGCTCAGGCAGGAGGTTGGAATAGATGAGCTTCTGAAGTCCCTTGCAACTGGTGTGCCAGCTTTGGGACACAACCTGTTCTGGATTTATGCCTGTGTCTTTGCTTTTACATTCATGGCACCAGCCACAGACCGCTCCTCACGCTCAGCCCATGCAAGCATGGGGACAAGCAACACCAATGAGATGGGCTCTTTTCCTTTTAATGAGTGGTCTTTCCATGAAAGCCTTGGCCCATGACCAGCTGAGTCTGTGTCCAAACCAGGTGAACCCTCATTTACCCGCTATCCACAAAGCCCTAATTGAGAGATCAATTTGGAACCTGGCTCTTCGTGCACTGTTTGGAGAGCTGACAAAGGCACCTGTAGGGGCTGGGAAATAAGTTCTGCCTCATTACAAAAGAAATTGCATCTAAATGAAAAACAACATATAATAAGGGCTCTAAAACGCCTGCAAAACACTGCCAACCAGACAGGTAATCCAATGATATATGGCACATACTGTGTCTTTGACAAGGGTCACCCTTAATTATTCCGCAATTGAAGGAGCTAAACTCATTTCCCCAAAGGCTTAAATGTTTTTTATTATGATGTGTAAACTCCAGGGCAGAGAATTAGCTGGCCAGGACCTAAGAACTGCATCTCTTTGATAGATTAAAACCAAAATAATCATATATATAGTAACGCTGAGGCACATTAACTGGGCTTTTTCTAGTATTTTGAAAAGATTTCTAAGTCAGGGTACCCTTCAAATGTTCCCCTCCTTTTCTGTTTGGCGGTGGCTGTTATTAAAATTTTAATGGCCTCAACTACAAAAGAGGTATTAAATCTGTGGGAGGCTGGGCTAGCACATCTGCCAGGCTCTGCAGAGGTTGCTTACGACAGCGGAGCCGCTGCGGCACGTCGGCCGGCACAGCCCGCGATCACAGCCATGGGCTGCTCACCGAGGAGAACGAGAAATGGATGGTTTGACGTGGTGAGAGGCAAGTCTTGAAGGCACACAGAGCACTTCCACCAGAAATTTTACCTTCTTTTGCTGGAAAATGCACACTTCTGTAATGATCTCATTTAATCTCATCATATCATCTCTATGGGCAGATCAGTTTGGTTTTGGTTTTTTTTTTAAGTTATTTTTCAAAGCACCCACCACAGCTTTGTACACACAGGGGCAAGTCCTGCTGCTCAGGATGCCAGGCTGATATGGCTTTACCCACATGCTCAGAGCACCTTGCAGGGGGGAGAAGGGCTGCTGCCTCTTGCTGCAGCTTTCCTAACCCGGAGGGAACCCAGCCAGCTCCGTGCCAGTTTCCAGGCTGCAGAACGAGATCAGGATAATAAAAGACATCCTGGAAATAGACAATAGTGCTGAAATTGTGTTTTGACACAGAAGCCATACATAGTTGATGGGAAAAGTTGAACGACATCAGTGATAGAGGAGGTGCTGGAAAAATACTGTCGAGCAGCTGATTAGGCTCCTGTTCAGCAGATCCCAGACAAACGTGAGAAATTTCAGAGAATAAACCCCTAGCTGACTTAGTTTATCCCCATAATTCCCTGCCTCTGTTCCTTTAGGATCACATTATCTGTTTTCTCTTCTTCCCTTTTTGAGGGCTGTTCTTCCCTTGCATCCTGCCAGCACAAACATCTTGTTTCCCAACACACCAAGTTCAGAGGTCTCCTGGACATGGAGCAGCGGGGTGACAGCTTTGTCACACCACCCCTACAGTCTATCCCAGCACTGACCATACCCAGGGATGTACCTGGGCAGCTGCACCACAGGGATGCTCATGGGAGACGTTGCTCAGGGACAGGTGCCCAAAGGGGTTTTCCACTCCCTCCTCCCTTTGCAACCATCCGATGATGAGACGGCGGCACCCGCCCACTGCGGAGCAACGCCTCAACACAGGACTAATGAGGGGAGGGGAACACTCAGCTATCACAAGCAAAAGGTACACAATAGTACTGTGGCAGGCAGGGGTACCACCAGCTGCATCAAGATCTCTGTTACTTAATCATGCACATTAATTATTACAGACTTTTTAAACCCATCTCCGCTCTCACATACACCAACGTAAGGCACTGCCAACTGAGGAGATTCCCCCAACCTGCTTATCTTTGGCTGTTGGCATATTTCTGTGTAGTCTCAGAGTACCCAGCAAAGTGCTGGTTTGTGTAATAGCACCCCAGTACCCCAAGATTCACTGAATTCCACAACCCTCGGGGAAAAACTGAGGTGAAAGCCAAGCCCAGAGTCAGAGATGTTACACCAGGGTCAATGTTCACAGAAATGGGGTTCTGGAGCATCAGCCCGACTTGGTCCCAAAATCCAGTGGGACAGATGCTGTCCCACCTCTGAAGACCTGGAGTCACTGGTCTTTCACAGCCTAAGCCAAACAAGCAGGTAAAATATTTTGAATTGACCCAAAAAACATGATGTTTTCTTTCAAACCCAAAATTTAATTTTCAATCTAAACAAAATACAAGTTAATTTTTCAGGGGATTATATTGTTTTACAAGTAAATCTTACTAATTTTTTTTTTACAAAATATTATTTTAGACCTTAAAAACATAGCTGCTGCATTTAATAAACATCAGTAGTAAACATTTCGACTTTCTGAGAAGTGTTTTGGGGATTTTTACATGCTAAAGCCCTTTGCCAAATGCAGCATGAATTCACAAGTACCACCAGCTGACTCAAACCTGCCTTCTGGTTTTTTTTTCCCCAGCAAATAAAACATTCATCTGAAATGTTTTGCCCAACTCTAATGTTTGTCCTGAGCCTAAGGGTGAATTTTGCTCTGTGTGAATAACAATGTGATGCAGACAAGATCAATAAAGCTCATATTTCATTTTATTCCCTGTCATGTTCCAGGGGAAGCTGGCTGTGGCATTACCACACAATGCTCAAAGTGTTCTTAATTCCACTGGAACCAGGAGCAAATTGCCTTTAAATCCCAGTTATAGCCCCGGTGTGGTGGTGAGCCTGGAGAACGATTGGAGTGTGGATGCAGGCTGGGGCCCTGCGGCACTGGGGTTCAAACGCCAGCGGCTGCATCACCTCTGGCAGCTCCTCCACTCGCATGTGCCAGCTCCAGCAACCCCCACTTCCCCTCATAACAGAGCCAAGGCTGCAGTAATGGAGCTCTGTTCTGCTGCTAGGGACAGGGCTGGAGGGATGAGGCCATGATAGACTCCAACCCCAGCAGGTGATGCCTGCCCTGGGGTCCTGACTGATCCCTGAAGTGCCATCTTCTGAGGAGTGGTTTAATCCTGACTGGTACCAGCCAAAGTCCATTGCCCATCTCATAGGTAACCCACCATGCTGGGAAGGGCTGGTGGGGCAGATGCAGGTACCCAAGTGCTCTGCAAACACGCTAATCCCATCCCTGCTCCCTGCCATAGTTTTTGTTTCTGCCCAGGGGCCCAGCACGCCCCTATCCCCCTTCAGCAGCTCCACTCACAGACATGGGACCCCCTGAAGATCAGGATCCTTGACATGGGATCTTGTCACTTGATGCTTCCCAAAGTTAAATATTCACAGATTTCAGATGACATGGGAAAGTGTTATTAAATACTTTGTACTTCAAAAAGAGACCTGCACATGGCACAGGGTATGAGGATGATGAGGGGCTGGAGCACCTCCTGTATGAGGAAAGGTCAAGTGAGCTGGGTCTGTTCAGCCTGGAGAAGACTGAGAGGGGATCTCACCAACACTGACCCACAGCTAAAGAGGGTTTCAAGGGTATGAGGCCAGACTCTTCTCAGCAGTGCCCAGCGACAGGACAAGGGGCAGTGGGCATGAACTGGGTACACAAAGGTCTATCCCAATTTGAGGAAAAACTCCATCCCTCTGCAGGTGCCTGAGCCCTGGGACAGACTCAGAGAGGTTTGGGGTTCTCTTTCTCCAGGGAGATCCCAACCCATAGTCCTGGATGCTGGTCTTAGCAACCTGCTTGAGGTGACTCCGCTTTGGCAGGGGTCAGACTGGGTGATCTCTAGGGGGTCCCTCCAACATTCCAGCCTGGGGGTCTGTTCTATAAAGAGACATCCCAACATGAGCAGCCCTGGCTGCCAGCCCCTGGACCTCTCCTTCCTCATCTGCTGGAGGATTTTGTATTTGAATGCTTCTTGCTTTAAGAAGGCCAGTTCCAGGACTGCATTTGTGCTCAGCATCCTCCTAGAGGCTGCATGGATCAATACTGCGTGGCTCAGTGGCTGTAGCACACCATTATTATTGCATTACAACACGTTGTAGTGAGCTCATCTAGTAGACATTCTGCTTTTTCAGGACCCCATGAAGACCATTGTTATATCAAACCAAAATGAATTGAAGTCAAACCAGTAAAGCTAATAACGGGGAAGGATCCTGGAGCTGTCAGTCTGCATGTGCCTGTGTGCTGAAGGGCTTCGTGAGATGCAGCCATCCCGCCCTGGCTCCCAGGGCTGCAGCTCACCAGCCTTTGCAGCTGGGTGCCTGTGGGAGCAGCAGCTCAAAAAGGCTTGAAAACAGAAGACAAGGACCAGCAGCCTGTGCTGAGCTCTGAGCTGGCGAGAGGAGAGCACCGTGACCCTTCGCAGCCCGAGAGGCTCCGTTCCCCTGCCGCCTCCACCGCTCCCTCCCATCCTACCCAAAACACAATCACGGGGATTTCTTTTTGTCGTTGTTTTTAATATGAACTACAAAGGGATTTCACAAATCGGTGGATTTTGCATTTCTCATTTGGAAATCACTTTGGATAAAACAGATGTGAAGGGGGAGCTGCCCAGAGGTTACAGTAATACGATAATAAGGTCAGGAAGCCATTTACGCCCCTACCTCAGAGTGCCGAAGCCCTGCAGGGAGCTGCTGGCTGCTCGGTGACTTGTGCACCCGCTGCCAGACTCGACTCACCAGGGGACACGTGGGCTGCACAAAGGGAAGTGAACTGCCAGGGACCACAGCGGGTGCCTGCCAGTCACTGCCTCACACGGACGGGGCGGGTAGGGCTGCCACCAGCACCCAGGTCGATGCCTTTCTTTGTAATTCTAAACAAAGCCAAGACCAGAAGAACCACAGAGCAGTTCTCATGTTATTCTCCTTTGCCCTTTCCACACTGGGAAGTCTGGCTAACTGGCACTTGCTGAGTGGGATGGTGGGACCTGCACCTTCCCATTTCAGTTCCTGTCTCTGAACCGCATCCCTGCCCCTTCCCACAGCTGTAAACATAGACCACAGAGCCTGTATTTGCATGGCAAGGGAAGACCAGCTACATCCCGGTTGTAGCGGGTCTTCTCTTGCCCCATTTTGCTATCTCCATCTGAGATAGCAAAATGGGGCAAGCTCAGATGGAGATAGCAAAATGGGGCCGCCCCACAGCTTACAGATGGAGGAACAATCTCCTCGATTGTTCCTCCATCTGTAAGCTGTGGGGTGGCCAACACACCAGGATTCAGGTGCAGAGGCTGGGCCCAGCATCCAGAAGAATGGGTAGATGCAAAACACCAGCTTTCTGCTTCGCTACAGGAAGGTCTGACGATGGTGGGATGCCGTTAGAGGATGCTGAGGAACTCTTAGTATGTTGGCCACGTTACAAAAACGTTTGGGTGATTAGCTCGTGAAAGGAGAGATCAATCCACTGGAGTGAAATAATTGTGGGTTCATTTTGCTACATGCTCTGTTCTGCATCTGATGACTAATTATCAGCATCTAATAAGAGAATGCTATCTTCAAACCATGGAAAGGTTAAACACATTGCTTTTACGTGATGTTGAAGACTGCCCACACGAGAAGGCTAAATATTTCTTTTGCTGCTGTGTTTGTCTGGTTTTATCTGTGTTGAGTAGAAAATACTCTGCTTTAAACATACATTGCAGCTTCTTTGATTTCCTAAATAGATTTATAATTATCTCAAAATGGAACACACTTAGGGCCTGTCCAAGTAATTACCACGCACCGTCCCTCGCAGGAAGCGCAGCCTTTGGTGAGATAAATCAGCGCAGGTTTGTGTGGCGCAGGGCTGAGGGCACAAGCGTGGTCAGGCTCTGCTGGCACCATGCCCCTGCCTTGTCTGGGGGCTTTTTCCTGGGTCCTGACCCCCCTTAAGTGGGGAGGGGGGAAGATGGGGCTGTATTAGACGGAGTGGGAGCAAAGACTATGGAGAGAGACGCTGCGATTCTCGGGGCTGTACCTGCATCAGCTTCTCTTTCTGATATATTCTGAAAGCTTTGCAGGGCCCTGATCATGCAGAATTTCTTCCCCTAAGGTGCTGCTGTGCCAAGAGCCATTACCCAAACCACTGGCACTCAGGGACAGGCATCTGCTGCAGAACCCTTTTTATTCTTATAATGACGCCCTCACATCGGCACAAGTTCCCTCCTAAAAACCTCTTCCATGAGGTCATTTATTATTGATGTACACAAAGAAGAGAGGTGGAGGAAGAAAGAACAGAAGCTTATTGGGCATCATCTTAAAATTCTGAGCATTCAAGTAATCACACCAGGCAGAGCCTGGTTTAGGTGGCCAGGGCTGTTCTTCCTTGTCTAGCACATTGTACCGAGCACCAGGGCTCTTCCAGCCCCTCAGCACTGCTGCTGGCACCTCTCCATGAGTAGGAAACCTTGATCTCTACAAGGAGTGAAGAGCAAACAGCTCTCCCTGTGCTGACTCTCACACCCTGAGGTGGTTCATTTGGAGCCGCATCTGGACTCCACCATGGCCACTCCTCAGCTCCAAAAAGTTCATCCCTATTACAGCCCTAATTTATGCAAACCTCCTCTGCAGTCTGTGGGGACCCATAGACACCTCCAGAGTATAATTCAAAGACTAAACTTGAAGACTGAGTCACCAGCACAAAGAGCCTCTCGGCACCAGCAAGACTGAGCCAAGAGCAAATGGGATCTGACGGAGATACCGCAGCTAGATGCTAAAGCTGGCAGGATGAATCTGAGCTGATATCTACAGCAAGAACAGATCCTAAAGCTCTTGAGACTCACACAAGGCAGCAGTCCATTGGGAGAGCAGAATTCTCCGTTCACACCAGCAAAGGGGAAGAAAAAGGGGAGAGAGCTGGGAGAAGGGAAGCAAGAATTGTTCCCAGGCAGTTTGGCCCCGATTGAGAAAGGAAGAGCTGAGCTTCCAGAAAGACAGCCCGCTCTCATCTGACCCATGTCACAGCCCAGGTTAATCTGAGCTCTCAGGGCTCCCAGTTTTATTATTTTTTTTCTCCCCAGTCTCAGGTTTAATCCTCCAGTGCAAATGGCCGCCAGCCAACTGCTCGCATTTCAGGGCTGGGAATAGTTGGTGTGATCTCTGTAACTCAGTACAGTGACTGTTGATAGCCTGGCCTCAAAAGAAATGGAGGGAAAATAATTGCAAGGTGAAGCAAAACAGGAGAAATATGCTTTAATACTATGAGATCAAGGGAATTAAGCTCCTCTTTCTAAAAGGCTCCTAGTGCCATCAAGTTAAACAAGCCAGCTGAAAGCGTGTCCATCCAGCACACTGCTGAAGACCTTCAGACAGAAAGAGCTCATCTTGTTGGGAAATTAATTTGGCTTTGGTCTTTGTGCCCCAAACTGGGGGATACCCTATCACAGGAGGGCTGGCACTGGTCTAAATGGAACCAGCAACACAGAGAGTCAACAGCTCCTCCAGCACTGACACGGTTCAGTGTTAATTTAAAGCTCACACCGGACACCTGACAAGTGACTTTTATCATGGAAAGATTTAAAAGCAACAACACTTTCTGACACAAATGTCTCTGCTAACAACAAAGACCAGAAGTAGCTGGTGGCTGGAGAATCAATGTTTTGGTAGAGTTTACCAACAGCTCATGCACTGAATGTCACCATTGGCCTCGGAAGGCTGCTGCTGTGTCGTCAGGATTATGTGACATTATCCCCAGTCCTGCTTGCAATGTCTTTTTAGCTGTGCATCTTCTCTTTCTGTCTGAAGGCCACCTGGGAGTTACCCATCCCTGCTCCTGTTCATGAGCAGAGGCTATGATTAAAAGTCAGGATGTGCTAATTGTTATTTATTACAGATAATGTTTCTTGTTGTTATTATTACAGCACTTTTGAAAACTCTTGGAATTCAACTGGATGCAGGGAAAACATCCCATCCAGCAGCACGGAGCAGTGCTGATGGGTCCACATGCCAAATTCCTCTCTCATCCACGCTGATATCCCCCTGCAATAGCTGCTAACGCCCTTATCTGCATCTCCACGGGAGTAAGTTGGTGCAGGAGGGGGTCCAATAGGGAGAGTTGATCCTGTAACATGAATAATCCCTGTAAACCACTATTTTCATAAAACCATTTCACTGTGCACCAACACAGTGCAGAGCACTGCAGACCAGCCTCTTCGATTCAAACACACACTTAAACATTTCTGAGCTGGCACTGGAGAGCCAGCACCTTGCTGGGCTGAGTGCTGAGGATTTCACATCAGCCCTCCCCAGTGCTGCTTGCCCCAGGGCACAGCCGGGATTATCCCACACTCCAGGGCCACAGACCCAGTCATCCCTGGCCGTTCCCGTGGGATCAGCTCCCCATAGTGCTCCTGGAAATAAGCAATCACAGGAGTTCAGCTGGCAGATTTACCAGCTCCTTCACCCGCATGTCTGAGCGCTTTAGATGATTTATCTGCTCAGAAAAGGATTATTTTTGAGCCTCCCTTTGCCAAAAAATGTAAGCCTTATCAAATGGAAATCAGAATCTATTCTTTGGATCAGCAGCCTGGATCAAAGCTGAGGTGGAAAGGAGGTCACAAAGCGCACACACTTCTGTGAATATTTGCCTTGCTTTTCCCTGAGATTTACATCTGAAGGTCTGATCTGGAACACGCCGAGTGCCTCCACACTGCTGCGTGCTTCCAGCTCCTGCAGCACTGACACAGCCTGGGGAACAAGGTACAGTCTTGCTTGGCTGCTATAATGGATTAGAGTGCAAAATACCGAAGAGTTCAGTTTCCCTTGCTGTTATAAGCACCAGCAGAAGGAATAAAGGACTCTTCAGACCCAAATTCCTATTTATCCGTATCATGCCTAGCCCAGAACACTTTACCCTGTTCTTGAGCTACCTTCACGCAGATGAGGGCAGTATCTCAGATTATCTCTACATAAACTACACGTGGAAAAGGTTCTCAGCATTCAGTGTTGAATAAAAGAGGGGTTTTATATGCCTCCATTTCTGCAGTTGGCAGAGATGAAGAGCTGCTTCTCTCAACTGGCTGTTCTGAGAAACCGGGCGATGCCTGCAAACTCCGTCAGCCAAATAAGAAACGGAGGAAAACTGTGAGGGTTCATCAATACCAGAGCCACAGTTTGGCTTGAACTCTATTTGAATGCCATTACATGGATTTATCACTTGCCATTTAAACATTTCCTATGTTCCTGTTTAAGCTGCCTTGTATTGTGCCCTGCTACATCATTCTAGATCGTGCTGCTTTGTGCATGTTCTGCCTTGCACAGAGCAATACTACAGTGTTAGAAAATACATTATCTAAGCATTCAGCTGCAACAACGAATGTTCTCTTATCCAATTTAAGAAAAGGACTTAGTGTAACTCATCCCTGGGTGAGCAATGTGAATTTTCATTCTAAAAGGCCTCCTGGTCACAAGCACTCATCACCCAAATCAGAGCTGCTCACAACTTGAGCCTAAATTTTGCTATGAGCAAAACCAGCCACAGGTAAAAAGATGGACCTATGTGTCTCTACTGACCTCAGCCCTGCCCATGAGAGGAGGAAAAGTGTGTTCAACACCAAAGTCTTGGGGTATAACACATTTCAGAATGAGCAGATCCCAGTGGTGTCCTGGCAAAGGTGCTGACTGCTCCTGTGTGAGCTGCTCCTGCAGCCCTTGCAGCAGCAAGGTCTCCCTCATGTGCACAGGATCCTGCCTCCTGCTCAGGAGAGGTTTGCATCAACATCCCTTCTGAGCTTCTCAAGAACCTTAGATGAGAGATTTTCAATTTGTTAAGAACTTAATTTAATGCTGGGCTACCCAAAAATACAATCTGAACTTAACCTTTAGCATGTGTAAGAGATGCCATAATAAAAGCCCTCTTTCCTATCAAAGGTCTGTACTGAGGATTAAGTCCTGAATTCCAGGTTAGCCCTTAATGACACACGTGCACACAGGAAACCTTCCCTC
The DNA here is from genome assembly GCA_013399135.1 of Heliornis fulica. Classification (NCBI taxonomy): domain Eukaryota; kingdom Metazoa; phylum Chordata; class Aves; order Gruiformes; family Heliornithidae; genus Heliornis; species Heliornis fulica. The sequence continues at coordinate 242,745 of VXBZ01011324.1, read as the reverse complement.
TAGGTAGAGACTGCCCCTGCTGTAGCAAGCCAGAAATAATGATCTGACTGGATTCAATAATTAAAAGAAAACCCAGATTGATACTGAAAGCCAGTTATAGAATTTGTCTGCAGGTAAAGTTATTTTTAATCTGTTCCAAGATAAAAACATGAATCCACTTCTGCCTATTAGCATTCCTTATCTATAGAGAGGGGTTTGGAAAGATGACCTGATTTGGGGCCAGAACCCATCCCTGCTTCCCCCTGTCCTTACCAATGAGTTGGGCACCATCCCCTCCTCACCCTTCAAAGCTGTCTGTAAACACCATCCAGGTCCAGAGGCCCAAGCTCACTGTGCCGATGGTGACAGCCTTCACAGAGGCCAGCCTGACACACAGAGCTGCCTCCAAAACCAGCCCCAGCACCTCCTGGTGAGGGGCTGCTCCTCCTCCCACCCCTCATCTCGTCCTTGCACAGATGGAGCCACAACCCAGACAGAAGTAGCCACACTCATCTCCTTACACTCGGGCTCCCCCTGCACAGCTCTGCCAGGCTCGGTCCTTGACCACTCCAGGCGCAAAACTCACAGCAGCCCCACTGTCACCTCACCCAGCTCTCCTGGGGACAAGCCCTGCCACTTCCAGAGCCCAGTAAGGACCAGTAAGGACCCAGCACATTTCCCTGCCCACAGCCCCCAGTCTGTCCCAGATCTCTGTCCCAGAGCACATGGAGGCAAAGCGGGAATTTCGGGAGGGGACAAGGTTTGCTGCAGAAAGCCTTCATCTCCTCTTTGGTGGTTTTCAAGCTATTTTTACCTTCAATGTGATAATTAAGCAGCAGGAAAAAAAGGGCTTACAAGAAGTAGGGCCTTTCATTTTTATTTTCATACATTTAGTCTGTCTCATTAAAAGTTCCATGAGGGAGGAGAGAGCCACCTCTCCGTCGATGCCATCGTCATAGAAACGGAAATTCACCCTTGCACAGATCATGGACCAAGCGTGGCAGGGAGCCACCTGGCTCCAGAAGGAAAGGCACCCCCAAAAATACTAACCCAATTCTTATCACAGGGCCAGAGGTCTAGAGGCACGTTTAGGAAAGGGGGAGCGGCAGACTCCGCTCTGCTCCTCGGGACACTCCATCTCTTGCCCTCCCTTGCAGAGCCCGAGAGCCGTGGGGGTGAGCGGCACCTCCTCCCCCCCCCAGACCACAGGGCAGCTCTGGCTGCCATCCCAGATTTGCCGTGTGTTCCCAAGTGCACTTCATCAAACCCCAAGCAGAAAACAAACACAGGCACCCTTCCAGAAACGGGAATGAGGTCCACATCCAGAAAAACAGCAACATCCTCCCAGAGCAAGAGAATACACAAAGGAGATATAAGAAGGAACGGTGGCAGCCCCCCAGGACAGGGTCTTTCCAGGAGCCCCTGGTTCCTCCCTCTCCTCCACTGCAGCCCTGGCTGCTCCCAATGCCTTTTGGGAGGCAAAACCCCCACTGAGCAGCTTGGTGGGTGCCTGGGGTCCCTGTGACCTGACAGCACCTACACCTTCTTTTATGCACAAATGCTTTAACATTTACTGCCTCTGAGTCAAAGCACACCCAAAATTTCCACATAGAGATGAAACTTGGGACTAACCTCGCAGGCACATGTCTGTGACTGCCCAGGTCCAGAGGGAGCTCTGCACGAGGGTGAGAAATGCCCTTCCCCAGATGCAGGAACACCTGAAGAAGCCTCCTCAGAACCTGCAGAGAGAAGCTGCCATCCTCGTCCTTTATCATCTCTCTTCCCATCCCAGGCCTGATTGATGCCTGACATAACGATCTCACATGGTGAATAGATTATAGCAGGCAGGTGAGCTTAGGGGAAAAAAAAAACAAAACCAAGGAAAAGGAAAAAGCAAGGCTCCTGCTCCCATGGCCATCCCTGGCACACTCTGATGTACATCTGTGATGTCACATGAGGTTGGGGAGCAGCTGTTTCCTGCTCCAGTTTGCCCAAACCCAAGTCACCAAAGTGCAGCCCTTGGCTAGAGGACACCCCATCACCTCTGACACAGCTATACACCAGTCAGCTGAACAAGGACAAATTCTCCTAGATTTCTCCTCCCTACCCCCAGATCTAATAATAATAAAAAGGAATCATGATAGTACAGGATTCATTCCCCAGACAATAGCTAGGCAGGCTGTATATTTTTTTATGGCTGTTGACTTGATTTAAAATGCACTCTTAAAAATGAAAGAACAACTCCTTAAATTTGCAGTAAATGTATAGTTCCCCAGATCTGATTTACTGGTTATGAGCCACTGAAAAACTGCAATTGCAATTTACTGTACCATTGACTCCAGCAGCAAACCCTTCAGCATCACTCCAGCATTGGTAACCATCCCCAACCTGGTAATTCAACATGAATCATTTATTTCAGGTTGGTTTGAGGTTTTGCTTTTGCTTTTCTTTAATTGGTCTCTCAACTTCCAGGAGATAACGATGGCTGCTTTGATGGGGGCTGGTTAACCCAATGAGTGTGAGATCAGAGGAGCACAGTTGGCTTCTGCCTTGAGCAGTTCAGAGCTTTTGAGCCTTGGTTGACTCCTAATTGCAAGAATTCCCAGCTGGCTGGGGGGAGATCACTGCAAGCGAGGCTCGTCGCAGAGCAGGCAGCTAGGGCACGATGTGTGAAGCCCTGCCTGGACTGTACAAGTGCTGCAAGGCAGCACACAGCTCTCATGCTTGTTCTGAGCTCCCAGCTTCATGCCAACCGTGCCGATGCCCCTCATGCTGGCACTGCTCTAACTCTTCGGTGAACGCGCCGCTCGTTTCCACAGAATGAGCAAGGGCCCTTCATGCCCATCCTACTGACGGTAAAGATCAAGTGAAAACTGGGCTCCTCTGGCTCCTTTCTCTCCAAGGCAAATGGCAGGCAGTGCTGCCTTGGGAGCAGGCAGGGGATACCCAAGCACAGCAATTTTCTTCGCTGCTGATTGATGCAGCAGCACCGCACATGGCTCTGCTCCTGCATCCTCCGCTCACTGCAGCTCTGCTCGCCACGCGCCCGGCCTCACCTGTAATCAGCAATGTTAACACCAGACCCTCATTACTTAAGTGTTTGGATGTTGATAACGTGGAATATGGCCAATTAAGCACAATCCCCGGTGAGCTGTTGCAGTGAGCAGCATTGCAAACCTGCAGTCTTGTTTCACTCGCCGTGTGATATGAGATGGGAAGAGCGAGAGCCATGGGATGCACCAGGGAGAGATCAATGACAGTGGACAATAAATCAAAGCCCAGATTCAGTGTTGCTACTGTCCTTCAAGGGTCTTTTCTCTCTACTATCATGTGAGATCTTTTCTTGATTTGGTAAGGTCAGCTGAGCAGAAAATTTTGCAGCTGCTGGCTAGCTAGCAGAGCTGCTGGACACCATCCATGGCTCTGTCCTCATCCCTTTCGGAGAGAAGAGGCAGAATGCAGCTGCCTGTGAGGCTTTATTTTGGGCTGGAAAGTCTCCAAACATAGAGGGAGAGGGGGGAAAATGAACACGCTGTATCTCAGAGATGGCCTCAGACCAAACCCCCTGGTTCTCAAGCACTGAGAGGTAGTGAACAATTGCAGACAGGGGAAGGGACTGTCCATCAGACATCCATGTCCTAGACAGATGGACAGGCCTGAGAACTGCACAAGGATGCAAACAGTATCCCTGTAAATTCCACAGTGCTCCCCAAAGTGGAGTTAATACAGTCTCCAGTCACCTGGAATGAAATTAAATAACTCTAAAATAAATAAACATCTAAAAAATAACATCTCAGTAAGCCCTAACATCTCCCTGTATTCAACTTTCTTCAAGAGGTGCTTGAGAATGTGGTGCTTTTTCCTTTGTGATGTTTTTAAGCCAGTAAGAAGATTCCCTTAAAAACTCTGGAAGGATGCTGAGAGAATTTGGGGGTTTGTTTTTCACAGATACCTGTAAAATGTTTCAGATCCTGCAGAAAGCCTAAAGCAGAACAGTGTTATGAAAGACCTTTTATTATGGACACTTTCCAGATTTAATAGTCTAGCTTTCCCTATATGAAAGCCTGTGAAATTTTGATTCAATTTTTGGCAGTTTTTCTGTGTCAAAATAAATTCCTCCCCAGAAGCGTGCTGATAAGAGAAAATGTAGATTAGCGCAGTGAAGTCCATTTTTGCCCCTAAAGTCAAACTTGCATTTTCCAGTGATAAAATATGTACAGGAGATAGACACCAAGGGAGTAAGATACTGAAACTCCTTCTTCTGCTGTGCCAGTGCCATGAAAGCATCTTACCTCAAGAAAGTGGTGGATAATTTTAATTCTATTTATAGGGCAAGATAGAAAGTGCCTTGTGCCTTCCTTCATCCACTGGCTCTTCAGACACATTTGTGTACCATAAGAAGCCCAAGAGAAATAATGGATGGATGGATTTATGGATGGATGGATGGATGGATGGATGGATGGATGGATGGATGGATGGATGATGTCTGGGAGAAGTGTTTTATCAGTTTGCTTTACTATGCCAGAGTGATGGGCAGACAGACTGGCAAACATGTAACTAGATCATTTTTTATACTCTTACACAACTTATTTCCTTCAGGAATTTTCGGCCCTTTATAAATATTTACACATTCTGTTACTGTTCTTTCAGTCAGTAAATGTGGTTATACTCCTCCTTTAGATGGAAGCTAGGAACAGAAGGCTCAGAGCTCTGGCCAGGGTCTGAGAGGGTTTTCAAAAGAAGCAGAGAGATGTTCCAGCAGCTGTGTTTTCCAGGCCGCTTCAATCACTAGACCACATATATCATTTTAAAGTTACAAAGACTGGCTCTTTCGTGTAATCATATTAATGATCTTCCTTTAATCTATGCAGGCATTTTCACAAGCTTGGATCCAAAGCAAGGGAACTGTTGGCACAATCTATAGGACATAATCAGACGACAAAGCTACAATGTTATGGCAAGCTGTAATTTCAAGCAAGCAAGCTTGCTTTATTACTGCAACTGTCATTACAGAATGCTTATACAGCATGGCCACAAAGTCAATGGGATATTTCAATGCAGAATTAATGCAGGATAGTGCCCAGTGTAAAGACCAAACACAATAAATAAAATACATTATAGAGGAGGACATAAATACAGAAGAAAATGTCAGAGAAAAAAAAAAAGAAATAAAGTGGCTATATTTAATATTTCTATTAGACCATACGTGGTTTATTTCAGTTGTTTCTCTGCATGTAGAGCTTGGTTTAATGCTGGCAGGTTCTACTTCCAGTAATGGAATGAGAAAAGTTGTTCACAAAGTTTTACTAAAACCAGTAATTGGTGCAGAAGACCCTAAGGAGATATTCCTAGAGAGAGAGAGGGAGAAAGGCAAAGGCAGAAAGAGCAAAAAAACGAAAAACAGAGAGATTTAAGGAGAAAAAGAGGGAGAAAGAAAACGATAAAGAAAGAGAAGAAAGAATCTTCTCACATGAAACTATCTGCAGCTAGCTTGCTTTTGACTTTCTATTTAAAATACAAAATTGAGAGCATTGAAAAAGCGTTCCCAAATTAGCTTTTTAATAGAGATGGGAAGTTAAAAGGGGCCGAGCCATGGGGGAAAAGCTCTTTAGAATCATAGTCTGGCCAGAGCCAGGCAAAAGCGAGGCCAGAGCATGCCCGAGCGAGAGGAGTCAGGAAGTTTTATGAAGTGATGACACTAAATCACAGAAAAATCTCTTCTACCAGTAAAAGCCAAATGACATTTCTGGTTTTGCTTTCTTCTGAGCATCTGCAAGAGCAAAAGAGCAAGTGGAGATCTAGGAAGTATTTTGAAGAAGAAAGCAGCTCTGAAGACATCTAATAAAGATGAGTTCTGGATGCTTTGATTTGCTTAAAATCCTACAGACACTGCAAGTTTCTCGTGGAAGTTTCAGGCCTCACTTTGCACACAACTATTCACATGTCCAGTATACAACTAGTAGCATCCACATTCCAAAGGTTATAACCCGTTGTGTTTGCAGAACCTCAGTCTGCAAACACTGTAACGCTGCTTACAAATATTATTGTGGGAATTTGCTTTGGGGGAGGATTACCCAGGACCTGACACTCAGAAATTAGCATTATTTCCTAATAATTGGGTCAAATTATCAGGGATCAGGCAACACTGAGACACTGGACTGGGTTGAACTGAGGTCTGGTATTCCACATCACATTTTCCAAACTGGACAATCGGGGTGTTGAAGTGTTTAAAGTTTCGGGGTGGGAGGGGAAGGTGTCTATTGGGGTTCTGTTAAAATAAGGCCTGGGTTTAAGAGCTCTCACATGCCAAAGTAGAGGCAGACAAAACCCTCCGGGAAAGCGACCCCTGACCAGCCACGGCTTCGCGACGTTCCGACGCCCCTGTGTGCCGCCGGCTGCCCCCTCCCCGCCGCGGAGCATCCCCCGGAGCATCCCCCGGGCGGTGCAGCCCCGCG
>VXBZ01011324.1:211773-235871 GCA_013399135.1 Heliornis fulica | reverse complement strand
CTCCGCACTCGCCGCGCCCCGCCGCTCTCCCGCCCTCCTTCCATGTCCCTCCATCCCTCCCTCCGTCCCTCCCTCCATCCCTCCTTCCATTCCTCGCCCGCTCCCATTCCAGCCCCTCAACTGCCGGCGATAGATTAAAGTGCGATCCTGGGCGGTGGAAGGACGCGAGGCGATGGGGACTCAGCAGCCGAGCTCCTGTGTCTCATGTACGTATTTGCTTTACTTTCTGGAAGTCACTAAGTACCGCTGCGGCGCATCGCTCAGCGCCGGGGGCTGCCCGGCAGAGCAGGGCGACACGGGTTTGCCCTGATTTGGCCTCATAGTTATTTATTTAACGGAGACTCGCCGGCAAACAGACAAATGATTGAGGATGGCAGATCTCTGAGCGTGAGGAGTCCAACTTCTGGCCCTGGATGAAAGAGGGATGCTGAGGTGGTGTGGAGACAGGACTGGTAAGAGCTGCCGAGGAGCAGGGCAGGCGAGAGCTGCAGGACGAGGGGGAAAGGGGACAGGCGAGGGGAAGGAAGAGCGGGGAGGGAGAGAGGGAAAGATCAGTTTGGGTCCGGATTAGTTCTCTTCATTCCTGAAGGTAGCTCCTGCCCTGGCTGAGATGCTGGCTGTGGGTTTGCGATGCTGGAGCAATAGCTGGAGCTCTCCTGCATGGTCCCCACTTGCCTGTGAGTCAGGGACACAGAGGGAGCTCCAGGAGGGACCAGTGAAGTTCACCCCACACCTTTCCCACCTTCACCGCCTCCCCCCCCCCCCGCCNCCCTCCCCCGGCCACTGCCGGCACATTAGCATGCAGGGTAGGCTCTGGTGTGTATTTAATGACTCCATTTGCCGGTGTCTCTGCCAGCTCACGCCGCCTTTCCCCATCCTCACTTCGCAGCCTGTCTCCCTGGGACCAGCGGGGTCCGTCTCCCTGCCGTGTCCATGCGAGCGGGCTCTCCGGGACCCGGCTGCCGCTTCCAGCTCGGTTAGGCAGCGAGAGCAAAGCTCCGAGAGCAAAGCTCCGAAAGCAAAGCTCTGAGCTGAACTGGAAGGGGAGGGGGCAAAACGAAGCAAGCTCAGGCGAGAGAGGCAGGGAGAGACTCCATCTCAGCAGTAATGAGGGAGAAGCTGTTTAGTCATCTCTATATATATACTTTCACAATGATGATCACATTTACTGATTGCTTCTGACTGCATTTAGAGAGGGAGTCAAGAGGCAGGAGGCACAGCTCACCTTTTATCCTGAGGAGTGACTGCTCCCCCTTCCTTCCAAGTTCCCCAGATTTAGCCCTACTTTTGGGTGCTGAGTGTCCTTCCTTGCCAGGTAAGGCATCGCTGCGAGCCGGCAAGATGGGGCTCTCTGGGCTGCCTGGGAGGGAGGGGAGAAGTTTGCATGCATTTATCCTGAGCCTGTTGCTTTTGCTCCTGAATCCCTCAATTCTGCTGGTGGAGTGAATGTTCTGCAGAAACTTTTATTATCTGATGTGACTGCGAAGGGAACGGAGTGTGTGACTGGCAGAGGATGCCGAAGCTGCGGCTGACGTGTTTTGTTTTAAAGCAAATACTTCTTTGTTGTCTGAGCCTGACCCAACAAGGACAGCAAAGGAGAGAACAAATGATCTCAAGGCTCTTCACTCCCATTAGCAGCATCTCATCAAGAAACTCACAGTATGTTTATCAGGCATAATTAGAATCATTCCTGTCTGCTTCCAGAAAGGGAAACACTGTGGGATTTTTGGTTTGTTTCTGCTTCCGTGAAACTATGAAGAGACATTTATTAGGTGTGGAATTGCTAGTGGGAGCTAATGGGGTAAGAATCCATCGTTCATATCTTGACCCTTTAGGGGTGAATAGAAATAACTGTGCTAAGTTTTCCTCCAGAGCTTTGCTGACCTAGCCATGCCAGTCAGGTTTTTGCCTGAAGCTGGGATGAAACCCCAGTGCCCAGGAAGCGGCTGCCGCGCTGATGACCTGCGAGAGCCAGTCGTGGTCAGGGAGGGACTCAGATGGGGTCGAGAGTCCCGCAGCAGGGCAGGGAGCTCATGCCACCAGCTCGTGCCACTTCTCTGTCCTCACAACTTTCCAAAGAAATCAGATTCTTTTCTCCATAGATGCTGGCTTTTTTAAGTCAGAAGGAGGCAAATTCTTTTATTTCATGTACCAGGTCTCCTAAATGTCATCAGCAGGGCACCGATCTCTCGTTAACTAGTGCCTTTTGAGCCACATGCAGAAATTGCAGTAGTTGAAATTAGAAGTACGTGTAGAGCTAAATATATGCTTGTGAGAATGAAGGTGTCTGTTTGCCGTGCGAGCTGAGGAGGCTCTGCTGACTGCACGGCATGTTTTGAGCCTGGCCAGTTGCCTTCCAGCCTGCAAGGACTGGTTAGCAGTTACCAAAACCCAGCGTGCCCAAAAGGAGGATACGTTCCACATTCCCTGCACAAACTAGTTACCTCATATTTTTTTTTACTTGGCTTAGTTTGTGCTGCTCTGAATGACAAATCTACTCCTCAATCTCTCGGTTTTCTGTCTCTGACTTTGGGAAGGGACTCGAAGGACTCATTCACAGAAAAAAAAAAACAAAACCTCTGTGATGGGGGCTTTCATTGCTCTTCTCCCTCTCAGTCCTTCAGACAATTTATAGCTGTTAAAGACTCTCTTTTTGTGTATTTTGAGGATCAAATGGAACAGATTCAATGCAAATTTGAAAATGAAGCTGGGTGCACTAAGTTTTCTTAACCAGCCGCATCATCTCTTGGTCACAGGGAAATGGGAGCTAAACTTCCCCAGAAGAAGACCCCTCTCCTTTTGTTTTAATCTCCTGCCCATTTCATAGCTGGGATATTTATAGCTTCCCCACATATACTGCCAGCATGGAAGGACCCATTTTATCTTTAAAAATTGATTTAAAAATGTGTAAGTCACTTATGAGTTACCGGTGCTTTATTAGAACAATTATACATGAAGTATTTATAGTGCCTCGGCAGCTAATGTAGGTAACCTGGAATTTAAACCAAAGTTATAGAAGTACAGAAGAGATTTCTAACAAGGTTCCCCTGAGAAATCAGGGGAGATGAGGCTCCAGCATGCCAGAGCCGGTCAGGTCAGCGCACATCACCCATCAGTCCTGGTAGAAGGACCGTGGTGGTGCCGCTAACTGCAGCTGAAAGGCAGAGGAGACAGTTTCCCAGCCGGGAAAACAGGCGCGGGATGCATTCGCTCGGTCTCGTGGTTGGTTGGTTGTTTAGTGCTGGTGCTGAACAAGTGAAATGGTTCTCATTTTGCTGCCTCCTGTTTTCAGTCCTGCTCTTAAGGCAGTGCTTCATCAAAAGACCCACCGGTGTGGGGATAAGAACCGGGCCGCTCACTGAGCCCCAGAGATCACCTCTCAGCTGGAGACCAGGGCGTCTTGTCAAAGTAGTGTGGAGAAAGTTTGCGGTGCTGTGCTCTATCTCTTCCCTGCACGAGCGACAGAGCCTGGTCCAGGGCTGTCAGTCTGGCACTATTAACCCAAAAAGTTCCCTCTTTAGAGAAAATAGTGCTCAGTAATATTGAACAGTTCTGTAAAGGAAAATACTGTGGGTTGTTTGCTCCTGGGCCGTGCATATAAACCAAGTGCCTCCTTGGGACAAGCATCACTATAGATTTCTATATGTCCCATAATTATAAAACCTGTTCCAGCAGCAGCAAGATGCTTGCACGAGGGACTTTGGTTGTCCTGTAGATAGTAAAATTGCACAGAAAGATACTCGGCATTAAGGTGATGAATTTTAATGTGCCCTGAGGAGGAAGAGCATCTCTCTGAGCAGTTCAGTCATTTTCACCATGGATTGATTCCATCATTTTTTATTCAGTATTTTGATAGCCTGTTGAAATCAATAATGCTGCAGCCCTACTGGCTAGAATAGTAGCTTTCATATAATTAAAAAACTTCAGCATACAACTGTCAAGTAGGATACCACGTAGAGGATGCAATTAGGCTTTGAGGGCCTGAATCAGTGGAATGTATGGAATTTCCATTGATAAATCAACTTCTGATAGGGCTCCTAATGCACCTTACATGATAATGGCACCCTTCTCCAGATAATTTTATGGCAGAGTTAGAAAGACATTAGGGAAGTAAAAGTAAATACAAGGTAAAACACGGGTTAAATATTGCAAGAACTCTGACTAAAGTCCCCAAAGAAAAAGAGAATTCATAGCTAGCTCAGAACCGCAATAACTACACTGATTTCAAGAGAACTTCAGCTTCCAGTGGCTGAGGATCTGGATGACTTTGGATATGTTTCATCTACAAATCAAGTGCACAGTGAACATATTGCATTTCACCCTAACAGTCCTTGAGTTCTTAGACTGAAGGACTTGTGCCTCTCTTAGCAAGAAAATAATCAAGAGATCTTCCTACTGGAAGAAAGTTGCCCGGCTTTGGAGGCTTCCCTCATTCAGATGTTCTTGGTACTCAGTTCATGGCTTAATCCATCAGCTTTCACTCGTTGGATTCAGGGATTGTGGTGGCTCAGGTATTCTGAGCAATGTTTCCCTGAAGGTCAGGGAAATGTCACGCTGGTCTGGTGAGGGATTCAGTATGGCACAGGAGTAAATCCCACATCTAAATGCAAGAGACCGGCAACAACCTGCTGCTGAGGCCAGGTCTTTAAAGAAAGGGGGAAGGAAACTAATGAAAACCAGAGAAGATCTTCTGTTTCTTTCAGATGAAATTGTTCTTAGTGCAAGATTGCTTACATATGGAACTTTTTTAAGGCTGGAAACCCCGCTCAGTCCAACCATGGCTTTCCACGGCACTTGGTCTCACCGGGTGAACCGAGAGCTGCTTTCGGTGGAGTTCCCAGCTCTTTCTTGACAGCTGTAGTTAAACTGATGAGCACACAAGCCTTACACCTGGGGAATCATGGATTAGTCTTGTTTGTAAGGAAGCAAATATAAATTAGTGTGTTTATGCTACTTTAAAAATGCTTTTAATGAGGAATCATTTGCTATTCAAAATTTCAATCTATAATAATGCCATAACCCTGCTGAGCTGATTATCGTTTGCCTTGCTTAACATCAGTCTACCAGAGTGTTCTAAAGTCTTGTGTACGTGCTGAGGTCTGGCTCTTTAGCACTATGGGGGCAGGACACCCCGCTTGACTGTGTGTTGTGGTTTTGTCTTGCTCTGTATTGCAGATGGAACTGATCTGACTTCCAACAGGTCCCAGGAGCAGCCTAACTGTCTTCTCCAGTAACAAGACCTGGGGTCATCATGGCAGCAGGAGTAGCAGCGTGGTTGCCCTTTGCCAGGGCAGCTGCCATAGGATGGATGCCAGTGGCCAACTGTCCCATGCCACTGGCTCCTACGGAGAAGAACAAGAGGCAGGATGAGCTGATCATTCTCAATGTGAGTGGCAGGCGTTTCCAGACCTGGAGGACTACACTGGAGAGGTACCCCGACACTCTCCTGGGCAGCACCGAGAAGGAGTTCTTCTTCAACGAAGACACTAAGGAGTACTTCTTCGACCGGGACCCTGAGGTCTTTAGGTGCATCTTGAATTTTTATAGAACTGGCAAGCTGCACTATCCCAGGTATGAGTGCATCTCTGCTTATGACGAAGAGCTTGCCTTCTATGGGATCCTCCCTGAAATCATCGGGGACTGCTGCTACGAAGAGTACAAAGACAGAAAGCGGGAAAACGCAGAGCGGCTGATGGATGACAATGACTCGGAAAACAACCAGGAAGGGTCCATGCCATCCCTGAGCTTCCGGCAGACCATGTGGCGAGCCTTCGAGAACCCCCACACCAGCACCTTAGCCTTAGTCTTTTACTACGTCACCGGTTTCTTTATTGCTGTCTCTGTGATCACTAATGTCGTTGAAACTGTCCCCTGTGGCACGGTGCCGGGAAACAAGGAGCTTCCATGTGGGGAAAGATACGCTGTGGCTTTCTTTTGCTTGGACACAGCCTGCGTGATGATTTTCACGGTCGAGTATCTGTTGAGACTCTTCGCGGCCCCAAGTCGCTACAGGTTCATTAGAAGCGTGATGAGCATCATTGATGTGGTGGCCATCATGCCGTACTACATTGGCTTGGTGATGACCAACAATGAGGATGTCAGCGGAGCCTTTGTGACATTAAGGGTTTTTAGGGTTTTCAGGATTTTCAAGTTCTCTCGCCATTCCCAAGGCTTAAGAATCTTGGGCTACACTTTGAAGAGCTGTGCCTCCGAGCTTGGCTTTCTCCTCTTTTCGCTCACTATGGCAATCATCATCTTTGCAACTGTGATGTTTTATGCAGAGAAAGGTTCCTCAGCGAGCAAATTCACCAGTATTCCTGCTTCCTTTTGGTACACTATTGTAACCATGACAACACTGGGGTGAGTATGACTTTTTCTTTTACTGAGCAGCGGGCAAGTATGTACGAGGAGTTGATTTCAGTTACTCCTAAGCATCTTCCCGGGTGTGTGTTCAAACAGGGGCTGGAGCTGTTAAGGGCTTGATTGTTCTTTGCCTTACAACTTGTGCAATTTATGCTTATGTGAAGTTGTATAAAACAGAAAAAGGCACTTACACCCACTTGACAAATGCTTGGCACGATGGTAAATGAGTGCAGGAGGAGCAAGGCTGTGGAGTAGCAGGTCCTGTTTCGCACTCCTTCTGCTGGAGAGGGAAGTTAACATGAGTGCAAAGGAACTGGAAACTGAGCTTATGTGTTTTTCAGACGTTGATTTGAGCCACAGATTTGATGCAAAGTTGCTGATGTATATGTTGTCTCTTTTTGCGATGTCGGTCATTGTTTTTTTCGCTTGACGTGCCGGGAACTATAGATGTGTTGAACTGAAATGGATGTTGTGGGCCACTACACTGAAAATACTCTGTGATCTGCAGGATGTGATCTGGTTTGTACTTAATTGAGCATGATACAGGCTTCTTGTCTGTGTTTAGTTGTGAGTTTAAAAAATATCAGGAGTACGCTGTGGCAGCTGCAGTAGAATTTCAAATGTTCCCATGGACAGGTACAAAAATAATGATATCAAAGCAGGGGGAATGTAGCCTGGAGGGCGCTTTTCCCCCTTATATTTCATTTCTGTCTTACAGATGTTTCTACTGAGATTATAGATTTGAGCTTCTGTTGCTCTAAACTAAACCCTTTGTAAGCAGAACGACCAAGCCCTCAGCCCGACGGGGTTATGTAAAAGACAGGAAGCATCACAGGCAGTCACAAAGTTAGGATCAAACACAACTTCTTCATTCCACACATCAGAGCAATGTACTAAGTTTATAGTTACTTTGCAAGGAGTTTTCCCACTGGTGAGTTCACATGGTTTAATATTCAGATGTAGACAATTCTCATTCTTGTAATACAGTGGCCACTTTTTCTCTAAAATGCGTTTGATTTTAAACACTTCTCTGTGCCTATTATACATGAACAGGCTCACAGTAGCACTTCTAAATTATTAAAATCATAATTCAGCTGTCAGGAAGGCGCAGAATCTGAGCATATAACAACTGCAAGTCTGAATTTCTTCATTAAGAGAAAATGTAGAACGTGTTTGTCATAGTCACCAGAAGATCTCTTTTTCCTCCTTTTTAAGATCTAAGCGAAGCTGGTGAGTTAGTACAGCAAAGGCTGCGCTCCGTTCCCTGGGTGTCAGTGCTGACTTTGAAACCAGAGCTGGGTTTTGGATCCCAGCACTCCCCCACCCTGTGGTTCAGCTTTCCATACTCTGGTCCATACTGGTCACTTCCCACCCGTCTGACCTCACCATCGTGTCTGAGCAGCTTCAGAGGGACCCATCCCCGCAAAGGGGGAATGCGTGAAAATGCCCTTCTGCTCTCTGGCTTCTGCTCAGGACCGATCACTCCCACCCTCCTCTCCACACACCCTCCTGCACCGACACACGTACGTTGTGAGGGGCGAGTCAGGGTCAAGGGAACGCTCCGTGTTGCTTGGGAACAAACCCCGAGACGCGCCCAAGTACGTGCTGTAGAGCCATTGAGTCTGTTCCCTCGGTGCTGGCACTTGGGCTTGGTCCTTCCCTCCCCTTCCTGGGCACAGACAGACAAACAGGAGCGCTCCCAAGGACTCTGAAGTGTCCTCAATCCGTTGTCACTGCAGGGATTACAGATGAATGAGCACTTTCAATGTGTTGGCAAGAATTTGAAAAATTAGACACTTACACGCGGCTTTCTAAGAGTTTGTTGGAAAGGGACGATGCTGCCACAGCTGCAAAGCTTGAACTTCCAGTGCTACCAGTGTGGGATTTTTGTTACAGGAATTTAATTAAAACAGGTTTCTCTGACAAACTATCAGCTAAGTTTAGTGTCGTATCACAGGCTCACAGAAGCTCAGAGACCTCGACAGCCCCGCGAGCTGTCTGCCAACACGCAACGGCGTTCAGCAGGTACCGTGTACTGCCTTACCCAGGCATGTGAAGCCAGACCCTTCCACTGCTCCACCCAAAGCCTGTGCTAGGATGAGAAGTTGCTACTTTGAGCCCTAAAACCCCAATTCCTGCCAGATCCCAGATGGGATCCCTCAAGGGAGCACTGTATAGAGCTGGTCGGGATGGTGGTGGGGTCCTGGCTGTGCAGGTGTGGAGGGGGACAAGGCACTGGTGGTGCTGGCACCATCCCTGGGCTCCTGTGCAGCTCTTGCCCATGGCTTGGCTCCATGGCACAGAAAGTCACACACCTCAGGAACGAAACCAGGTCATTTCCACCTTCCTGACTCCCTCTGTGTGGGGTGGGTGGGGAACAGCTCCCGTCCCCCTTCACTCCCCCTTTCAGCTCTGACAAATTGGCATTTCTGCACAGTATTTCACACCCTTGTCTCTTCAGAGTCATTTCAGTATGTTTGGAAGGATCTTGTTACTAATGACAGTACTGGTGATGCCCGACACATGGACGTAGCCAAAAACGCAGCCAAAGTCTCTAACGTGCTGCTTAATCCCTCAGCCTTTGCCTGGTCAGTGGTTGCCACTTCACAGCATGTCAGCAGCACTCAGAGCTTTTATGAATATCTTAAATATTTTCTGCTATTTGCTTTTAAAAGTTTCTGCCAGCATTTAAAACAAGAAATGATCACAAGGATTTTAATGACTCCTTACACTTACGTGTGTAGTTTTTGGCCTCAAACCGAGCAAGTGACCATTTCCCTGACACTGGAATTGCTGCTTTATAGGAGCCATGTGGAACAGGCAGGATAACTTTTCCCATGGTATTAAGACATTAAAAAATGATCAGAGTTTATGTAAAAGGAAAGGTTACTTACAACAAACAATCAAGGTTAATGTGAGCAAAACCATTACCTCTCCCACCATGCTGCTGTTATTCCAGATTCCCAAGTATATTTAGGATACAACTGAATTTACAGATTAACCCATACATGAAGAGCAATAAAAAATGCATTTCTTCTTGTAGGTGAAGCACTGCATAAAATAGAGTAAGTGCTGCTCTCCGTGGGGTTACAATGCAAATCAGGTTTGTGACATCCAGTTTTGTGACTTGTGAGCTCCTTGGGTAATTAACAACACAAGGAGATGGGTACAACCGTGTTTTCTGGAATGGGAAACAAAGCAAAGGAATTAAATGATACTGACCCTGCATCTCTGATCCCTCTGCTGTGCTCATCAGCCCTGGTTTAACAGAGGCTGTTTTTAATTTAGCATGATTTAAATTTTGCTCAGGAGGTTTTATAATGAAAGCATTATTCTTGGGTGCATCTTAAATCAATCTGAATTACTGAAACAACTATTCAAAATTAATTCAAAATCCTCTACCCAGCTCATGCAGAAACATTTTTCCCATTGGGCCTCCAGCTACCCATCTTCTCCCTTGCCCTAGTCTGACCATTGGCACTGCCAGCACTTTGCCTGTGTGACCTCTGCAGAGGTCTGGACCCCCAGGACCCCCCATCTCGGGAACACAAGCATTGCTGAAAGAGGCACCATGGTGTGTGCTGGTTCCTGTCCTTCACACTCCTGTCCCTGCCCTGGCTCTTAGCTACCCTGACGGGAACAGCCACCGGTTTACATCGATACAGAGATGGTTTAATTAGCATATACGTTGTTGCCTTGTTCTGGGTGTGTTGGGTTTATTCATGTTTAAACAGCATCTGGCTGTGGATGGGGCAGCCTCAGGTGTCGCTGCCCCTCAGCAGAATCACAAATGTGGCCTCTCAGCTGCTAAGCCTCACAGCATTTTGCCCAGAGCGTGTTCTGACAGCATCTACAGCTGTTTGCATGTCACCTGGCAGCAGCGGCACGGCTCAGACGTGGGCAGCGGCTGCGACCTGCAGCGCAGACAGCAAAGGGTGAAAACCTCAGTGCCATGTGTACTGCCAGCATCCCAGGGCACAGGGTGATCCCAAGGGCTATGCCCTGGCCAGGGGGGTGCTCGAGTCGAGCTCCAGCACCCAGAGCAGGTGGCCTCATCCTCCCCGTTCCCGAGCTGGGAAAGCTTGTGGTGTATCCTGGAGGGAATCAGTACTGAGATCTTTGGTCCATCTATGTCAGTCACAGACCGTGAACAGGGGCTTTGGATGGATTTTGCTCTGGTCTCAGCTTAGGGATGTGCTGTGTGGTTTTGTTGTGTAGTGATGGCTGAGCTGCCACGGCTCAGCGCCCTCGGGGTGGTCCTCAGAGGATCTATCTTCTGTCTGGCCATCTCCCTTACAATTTGCAAGCACATAATGCTTCTGAGATCACTACTCCTCTTTCTGATTTGGCTGCACTGGCCCATGAGTTTGAAAGATACACATCAGTGCACTTGGACAACACAGTCCTGGCTGTATAATTCGTTTAAGGAACCAGGTTAATGCTCAGAAAACAGATGTGCTGGCCTGGTTATGTCAACAGTCTGATCTGGAGCGAGATCTGAAATTTTTACAGATTTTATTAGCTGAGTGCTTGGAGAGCAGAGACTGGGGGTAGGGGTCAGTTTTGGCTTGTCTCGGGGTGCCCTGTGGTTCTGCAAAACGCGGGTCAGAGCGAGCAAGCAAGAGCTGACACCCCTGAACGACACATCAACCCACGCTTTGCTCTCTGGCTGTTCTGTCGGTGTTCAATCACAGACGAGGAAGGGGATGAAATTTAAGCAGTGCAGTAGCATGTGTAATACTTGCTGCCAAGCTGCTGACAGCCAGGCTAGCATGAACTTACTGACCAAAGGCTGCCAGCTCCCGTGTGAGCAGAGATCTCTGCGAAATCTCTCCGAAACCACGCAGGCTGGTAGTAACCTTCATTCACCCTCCTTCGTGCAAACTGAGAGGAGTTTGCAAAGTAAGGAAAACAATCAATCATCTCTGGCACGCTGCCATTCCCAGCTTCTCTGGGAAGACTGGGCCAGCAGTCACACCGTGCGTGTCAGTACTTCAGGAACTGCCACTGAACGGCGCCAGGAAAGAAACCAAGCGCCTGGGAAGAAACTCTGCTTTGCATCTTTAGCATCGTCGCTGGGAAGATGGATGAGATGTGGGAGCTTTCCTCTGTAAAGCCAGGTGCCAAAATTTCATCACTCTCACCACTTCCCACGCAGGCAACACTTCTTATAGCCACGGGCCAAAGGACCGCTTGAATTTAATACACAGAGAGTCCAATCAAACAGTGAATTGATGGGGCTACACAAAGAAGCCATTTCCTTGAGCTCTCGTTCTCTTGACTCCAGCTCCATCTCATATGAAATGTGTATCAATTTTCTCCTCCTAATGGATTTACAGACCTTGTGTGCGAAATGTCTTTGTATGGGAAACTACAGATGGAGCCTTTTCCTTCTCAGGCAAGCATCTCATTTTGGAGTTATTTGTATTCACCGGGACCCCAGAAGCGTTAAAATACCTTTATGCATTCACAGAGCAGGTGGGAATCACTGGGCACCTCTCTCTCTCTTTAAAAAAAAAAAAAATTAAAAAAATATCAGTCCTCGGGCTTTCTGTAGTTTTGGATATTTGCAGTGATTACACATATATGCAAACACACCATTTTTAACGTGCAGGACAAAAGAACTTCCCTGTGAGCTCAGTTCACTGTGTGAGAAGTGAATTATTTTGGCTCAGGCCAAGGAATGGTACTGGCTGAACCCATAACGTGACTGCTCCAGTTACCAGCCAAACCTTGTCAGAGACACATCTATAGCAACTGATGCAAGATGTTTTCCTGAGCTCCTCTTCCCCCCTTCCCTTCCTTTCCAGACTGTATCACAGCAAGTGTCTGAGAAATACAGATTACAGATAATGTTGTGTTTGTGGGAGATGAGGGGCAGTGATTGGCTTGTGGACTGGATCTGAGCTATTTGTAGTCTCATAAAATGATAATTTCATAACAGCACCGACCCAATAAAAGTAATTAGTTTACAGGGTTCAGCTGAAAATGGGGGTGGGGGCAGAGTAGACACTGCCAGGGACAAGGGAGGGGAAGCTAAAGGTCCTGCAAAAAAAAAGGCACAACTAACTATGCCTCTCAGCTGATTACAACTCATACCCTTGACCCCACTGCCAGTGCAAGCTGAGGAGCAGAGTGGATGAGGGGGACCCTCTGCAATGCCCACACCAACCCCCCCAAGGTTAATCATCCCCCTGCAGAGCTGCCCTCCACCACCCTCGCTCCTGACAGTCAGTATTTGTACCTCACACCCTGACCTATTATTTCTTGGCACCTAACATATGAAATGAAACTCGTGCCATGCTTTAGGATTAGGAAAACCATGTGAGATTGTCACAGCTCTGTGACAGATCTGCACATTCAGGGTGCAGGACATGGGAGTTCCTGTCCCCAGCACCTCAGGTACCACACTGGGACCACCCCATGGAGCAAAAAACCTGAGAAGAAACGCTGAGAAAGTTTTTCTCAGCATCCAGCAGCATCCAAGGCTCACCCAAGGGTGCTGGCAGCCGCAGCGGTTCCCCACGGTGAGCGCTGCGGTTCGGCACAAGTTGGACAAGAAATGAGCTCTGTCAGGTCGTTTATCCAGCGCCTGCCCACTTGCTGCTTCGGCACCCAGCACAGAAATTCACTTCTGTCACATTCCACCGCATCTGCTGTGAATTAATGGAAGCTTCCCTCGGCACAGGCAGAGCAGGAGGACAGGCAGGGCTCGGCTGGGCTCAGCAACCCTGGACAGGCAGTGCCTGCACAAACAGATCAGTCCTATTTAACTATTTACCACTGGTACATTAGAGCACATTCACGGGCTGTAATTCACCTCTTAAAGCTACAACTAAGTGTGGAAGAGTTATTTTAAAATCAATATCTAACAGAATGCCATTGTTCCAACATTAAAACCTGCTGGGAAATTACTAGGAGGCATGTGGCAAGTCAAATCACTGCCTGCCAGAGGAGGAAACAATTCATTACTCCTCTAAAAGGTGCAGGTCTTTATGGGCTGTTCGTTCTGGTTTGCAGCCTCGGAAACGACGCTGCAGCATCTGGCTCGTTTTCTCACCCTTTCCCGATTTCACTCCTTTGTTCTGGGTCCCTGCTGTGGATTTTCCTGACTTTCTGTGTAGGGCTGGAAGGGTTTTGAACCTGGGGAGAAGGGATGTGTCAGTCCCTCTGGTCCCTCTCCTTGATGGCAGGTGGCCATCTGCGTGTGAGTTAGTGCTCACCTGTAAAAGCATCTGCAAGGATGGCAAAACCCATCCGGGCAGCCCCTCAAAGTCACTTTTCAAGGCGGCTCTTCCCCGCTCGGGTTCAGGAGAGCCGTCGAGCAGATCGCCCGGGGAAGCCTGCTGCTTTAATCTTGGCCTGCCATCTGCGGCAAAATTAAAACACAGATCAGCTTTAGCTTTTTGCCTTCAGGACTTTGCGAAATTTGGCTGATGTACATCCCCAGAAAGCCCTTGAGAGGGATTGTTTGCTTCTGAGGGGAGCAGAACCAGACTACAGGCCCCAGAAACATTAGCTCGGGGTGAGATACAGAGGTCTGAGTGCTGGGGAGTATCCTCCTAACAAGGTCAAACACTTGTAGCAATAAGCCCTACATGTGTGGAGGGAAGCAGCCACTGTGCTGAGCTTACATCACTTACAGGGCTGCCAAATGCAACAGAAATAACACCCTGGCACCCACAGACCTCTCCCGACCTGCCTCGCAGAGGGCAGCGGCGAAAGCTGTCGGCTTCGCTTTGCACAGCTCCCACCAATCACACAGCACATCCTCGGCACGGCGAAGCACCTCAGCTCTTCTCCACGGGTAATTATTTTTCACGTCCTTACTGCTCTGCTCTTTGGGGACACGTGACTCCCCTTTGCCATCTCCAAGACACGAACTGCTGCTGCTTTTCTCATCTTGCTGCAGACACAGGGCTCCACATCAGATGTGAAAACAGCAGATGATAAAATCTTGAGTCACTTTCAGCCTTTAACATTTAAATGCAGAGCCTTGATATAACAAGATTTCACCCCACAATCAGGCAGCCCCTTAGTTCTTCTCTGTGCTAAGGAAAACACTTCTTACTATTACTTAACTCTGCTCATTTCCTCACCCGGTTGCTGCAGTCCTGGCTGCCACGTCAGAACGCTCTACGTGCGCTTTTGGGGTGTAATCTGGAGACAACACGTCAGCAACACGCTTTTTTCTATATGACCTGGAGCACAAGGGAGCCATCCTCCTTAAATATTAATTACAGGCACTATGATAAGAACAGAAATAGCACTTTATTTTTCAATTGCAAAGGTTAATGCAAGCTGTTCTGGCAACCTAGCGCTCGGTGGAAGGAAGCTGGGTGCAAAAGGGAAGCAAAAAATGCGAGAGAGCTGCTCTGAGCCACCTTCCCCTGGAGCCAGCCCCTCAGGAACACTCCCTGAAGGCAAACCCAGCCGTCCTGTCCGTGCTGCAGCCCAGCTCACAGTGCAAAGAGGTTTCCGAGCATGCCAGCTGCATTCTGCCTGCAGGAAATGCACCTGAAAGATGCGCTCCAGGAATGCAGCTAATGTGCTCTTACTGCTAACGGGTGTCTGGTCCACGGACCAGATGAGCACGAGGCTGAAATGCATCCTCCTGGCAGCAGGGATGCTGGGACCTCTGCACCAGCTCAGCTCCCGTTGAGCTGCACGACCTGCTCACGCAGATAAACACTTCTTCCTTCCCTGCAACTGATTGCAGACCTCATTCCAATTATAATCCTGTGTTAGTGTCTTTTGAGGTTTACATAGCTTCTTGGCCTCCTGTTATCAATATTAAACGGAGAAAGGTTCCAATTGCTTCTTCCTGCCTCCTCAGAGGGAAGGCAGGAGTGGGCTGTTGTCGATGTAACAGACTCTGACACCTCCGTTACTCCACTCCCTGAGAGCCTCTTCTAGTAATCAGTGTCTGAAACGAGTAGAAACAGGACTTAAATCCACCCCTCTGAACGTGAATCAATGAAGCGTTATTGCCAACACACATCCTTCACTCTCACACATTTTCGCTGTGCTGTTGGCTCAGAAAGATTTAAAATCCTGTCTCCCACCCAGGTTTGCACCTCTGAGATCCCCTTTTTATCGAGCTCACTCTCCCATCTCCACACAATTAACCAAAACACAAAATCCTTCGCTTCTGCTGTGCCTGCGCCGGCTTGAAAGCTTCCTGCAAGACCACTCGATTGTGTGCAGATGGGTGACCACAGGCAGCTCACAGGAGGCAATCACAACTTTTACTTGGTGCCTCTTTCGTTTTCCTGCCTACTTACATCTGCCAAACCGTCTGTTCATCAATCCAGGGAGCATCCATCATGTAATAGGATGAGTCCTACTGAGTCAGACACTCTGCTTCAGTTCATGAAATGAGTTGGCATGGTGTTCTAGCCTTGGCACGCTAGATGCAAAAGACTTCAGCCCTTTTAGATATTTTTCAGCTACAGAGGAATGGCAGGCCAGAGTAAATAATAGAAGCATTCATTCAGCAAGGCAGCTGTTGAATGAAAATATCCAAACCACATGAAATTGGGGAAAAGTCACTGCTCCTGCTGAGGGTCGAAACAAGTAGTAAGCTGGGCCGAAGGATACGAGATTTTGGGCTGCAGAGGGCTGAGCAGGATGAATTCCACCACTAATGAGCTTAGTGAATAAGCTCATTACCTAACGAGCTCTATTGAACAAGCTTGATTTCCAGCCTAGGGAAAGCCTTCTTGAACAGATAAAAGATAGGTAAAGAGCTCCATCAGTTTACACACAGCACACTTATCCTTAGCTCAAAAGCAACATCAGGGTCATGGTGAGATTCCCTCCTGATGATGGCAGGATGGATCAGAAAAGCAACCAGCAGTAGGGGCTCTTTTCCAGTTTTGACCTTTATTTACAAATTCCAAAACAAACAAGGATGCACACCAACGTGGCTTGTCCTAGTCACCTGCCTTTGGTGTTAACATAGAATTTCTCCCCTCCTTACGAGACACCAGAGCACTGGACTTGGTAACCTTCAGAGGTCCTCTCTGACCAAAATCTTTCTATGATTGTATGAGCAGATGCTCCTGACATGACACATCCCTGTGGATGCCCACCTGAACCCCTAGCCTTGCTCCTGCTGCCTGGCAAGACCTGCCAGCGCAGATGTAAATGGAGAGGTCATGACAAATGGACCTAAGGTCCACAGGGTCCTGTGATGGGTCTGGGGGACAACTGATGGGTGTGAAAGGCCCAAGTCTTGAAGTAGCCTGTCTGTAAAGAACCGTCTGTCTTGTACCACATGCTGTTCAGCACAGCCTGTGGCTCTGTTGGATTGGGAGGGAAAGGAGAAAATGAGATTTCAGAAAAGGAGAATGAAACTACAGACGCTGGAAGCAAAAGCTTTAAATCTTCATTTTGTCTTCTACTTAGTAACACTTGCATTTATTTTTACCATTCTTTCCCCAGAGTTTCAGCAAACACTGAAGTACTGTTTAAACTCTCTGGCTCCCGTCGTTGTGCCACTCTCAGACGCTACCGCTGTCTGTTATTGTCTGAGCAGAGCTAAAAAGTGTCTGAAGAGCAAAAGAGAAGGAAAAAGTCTGAACCCTTCAGTAAAAAATAACTCCTAATTTGGGGGGGGGAGATAAAGATTTTGAGGAGAAAACAGGTGCTCAGTCTTTAAATACATGCATATATTTAAACCCATGCATGCATGCCCTCCAGCACACATCACAGGGTAAACAAACGCACACGGCTCGCTTGTACGTGTCAGCATAGATTCACATGATTGCAGCAGGGAAGTCTGGCAACAAATGTACTGTGAACTGAAAATTAATTTCAGCAGCTTTTATGATTCATTTTTTTTGCCAGGAATGAAGGAGGCGGCTGTAGCTGCCTCGTTAGCCGTGTCCGGGGGGTGGTTCGCTCACTGCTGCAGCACACAAACCCCAGTGCTCCGGTGAGGTTGGGGCTGTGTGTGTGTCCTCCTGGGATGGCTGCATGGGCAGCTCAGACAGCCCCTCGCAGTTAAAAACTAAATAACAGAGTGGTTCTGACCACAGCATGAAACTTCATTACAGCCACTGAGTCACAGCAGCAAAAAACGAGCGTCGGTGACAGCGAAATGGGCTCTGTGGGTTTGAAAAGCTTGGGCTGTAATTTGGGGGACACGTTAGGCACTACTTCTATGGGAAGGTCATCGTGGCAAGAGATGCCTGCTGGTGCCAGGGCCTCCCCAGAGCCAGATCTCATCCTTCATGGTTGCCAGTGCTTTCCTTGGACATGCCAGGAAAAGTGGCGATTTCTAGCTCGCAGTGCTCGATGTGATGTAGTTAAGGCACTTAAGAGGTGTTGGATAGAATTAGCGTGCAGCCATTAATAACTGCTTCCCTGGCAATATCAAAACAGAGTGGGCAGACAGCACATCCACTACCTATAGCACTTGACTATCCAATAAATCAAATCCACCCATTAAATCATTGCAGAATGAAAGGGCATTTATCCGAACATCCCTGCGTACCAAACACTTTATCTGCGATGTGAGAGACCTAAAATGAAAATTATTAGCGACCAAGCACAAGTCAGACCAGGATTTGTGGTATTTTGTAGGCAACAAACATTGCTCATGCACCCTGCGCTGGGAGCGGCGACAGCAGAGAGCGTGCAGGCAGGCAGCGCCGGCCGCATGCAGACACACGAGGTGCCGCAGCGGCACCTTTGCTGAGCGTGGTTTACAACCTCAGTCAGCTTAACACAAATGAGTGCTGACAGCGTTAGTGCAACACAGCAAGGGAGCAGGAGTTATCCACTGGAGCCTGTTGAGGACCTCCCAGTAGCAGTGGGTGACAGCTCCTTCACCTTGGTGTGTCCCATTTAACGGATTACTCTTAGCTTCATTTCCACCTCCGTGCAGGATTGCACAGAAAGATTCACCTCTTCCTCTACCAGCCGGCATCGTGTCTGATAGAGGGTACCATAAAACATGTTGTAGGAGGATGTTTTGTGTCCTGCATCTCTGGACAATGTTTCTCCCTCACAAACTGTCACGGTGGCTTAGTGTAATGGGCTGGTGAAGGCCAGATATTGCTGCCGAGGGACGAGGTGAAGGTGTTTTTAGAGAGTAGTGGCCATTTCTCTCACCCACTCCTACCACTGGAGAGATTTAAATGAATGTAGAACGGCATCTCTGCTGCTGGGCAAGCTCTCACTGTGACTCAGGACAAAGAGCACGGCAAAATCAGGATAACTTTGTGCTTCCCACAGCGACCGTCGCCAGGCGTTGGGGAGGGACCTGGTGCCTGTTTGTCAGTTCATTGTGTGAATCTCTGGGTCAGGATCCTCAAGTCAAGCGAGTTGCAGATTCCATGTCTGGCTGTGACATGGCAGAGATCCATGTGCTCAGCTCTTCGGACACCTGAAAGCCATTTCCAACTGCCAGGCAATGAGCTTTATAGATGGGGAAAACTCTGAATCCCCAGCTGTCCTGAGTTCAATCTGACCTACATGCACCACCAGGTACCCCCTCAACCCACTCCTGGATCGCTCCTGTTACAACGCTGTGGCCAGGCAGTGTCTCCACCACACAGCCGAAAGGCTGGAGGTCAAGAGGGGAAGGGACCTTGCACTGGTCATAGAGCAAGTGTGGCAGTAATCAGCTCAAACTGCTGCCTTCCAAATGAGCCATGCAATCTGAATTAAATATCAAAGAACTTGATCTCCTCTTGCAGATAAAAGGAGAGAATGGTGAAAAAAAATCACACAGAATTTTAGATGAGAGAATAAAAAACGTTCTACAGGTCTGTGTTCTCCTGCTCCACGGGGAAAGATCGAAAATGATTTAGCAAAATGCAAACAGAAGTTGCTTCTTTCCCAGATGCTGATTTATTATTTAATAGGAAGGTACTATAAATAACCAATCTGCAGAACCACCTAGCCAGGAAACACATGCACACATGTAAAGGAACACACGTGTGTGTCCCCGGGCTCTGCCATTGTGGCTCCGTGCAGCCGGCGCATCGGCTCTTTGTGCCGGTGTCGGTCAATCGGTGGCGGTGGTGGCTGTTCCACCTCCCTTGCCTAGTGCTGCTCCCCTTGCTGCTGTCACTGGACTGGCCTCTCTGCCTTAATCTGGGTTTGCAACTGATGTGTTTTAATAGATTTGAGCTGTACCCTTTGTCAGGAGGAAAACCAGCTCCTCCGTGCACCACAGAGCACTTGATGGGAAAGTGGGACGCCCATGTCGCTGGCACTGGGCATCCTTCAGAGCTGCCCCAGGACACACTCCAGTGGGGTGTAGGTGTCTGAGAGAGGTGCTGCCACACAGGAGGTTAAACAGCAGCAAATCAGTCTGGTTAAGTCAAGATATAGTGTAAGGCTTTGAGCTGTTGTGATATAATCCATTTTAAAGTACTCTCAGGGATACTGTTCTATGGTAAAATCAGATTTTTAGAAAAACCTGACCTACCAAATACTTTGTGTCAGGTTGCCATCTAAGGTGCAGTGCATCCTGTAGGTCTCTTTTCCCTGTGCTGGTTCCAGTTAAGACAGAGTTAATTTCCTCCAGTCTGGGGTTGGGGTCTAGACTCGTGCTGGAAATGGTGCTGGTAACACAGGGATGTTTCAGTCCTGCTGAGCAGCACTTGCACAGAGTCAAGGACTATTCCATCATAATTATGATTGCTACTTTATTTCAATTATTAAACTTCTTTGGATTCAACCCCTGAGCTTTCTCACACTGACCCTTCACGCTGGGGGGTGAGCGAGCGGCTGCATGGGGCTTAGTTCCCAGCTGGACTTAAAACCACGACATCCACTTATCTTTTAAAGACAATTCTCTGTCCCACCCTGCTGAAGATCAGGTTAAATCAATAAAATCAGAAGAGCCCTGTCATGTTCTGTCTCGTGGCAAAAGACCAGCGCTGCGCCTAGCGGGTCGCCATCGCGGCGACAAGCCCAACCCAGATCTCGAGCCAACACGCAGCTCCGACCGCGTCGCTGCTTGTCTGGAGCAGGGCCCTGAGCCCAGCGCCCCACGTCCAGCACCGTCACCTGTCTTGTCTGCAGACAAACGTCCCTTTGTCAGGTGTGGGCACATCCCACGGTCAGAGCAGTGACTGTAATCTCCAAATTGCGCTTTTGTCCGTTCCAGAAGTGATTCTTTGTTTGAGCATCTGCCTCCCCTGAGCTGACTGTGCACACACGCGCCCGCGATGCTCCCGACCACGGGAGAACAGAGAGCTTAAAAATCCAGACTAATGGGAACTCCCAGGAACATTTGTGCAGCTCTGCTCAAGCCACCTGTAAGTACAGGAGGAAAAAAAAACCTCACACCACCCAAATCCTTAATTGACTGGAAAGACTTTTCCTGTAAGATGCTCGAGCATGTCAGGAGCACGCCAGCTTTCCCGCTGACAGCGTGCCTGCGCTGCGCCGCGACTCGGAGGGATAACAACAAATGCAACAAATCATCTGCTTAGTCAGCGGGTAGAGTCCAGCCCCAGAACTCAAATCCAGGCACGCTGCCTGATCCACACACGCTGTGTGTTTTCCCGTGCACAGCTCAGTCACTGGTTAATAAAACACCACAATGTGACTGTCCATCCACTTTAGGTGATTATGGGGAGAGGCATAACGTGAGATCACAGAATCACAGAATATTAGGAGCTGGAAGAGACCTCGAAAGACCATCCAGTCCAACCCCCTGCCTGAGCAGGATCATCTAGAGTATCGTTGGAGCTCACACCACGAATGCTCCCACAGACCATTGACACCTGGGAAACTTCAGGACCTTTCTGTGCAAACACAGTGAGGAACAGAATTGGAGAGAGCAGAAGCCATGGGCTGCAGCCCAGTGCATAGAGCAGGCTGAGCCTTAACTTCTGCCATCTGCAATTTCGAATCCCACAAGCACCGGGAGGGCGTCTGTCCTTCACCATAACCCTACATGTATCCAGCTGGGAATAAAGCAGATTGAGCTGGGATGGAAAAGGTTCTCAGGGATAAAATGTAAGATGTGAGAAGCAATCACACCACTAGATAGGATAAAATATAACCATAAAATACAAGACCAAAGGCCTAAATGGCTGAGTGTTGATGCAAAGTGATTTTTCAACGCTACCATTCAGATAGAGCAGAACACAATTCTCCTCCTGCAATAACGCAGGGCTGAGTGGTGGAATCCCCTGCCCTGCAGAAAAGGCAGCCCAAGGGAAGACACAACAGATGTGGGATCTCTCTGCTCTGCCTGGCAAAGCTCACCATTTCCAAACTGTTTTCCTTTCTCCGTGTTCAAACATCCATATAACTGAGGAGACGCTGGGTCCGTGAAGCTGGGTCCCAAGAGCTTGGGATGTGCTCCCACAGTGACCCAAGTATGACACTCAGTCCTACCTCACGCCGTCCTTGGGGTGAGGAGCTGCCTGGCAGGGAGGAACCAGGGTCTGCCATCCCATCCAGGTTCATGTTAGTGCCAGTGCAAGCTTAGGCACCTAACTCCTAACAGGCTCTTTCACAGGGACCTAGGCAAGAAAAGAGCTGCCAAGGGCTGGTTACTTCTGCTGCTTTTCATCAGACTGTGCATGCTCCCAAAATGTCTTTTTCCTTTTTCCCTTCCCTCTGAGCCACTCTCTGCTCTCCCCTCCCACACCAGAGCACTGTGCTTCTCTTTAGGGGCTGTTTCAGAAAGGGGGGAAGAGTTGGTGCTGCAGCCCTAGTAGGTGACCCGAGTGTCTCACGGCAGTTGTAGTGCTGCCATGTCTGCAACCCCATGACAGCTCTGCAGAGCCAACAGCTGGTGCCTGAGATGACTCTGGTGACGTGAGATGATTTCAGAGACTAATGTTCTTCCAGCTCACTATTGACACATGGGATGGGTAAATGAGATTTACTTTGGCATCTCATTCACTTCTCAATCCATCTTCTCTAGCACTTCTCTGTTCTCCCCTCCAGCCTGCACACGGAAAGGTCAATCAGTTTAATTAGAGATGTTAGACACATGTGTCATTTGCAGCTTTGCTAAGTGTGCTCAGGTAACTGCAATGCTGTCACACTTCTGCACTGGATACAGAGGCAACAGGTTTCTTAGTGCAGCAAAGGGACCGTCCCATGTGGTCACTGGGCTGGTAACAAAGGAAATAAATGACTCCAGAGTTTTAATGCCAATTTCTGCAGCTTCACCAAGACTGACAGAACACACGGCCAGTGCTTACTGAAATTCACTGCCCTCCTACATAAACACCAGCATTGCCACCTTACAGCCCCCCTACACACACCATACAACACAGAGTTCTGGAGCAGGGGCATACCTTCCTACGTGGAGCAAGAAGCCAGTGCAGCCCCTCACACCATGCCCAGTGCCTGAGCAGTGGTAGCACAGTAGGCTGGAGGCAGCTTGGATCAAACCATTCCCTGTCCACTAAAGACCCTGATTTCCACAGAAGGTGACCAGAGCAGGGCACCTCCCACAGCCAGGCTGGGGAGCACCGAGATGCTCTGACCTTCACTCAAAGAGACACCCCAGCACTTTCCAACCTGTAGTTTTCTTGTTAATCACTGTAACATCACCCCAGAGATTAATCTGCTGGCAAGACAAGTGGTTTTATTACCTGCCACGGTTCTGGTACTCCCACATCCAAGACCCTTTGAAAAGTAAAGACACAAATCTGTTGAAAGGGGCTACAGTCAGCTGAGATTGGCATGTTGCATCATTCCCTTTGGAGAAAGCCACAAAACTCTACA
Organism: Heliornis fulica; assembly: GCA_013399135.1. Lineage (NCBI taxonomy): Eukaryota > Metazoa > Chordata > Aves > Gruiformes > Heliornithidae > Heliornis > Heliornis fulica. Next base: position 212,792 of record VXBZ01011324.1, on the reverse strand, counting down.
GGGGGTCAAAACAAACAAACACACAAACATTCTTTGGAAATGATTTTGCAGAGTTTTTCCAGGAATTCATACCACTGTATAAACTTCACTTTGAAATAAAGGCCACTTCCCAACCTTTCATTAAGGGGGTTTTATGCAGTGAGCAACCTCTCAGTGGAAGGTCTGCAACCTCTGTGCAGGATGGAACTGGGCCACGATCACGGGACCAGGCTGCACGGCAGCTCATGGACTCGGCACAGCAGAGCCCTCCTCACTATCCACAGATATCCATATCCAGTGGCTTTGTTTCACTGGAATTACTGGCAAAGCAAGGGAGGCCTGAGTAGCATTCCTCACACACCACATATCCCAGCATTCACTCATCAGAGGCATACAACAACCCGAGAAAGTGACGGCTTTCGGCAGCTCTGAAAAGTCACATTTTAAATTTATTTCCATAATAATGAGTCTAGTGAACAATTTTGTCAGAAAGATTTATTAGCATACCTCACATTGCTGTTTTCATGTCACTCTTGAACTTCCCATAAACAGCGGATTTTATGGCTAATAAAAGTAATAGTCCCAAGGGCAGGAACGGTGTTGATGGCTTTGTCACTGACGCAGGCCGCCTGCATCTGTGACACAGCCCCGAGGGACCGATGCAGAGGGATGCCCAGCATGGGCTGGCCAGGTCTGGAGATCACCTGGCTCTGCAATGCACCAACCCTGCAGGATGAGGCCATAAGATGAGAACTCAGGGACTGACCCCATCGTTGAGAGGTCCCACCCCCAAGCACAGGGACGGTGTCTCACGCCTGGACTTCCAAAGGACATTTACAGCCATGGGGAACAGGCACCACAGCTGCAAAGCCAGGCTGCCCCTCTCTGCTTTGCCAGGCTCCTCTACCCCAGCTTTAGGAACAGAGTCTAGGAGTGAAGCCTGGCTTTCTGGGGTGTGTTAGAAGGGGGTGGCTAGTGGGTAAAGAGAGGTCCTCCTCCCCCTCTACTCCACCCTGGTGAGACCTCAGCTGGAGTATTGT
>VXBZ01011324.1:111700-203525 GCA_013399135.1 Heliornis fulica | reverse complement strand
GTACCAGGGAGCCCAGAATTGGACACAGGACTCTAAGTGAGGCCTGACCAGGGCAGAGTAGAGGGGGAGGATCACCTCCTTTAATCCCAGCCTGTCCTGATATCCACGGTTGTACCTTCCCAGGTGCCAGACCCTACACTTGCTGTCATTAACCCTCACCTTGTTCCTCACTGCCCAACTCTCCAGCCTGTCCAGGTCTCACCCAATGGCAGCACAGCATTCCTGCGTGTCCTCCACTCCTCCCAGCTTTGGATCATCAGGTACTTGCTGAGGGTGGACACTATTCCCTCATCAAGGTCATCGATGAAGATGTTAAACAATCTTTTCCTATCTATAATTATAAATGGAATTTAAGCAGGAGCCGTGTCCACGTTGTTTCCAAATACTGAGCTGCAGACTAGGCTCACAGCCCCTGCTCCTGCCCAGGCAGAAGCTGACTCTTTCTGCCTACTCTGTCCTGAATTCCTACTGCCTGGATGGGAACCAATGTTGCCAAATATCCTCACTAGTTGTGGAAGTACAAAAGGAACCAGGTCAGGGTAATGACATGGAAATTGGCTGCCAACACCAAACCTGCTTAGGGATCTCTGCAGAGATCCACCATAGGACTGTTCACAGCACATACCCAGCATACCCACATACTGGAGCATACCCAGCCTCACAAGGCACAGCCCCAGTACTTCTCCCTCTTCTGGTTAAAACACTGAGTGTTTTGATTTGTTTCCTGCCAAAATCCCCATTTCTTGCCCCTTCTTCTGACCATCACACCTTTGCTAGAAAGCATCAGACCCGGCACACGCTGCATGACTCCTGCTGCATGCCGAGCTCATACCAGCAGGAACCCAACAGCTTATCAAGGACCTTCTGCACCACATCAGTGGACAGATTCTCCATCTCTCAGGCACAACACATCCTTTTGTTGCTCAATACAAACATCCTGTTACCCTCAAATTACTGTGTCTCCCCTGATCTCTCCCTCTCTGTTGCAAAATTAATGCCAAGTTTCCTACAGTGACATCCGAGATGTGAAATGACAGGAGGAAGGTCAATCTGGTGGATGCATTTCTCCATACAGTTTTGAAGTAGGTCAAGTAATATAGGACTTAGCATCACTCTCAAAGTAATCATAATGGGAATTAAATTTAGATTTTGATAATGAAGGTGCTTGAAAAAGTCAAAACTCCAGGCCTGCTTCTGTGGCCCGTGTCACCTCCAAGGATGGATAACAAACCGATGCTGCCAAGCCACACAAGAGAAGATTTAATTCTTTGCCACCAATTTTGTCAACCTCCCTGGACAAATCACTGCAGGGTTTAGCATAGTGCTTTCATGGCATCTTCCACCATAAAAATTCAGTTTATTTATGAGCTCTCATAGCAAACACAACCTTGTAACTGTCTCTGAAGATGGATAAATACATCAGGCTCTGGTGTTACTGCGGCAGGACAGCTGAAGCGAACTGAAGTACCAGAGTGCCATGGCCAGAGCTCAGATTCCCCTGTACCCATCCACAGTAATCCAAAAACATTCTTTCCTGGTTCAGAAAGGCTAAGGTTTAATGTGTGCTTTTCATGGCTCACTAAACTGCTTGGCTTGAGTTGGATTCACAAGAAAAATACCGGAACAGCATGAGAAGTTTTTTTCTCAGTGCTTCAAACACTGTAGTACATCAGAAACTTTGCAAGAAGAGAGCCTGGTCTAATGAGATTACCCAGGCTACTATTTTCAGGGCTAACCACACTGAGGAAGAACAGGAAGAAAAGCACATTACTGACTGATAAATAAAATAAAACTTATTTTCTGATTTATTCTGTAAATCAAAATGCTAAAAGAACCTTTAAGGCTGTATTAAAGCTGAGAAAAACCTAACATGAAATCAATGTTAAAGGCCATCTCAGCATCCTTTTATCTAACCAAAATTGTAAACACACTGCTACGTTCCCAAAGCACAAAATCCATTTACACTTTGCATACTTGAAAAGAAGTCTAATGCATTTTGAAAACCACAGATTTAACTGCATGCTTCTCCCATTTAATACAACAGGGCTTAATAAGATTTGCAGGAGGCATAAAAGGCAAATTGAGCCCCATAGTTGAGCACACAATTTCAGGTTCCCAGCAGAGAGGCAAGCCTAGTGATGGGGAAAATGTAACACCAGAAGGGATCAAAGCAGGATAACAGATGACCAGAAAACACAGGGAAAAGTCAGGAAAGGCAGAGTCCCTGCTCAACTCCTTCCAACACTTCCCTGGGCACTTAGCAGATGCTGTGGAACAATGACAGACCCGTTACAAACCCTAGTCCCAGAAGGATTTTACTTTTTGCAGACAGCTACCCAAGAAGTGCAAGGTTATATTTCTGAGTATAGCAAGAAAAGGGAAAACTCAAACCCCACAGGTGTGATCTTACAGATGGGTCTCGAGACATCCAAGACTTGTATTCATCTGACATTGTCCTGGTAACTACCCATCAGTGGACATACCCCCTAAGCACCACCCTTTTATCTCTTTATGGACACACCAGTGTCCTGCCAGGGCTGAAGAAGCCCTGAATGGCAGCTTAGAGCCCTCCCAAAGCTGCCCTGCTCTCAGCACTCACAGCCCACCACGCTGGAGATGCTGGACCTCAGGTCCTATTTTCCCCTCTGCTTAAAACTACAGAGGCAGATATTAGGCTTAGTTCAAACTGATGTACACACAGCAGAAAGCTGGGAACTTATCCAAAAGAAGTCCAAAGCACGGCACAAACTCCAATGACAACACAACAGATGCTCTTTATACCTGTCTGGGTTTCTGTGCCACGTGTGCTTTGATTCAAAAGCTTTTATGGGAAGGCTTGAGCCAAAGGGAGTGGAGGGGAACTGAAAAGGGCTGTTGATGCAGTAACCCCTGGATCAGGCTGTCGTGTGGAGGAACTGAGTGTTGGGTTTGGAGTCAGGAACATAAAATGTGCATAAGCAAAATTAGAAATATGCCCCCTGCACTGTGGCTGTGATAAGTGATGTTAGTTGTTCCCCCTACAAAAATACCTTTCAGCAATGGTCTGGGAGCCAAGTGATGCTCTAGGAAATCTGTGCACAGTGCTGGACACTGCCTGGTCCTGCTGCAGATGTCGGGTGTTGCCAAGACAACCCGCAAGGAAGGACCGTGCAGGGGCTGTGGAGAGCGTAGGTGACCTGAGGAAAGGGGCAAGGGGTCAAGCAGGTTGGGAGCAGATTTCCATGGAAAAGCAGGGTACTGACTTTGCAAGAGGTGGACAAATTTACCAGGGATAAGATCTGTCCCTTTCCCCTTACTGCCTGTGCAGCCGTGTGCCGAATTCCCCAGTTCAGAGACAAAGCTGAGAACTGGGCAAATAAATGCAGACCCACCCCACCCCCACCCCACACCCCCGAGTTTGGTGCTGCACACAGCCCTGCAAGGGAGAGGAGAACCCAACGGGGCTTCTGCGCCTCTCTTCCTCACCCTGCTTCTCTCCCATCTCCATCCCAGATCCAGCAGGTGTTTCCATGGCAACACTGTGTAAAGCATCCTTCCCTCTGACACGGGAGAAACTCGAATGGCTGAAAAGAATTGGCTTGGGAAAACCTGGAAATTCAACTAAAAATAGGAAAGGCAATAACGGCAGGTGATGGTGGAAAGCTGCCGGGGGACCCCAAGTCCTACCTGGAGGTCTCACTACAGGCAGAATGCAATTTTCTGTTTCTCTTTCACTCTGAGGCAAGAGATTTCTGTGCTCTTGTGAGATGGGAAGGATCTCTGGCAGTGCTGCCCCTTCCTTCAAGCCTACCATTAGCAGGAATTCTCCTAATTCTGCTTTATCACATAGAAATGATTCTGCAGGACGCAGAGAGCAAGGAGCGAGCAGCAGCATTCCCCCTAAGGAACAGCTTCACTTGGGAGCGGATGCTGTTACAGTAAATCGGTGTAATTTGTGCTCTGATGTCCTGCATGGCTTTACAAGTGACAAATCAATCATCATACAAACATCCTTTGATAATCAGTGTGGTTACATTAATTATGATAAATGCTTTTAGCAGCTGCAGTACGTGGACGCAATGAGTAATTGCCTAGGAATCACATCACCCTACTTCTCGATTTGTGTCCTCAAGTACAAAGTCTCCCCAAAATCACCACACTCAGTTGCCTAGTGCACAGTTTACAAGCCACTCTTCCAAGTGTTTAATTGTAGAAAATGCAGAGTCCATTAGTATTACTGTTATTAAATATTAAGCAATATTCCTTGAAAAAAGCCATTACCACTTTACAAATTACAAACATGCAGGAGGGCTGGATCAGTTTCCTGACCCAGGGGATTAATTGTAGCAGTTGTTGCACAGCAACACGGCACCACAGATTAGGACCTCACCTAATGAATAACACTGCATCCAATTGAAATTGCAAGGAAATTTAGCTTGGCAGAATGCAATTACAGAAGTCTAAATCAGATTTGATTGCAATATTTCTGTATTGCTAAAAAGTGCATCTGTAACACACAGTAAAGAGGAAGAGATGAGGAACATTGGAACTCCCATTGGTCCTAAAGGCACAAAGAGGGCTGAAAGGTTTTGAATTAAAGCAACAAATTCAACAAACAGATCAATGGATACATCTTCACATAATTAACCTCAGGGATTCGATGCTGCAGCACATCCCTGGCAGTAAGAGTTCAGCTTCCTTTTCAGAAAGAACAAACATTTCTATCCAACCCAGGAGCTGATAGTCAAAATAATACAATTTAGGAAGGTTATAATTCATTTGAATTAATAGAGAAGTGTCCTTGGCAGCAGGTTTGCCTGCTCAGGGTCTCCTTTTTTTCCCCCAAAGCAATTCACATTTGTCACCATGAATGACATGATGCTGAACGGGACAGATTTCTGGAGCCGCCGCTCCCAGAGCGCTGTGTGCTGGTCCTCCCTTGCATCCTAATGCCAGCAAGGGGTCAGGCCCTGGGTTTTACATCTAAGCATCAGGGAGCTTTACAAGAGTCTTTCAGGGGATTTTGGTGAAGCAGAACAACAACGTTAATTGCGTAGGAAACGGGAAGAACATGTTGCAGAGCTTGCTAGAGCTCCTGCGCTATCCCTGCAGCAAAGCTATTGCTGCAAAAAGGATTTCAAGTTCAGTTTTAGTGCAGAAAAAACCTCAGCTGTTTGGACAGTGAAAAAGTCAGTGTAGATAAATATCTGGAGAGACTCTAAACCAGTACAAGGGGTGGAAAGTGTGACTGAGCGCTGCCATGGGGAGCCCCTCGACCTTCCAGCTCGGTGTCTTGTCTGGTGCAGACAGTGAGGCTGAGCTGATGGGGCAGTGTGATGTGAGCACTGATATTTTAGCACCATGGGAAATCAAAATGAGAAAGCGTGCAGGGAGGCTGGAGCTGAATCTCAGCCTGGCTGCCCCTGAAACAGGGAAGAATGGCTATAAGACCACACAATGCACCAGTGCCGAACAGGAGCCTCAACCAGGAAACTCCTGTTAGGAGAAGTCCAGCTGGGATCCAGCCAAACAGCAGCCTCAGGGCATCCCCACACCCCAAAGGAAGCCAAACAATGATTAGGCAAAGAGCAATATCTAGAAGCATAAAGATGAGTGGAAATTCTGCATAAAGGACTGACTGGAGAGGGTTTTCCCCCAGAATTTTACTTTTTCAGACACAGAATTGTCATAAAAATAATGGGGCCTGTAACAATTCTGAGCCTAAACATGCTATTCCCAATGCTTTACTCTTTGAGAAATCCATTCTGCAGCTCAAGGGATCCTTCTTATTTGACATCTTTGCAGAAGGATTTAGAAAAACGCCAATACCTGTGTTTTCAGGAAAAAACACTTTAGAATAAAGGAGACCCAGCAGACCCAAGTCTGAGGTTCCTCCTGAAGCACCTCCATGAGATCCCTTATTCTTTAGGCTCTTGTTATCTTGACATTAGGTCTCCTGAGGAGCCCGTGTCCTCAGTGATGCAGCAGCTGCAGTGGTCTGTCCCCACCTTCCCCTCTTCAGGGACAGATGTACAGCAGCGCAGGTCCAATAGCTGCATCACGTTTTAGCAAAGAGGGGTTTAACCCTGCATTTGCATCAATTTTCCCTAAACCCCCTAGCATTAAAAGATCTGAAAATAAACCCTCTTTCATATTTGGGGTGGGTTTGGAATCTGATTTAGAAATGCTTTTGAGAAGAGCTTTTTTCTTCCTTTTTAGCCTTTATATCAGGCATTTTATCTGATATATGATAAGCTCAGATGAGTTTAAACTGATTCATCCTATTTTGTAATGTTTAAATGTACTTTGCTGAAGCTCCATCATAATGTCACACACTTTTAAAATGAATAATTCATCCTGCCCACCTCTTCTGAAATGCCAAAAGGATACTGCGCCTTACCAGAGAGAAGCAAATACCTTTACTCAAAAGTACACAAGGAAACAAAATAATTTAGGGAAAAACACCGATCCAAGCAGCCCCTTGGCAAATCTCAATACCACAATCTCACATGGGTCTAACCAAAGCCTGAAGGGAGGGAGAAGGCTCTTCCCCTGGGATGAGGGATGCAGCAGGTCTCCACATTAGGAACCGATGGCTCCGCACCGGAGATCCACCGCCGGGCACGGACAGGACTCTGCTAGCAAACACCCGTCAAGGAACTGCATAAGAAGCAGCATTGATTTTATCCCCATGCTGGTACTATTTCAGGGAGAGCCTTTGTCAGTCCTATATTTAGCTGCTGTATTATGTACCTCCCTAATAGCCAGGTAGAGCTTTGTCAGTTTGGAGCCCAGCGGGGATCAGGTTCAGGCTCTGGAATGAATGCTGCTTTGTGTGGAACCGGTGTTTGCCATCCAGAATAAAGTACAGGTATAATGAAAGAAACCCAGAGGGCTTCAAAGGAGAGGCAGCAGAGTTCCCCAGAGCTGTACAGCACGATGGCTTCCTGCGGCCACCGTGCGCCTGGGCGCAGTGCGGTGAAACCTCCCACCCAGCAGCACCCTGCCCAGGGCAGGGAGTAGGTGGGATGGTCACAGAAACACACGGAAGTGGCCCCAGTAACACCATTAAACCACTGGGAACAGGGAAACAGCCTGAGCTGGAGGAAGAGGAAGGTTGCAAGAACACTAAGCTAGTCTGGGCACAACAGAGCACACCATGACGCCAGGAAATGCACCGTTACACAGCCTGGTATTTGAGGGCCTAAATCTTCATCTGTATTTCATAAATATTTTATGCAAGGGTATTTTTACTGTATCATGGATGAGAAGCGAGACAAACTCCCCCCTGGAGATATTCCAGGCACTCAACTGCTGTGGCTGATCATTTGTGGCAGTCCTGGGAGCACCAGGCACTATCGGCTCTCGGCACACCACGCACCGCCGCGAAGGGTAAGGCACGGAGAGACCTGCACCATACCTCTCGCTTTAGTGGAAACAGGCTTTCAGAGAGCCAGATTCAGCTCTGCAAATACCCTTTGAGTCTGGGATAAATACAAATTAAAGCAAACTAAAAAAGCTCTGTAAAACTCCACAGTCATTTTCCATCAAGAGCCCCGTGCTGCTCATCAAACATTGAAGAGCAGTCTGCGAATATCTGAAAAAGTGACCTCATTGTCATTCTTCAAACCCTCCCGTCAAGCCTCGGAGCGCAGCGGTGCTCGCAGAAGAGCACTAGATGAGTCTGGAGTCCTGCAGCCACATGTTTTCACATTTGGCAGCAGTTCTTTTCGCTCCCAACTATCTTCATAGGGCTGAAATGCAAAACGAATGTGTCGGCGGAGCCCCTGTGCACTCACCCAGGCTCTTTCTACAGTGATTTATGCAGGGAAGGAGAACAACCAGCCAAACTGTCCAAGGGCTGAGACATACCCTTGGGGGGAAAATTAGCTCTCCTGTGGCTCCTTTGGGAGGGCAGCCCTGCTGGCAACAGGATCCTGTCATCTCCATGGGCTTCTGACACACCCAGAAGGCAAGAGCGAGGGCCCTGACTTCTGCCCAAAAGTAAAATCTAAAGGAGAGCACATGATGTGGCTTTAAGCTCTTGGCTACTACTATAGCTGGTGAGGAAGAGAAAGCAGCTAAGTTTTGGATGCCAATGAAAGCTCAAGTTCCACCCACATCAAGTCCATTCCTGAGGGATAAGATTTATTTAATGGGACTAAATTACCCTTCCATGGTTTCGCGTTGTGCGTGGTCAACAGCTGTGACTGTGCAGTCTTTCCATAAAGCCTGTGTGATGTATGGGAATGTCCCTTTCCCATATAACCCAGCACTCACAGGCCTGTGGTGTCACTTATAGCTTATAGAAGTCTATGAATTTCAGATGTCTTTCCAGACCCTGGGCACCTGAACACTCAGTGGAATGCACTGGTAAACGCACACAAAATGAGCCACGGGAGATCCAGGGCTCAGCAACAGCCCTCAAGGCAAGAAGGGCACTGTGTGATCACCCTGTTCAGCAGCTGAAAGCAAAATGCTCACCTACTTGTAGATATGCCATAACTGGAACAGGCTAACAACCAATTTACTCAGTTTGGAAAAACTATCCAGAGTCTGGTCACCTCTTTTTAGCGTCAGTGTTTATTAGGTGACCGGGAATCAGATTTCCACAAGGGCAGAGAGTGGTAGGACAAGAGGGATGGATTGGAGCTGAAGGAGGGAAGGGTCAGGTTGGAGATCAGGGGGAGTTCCTCATGCAGAGAGGGGTGACAGGCTGGAACAGTCTGCCCAGAGAGGTGCGGGATGCCCCAAGCCTGGAGGGGTTCAAGGGCAGGTTGGATGGGGCCCTGGGCAAACTTGTCTAGCTGCAGGCCTGGAGGTTGGCAGCCCTGTCAGCAGGCAGGTGGGAACTCGATGATCCTTGGGGTCCCTTCCAACCCAGACCAGTCTGGGATTCTGTGGTTCACCATTTTTCCCAGTACCAGGCTGCTGGGGATGCTGTCAATAGTTGCTAAGAGATGTTCTCTGCTCCAAAAGTCTCACAGCTGATGAGGAAAGGATTTGAAAGTGGCAGGGACCTGCTGTGCAAATGGAAATGAAGGGCATACAGACCAGCTCCTGAACTACACTGAGCTCTGCTCCTGATTCAGCAAAGCAAATCAGCATTGATTTAAATGGTGCTTACAGTAAAGCAGGTGCTTAAGTGCTTTGCTGGATGGCAACTGGGACACGAAGGGTCTTGATGGATTCAGCCCAGCGTTTCCCTGCGGCAGTTAAGTCACTTCTGTTACATTTTGCTATAATTCTGTCACTTCATGAAGAATATCAAGCTCTGTCTCCTACTAGCCATCTGCAAAAAGGAGTCAAATAAAGCTCCATAATGAGTTCTCACAGCAGAAATCTTTCCCACCATCCATGTTTTGGGCACCTTTGACCTCACATCCCCATAGAAAATGACCTTTCCTACATCTCACGGCTGTGATCGGCTAACACGGAGTTATAGACTGCGTTCGTATCCCCTGTGACATGACTTCAGTGTGAACCAAGACAAGGGTAAAAGGTGTGAAAAAATCCAGTTATAGCTGCTTTATAAATGATGATTCCATTTAAGAACTCGAAAGTACCATTCAAGAGAGGATAAAAGATACCTTCTATAGGAACTCATAAATTTAGAAAGGGACACACAGCTTCTCGTGACTCAGAGGAGGATTTACTATCTATATTGTCTCTTATCGTGCCAGTTTAAAACTCATCTGTTGCAAATGGTTTCAAATTAAATTTCTGGGGTACAAACAGGCAGAAAACAATCCACAGACTACGGTGCTAAACCTCAGGTTTGGCTGTGTGGGCTCCAGGTGCTCTCCTGGCTCTGGAGCCGACATGACCAAGTGTCTTGTGCTGCTCGGTAAAGGTTGTGAGTCATCCAGCTGCTGCTGCTGCTGCAGCACAGATGAAGTAAGTTAATAACAGAGAGAGGGCAAACATCCTGTTTTGTTCTTAATTCACATCATAGACTAAGATATAGCTTGATCAACCTTTTCTGCCTATAGGACAGTCTATCATCACTTAGATACGTAAAACACCACACAGTGTCATCATATACTGCTCTATATAGTAAAAAGCTGTTTTGCAGTGTCACCATGAAAACTGAGCCTCCCATCAGCAGTCTAGATAGAAATGCCAAAGGCATAATGGGTCAGAGAGACTTCAACACCCTCGTGGCTCTAAAGCCAATGTTCTCTCCACTCATGGCACCCAGACCATGCATGGAGCAGAGCTAATTCCTGCTGAATCACTCAAAGGCCTTTTCTTGCTTGTAAATGATCCTCAACCTGGCTGGTCTCCTGCCACATGCAGTGGTTCTCAACCCCCAGCATCAGGGCAACAGCCACACTCATTGGGACTCGGAGTATCCACTTGCTTCCCTTCCACCTGCTCACAGGCATTTACACAAGGGTTTAAACTGATCCTTCTCAAACTCCTCTCAGTAGCTGGGATGCAGGTGAAAGCACCTCCAAAGATGTTGCAGTGAAGAAGAACATCCCAGCTGCCACCACAGCACATCAACTGCTCCATCCACTTCCCTCACCCTTCTCCCCCTGCTTACAGGTGGTGCTGGGGAAGGCAGCAGGGCTGGGCATGCCACAGACCTGTCCTGACAGTCCTGGGAAGCGATGGGAAGTGGCAAAGCCTCATGGCAACCCAAGTTACAAAGCAAAGGAGATTTTTTTGTGTTTGGCAACTAGAGGAGTGATCATGCTGAGCTCCTGCAGCAGCCCAATCCCCCGCTGAGTCACTGGGTCCCTGCTCCTACCCTGCACCGGGTGACTCCTCTCTCTGAGGCTGCTAGGGATTTTTGCCATATGGCAACAAGGAGAGTTGATTAGTTGACTGTTTCCTATTTGTTTTAATTAGTAGTTTATTAGCCATATGTTAAATTGCACATTTCAATCATTCAGTAGTGTTTCTGGAAGTCAGAAGGTATCTGGATGGGGTTTCTGTTGCCTCCTGAGCCACGTGGGTATTTGCTTTGAACATAACATCAGCCAGTGGGAGCGCAGGAGTTCTCTCCCTTGTCTCATCCTATCTCACCTCATCTCATCTCTTCTTGTCTTATTTAATCTTATTGACTGCCTCTGCCAGCACCGGGCAGGGAAGCAGGTCAGACCTCTGGCTGCCTACCAGAGCCGCCTGTCACATTGGAGGATGCCGACGGGCCTCGTCATCCCCAAGCTCTGGGGGAACGGAGCTGTAGGACATCCAGGGACCTCTAGGGAGAGCCTGAGTAATCTGGTGACACTCCTCTGTCTGGGCAGCAGATCAACAGGAGCTTGAAACCTCTGCACTGATTATCACACCATGGCGTTTGCACCTCTTTGCTGTGTTCCCACTAGTTGGTCATAGAAAAGTTAATGGGAACTAAATAAAAAGGTCGTACACAGTAGGTCTGGTTTAAAACTCCCAGCAATATGCACAGAGACCTAAGAGTAGTTTTCACCCAGAACTGGTGCACAAGCTTTTATTGCAGATGGATTCCAGCATCCTGTTGCTACCGTGTGTTTTACCAGCACACAGCTCTTTCTATGAATAGCTAACCGGTTATTAAACAAATCCCATACACATCCCACTCCTGGCATCATCCCACAGGACACTCCTGATGGCAGCACCCACAGAACATGGGTCTTTGGCCTGTGTAAGTTTTCAAATGACAGATTTCCCCAGAGATGTGCCCAGGGCTTTTCCAGCTCTGGGAGCTCTCTTGGTGACCAGCACTGATGGCATTTACAGACTCCTCTCGAGGGTCCATGCTCCAGTACTACAGCTTCAGGCTGTACTGCACTGCACACAGAAATGCAGGAACCTGCTACTAATTTTACCCTTGACTACCTTTACTTTTTCATGTTCTTATAATTTTTCTTCATTACCCCACTAGATGTCAAAGTAACTGCACAGAATTAATCACCAAACTTTGGTTTGCTGGCTAGGTTAATTCATTTCAATTAGTTTCCTTTTTTTTTTCCTGAAAGAGCTGTGAACATCATTTTATCCAACTATCTCGATGGTCTCTCCAAGACTATTTCCCTTCTTTGTAGGAACGTTAAGTACTTTGTTTCATGCTTGCACCTTCTCTTGGAAAACATCTTTAAATTGAGTTTTCTTGACTCCATGCAGATTCCTAGACTTCAGGATTGATTTTCTTATCCTATTTTTTCCACCAGTTCAGGGGTTGTAATGGTCTCAAATACAGTAACTTCTCTCAGATACTCCATTTAATCAACACGTTACTCTGATTCACTCCTATACACTTGCTCCCTGTGTGGGCTCAAATCAATTTTTAGATTCTAATGACTGACACATTTTTAAAATACATTTCAGCTACAGCTTACAATAGATCCCTGGTGCAGATTTGCAAGTGCAGATGACTGCAGCCCCAAACCTCACCATTTGCAATGCAAAGGCCAGGGGGTGGGTGGAAGTGCTCCCAGCCCCACTGTGGTGGGAGCGGGCTGCAGGCTCCATCACCGCTGCGGCAGCGCCTGGTGCTCCCAGGCTGCTCCTGGAACAGTGGAGCTGCGTCCCCCAGCACCACACAGCACCCTGACCACGTTTCCTGACCTCCAGTCTGGCCCTGCTAATGGAAGAGGTTTGGTTAGCAGGCCCTGGAGATGGAGTTATACCAACAGGAGGTCCTCCACCTTGCTCACTCTGCTCCTGCCTTGCTCACACCAAGGTAAACGTGGACATACAGGCTGCTCCTTTTCAAACACACTTCAGCTCACACACATTGATTGCATTGACCAGCTCTCTCTGAGACACTGGTGTTGCAGACCTCGAAGGTGATGCCAGGGTGTGGGAGGGGACAGCACCACACTCCCACAGCTTCGGTGCCTGCACCGCACTATCCAGCATGGCCAACCTCCTGGTGCTGAAGTTCCAAATCCCCTGAGAAGCACGACCCCAAATCCTCCCCACAAAATGAATCCCAGCAGCTCATCTGCTCTTCTCTGGGCAGAAGAACCCCCAACACTCTTCCTGCAGCACAAGCTGCTCGTTCACATCGAGGCTATGTGAGAAAGCTCCCTGTGAGAGGGATGAGGAGCTCTGAATTTACTCTGCCTGGCACATGGGAGATTACAACATCACTGGCCGTGTTAGTAAACACTGACAAATGTGACAAAATGTGAAGTTAATCCTTGAAGCCTGCTGAAACCAAATAGTCTGTCCAATATGGCAACAAGTTCAGATATAAACATGCTCCATGGCCTTGGTGTAGTCATAGTAAATATCAAAAGTTACTTACTAAATATACAGAGGGTCTGAGCTTCCTGCTGATCGCTGGAACGAGCAGATTCTGGGGAAGAACTGGGCACACCAGCAGCACCTGGGGGTGAACAACTGGAAGTTATCCTTCAACTGGAAAGTAAGACAAATGAGACAGTATTAAAGCATCAGATAAGAAAAGATGTTCCCTTTATTAAAAAATAGCAGTACATTCTTTACATTTAGCATAAAATCTGCTGTAATTACCTAGCAGTTGGAAAGCAATTTGCAACAGGCTTTATTGCTCAGCATCTGTACCAAATTCTCAGGGAAACATCCACCAGGGAACAACGGGAAATGAGATGTGCCACAGTAACTACAACATTTAACTGCCTGCACAATGGAAATCTCAGTGAGGCTTAAACGAGCTACATTGCCATTCTACTTGTGTGTTGCTGTTTGTGTTTTGCTACTTGAAGGGCTCTGGGTTTGACTCCAGCTCCTCCTTCTCCTTCACCCACCAGGAACGCTGTCATCCACATAAACGAGTCAGGTTATATCACCCTCCAAAAAAAAAAGTGATTGTCTGAGGAAAACCAAGCATACTGCAGCCACAGAAGAAGAGGCATCCTGCCAGGTACCAGGCACTTCACTATTGATCACTGCACACATTTCTCTGGCTTTAACCTCTACGATAAAGAGAGAAGGCAAAATAGCTTCTGCATTAACTAATGATTCATCCCAGAGTAGCTGTTTCATCCCAGGGAGGAAACCAGAGCTCACACAAGGTTTTGTGGATGCTCAGACAAAGTTTTACTCCTGCTTAGCCTGGTGTCCACCTGCCCAGCTCTGCAACAAGTGAGCCAGGCAGCTGAACTGTGGTGGAAATAAATTGCCTTGTGCTGGTATAAAACAAGGAAAAAGCACTACTTCTGCATCTCCCCAAGGCAGGGAGCACACATGTGATGCACTGAGGAATTCTCTCGGGCTACACAGTACACACATACAAACCTGATACTCTCCAAACAGTCCCCAACTTCCCAGGGGACCTCACATGTCACATCGTGACAGCCATGAATTTATTGGATGCCTTGTTTACTCCTCCTTTCTTTCTTTCCTCACTGATTAAATAACATTCTTTTTGATTTAATTTCAGACCATCAAATAAAATAGGAGTGTATCCTTGCAAGGAAACGCAGCTCATGTTCTGTTCTAGCCTGAAGCTAAACAGCATAAACAAATTCATCCCTTTCAGTAACGAGGACATGATTGCAGGAGCACTTAGAATTAAAGAATATTAACAAATTCCCTATATTCTTCTCCCATCCAGAATTATGTTTCAGGACTCTGCCTCGTGCTTTGCTACCCGGCATCATCCTGTCCCATCAGGCCGTGTGCCCGCAAGCCTCCGAGCAGGTTATTAGTCTTACAAAATGCACGGGATTAAAGGCACATGTCTTTAAGCTCTACAGGCTGAATTTTACTCAGTGTGATTGCATGGATACAAATGAGAACAGAGCTTCACTCTCAATGTTTACAGTACCATGCAATTTGCTTTAACACGCTGACTTCTGATGTAAGGCGAGCTCCACGAGGAAAAAGCTGATGTCCGTATCCTCTCTCAGGTCAGAGCAAAGCACACACAAATGGGGAAATCCAAGTCCTATTCCTAGGCAAATTAATTTCCTCATTCAAAAGGAGAAATTCAACCAGCTCTCAAAGATAGGGAGTGATCTGTGAGTGAAAGGAGGCGATGTGGGATGTGGCTGTGTGCTCTGTGGGTCGGTAGGAAAGCCAGGAATAACAGAGAGCAAGGAGAATCAGACAGACATTTACAAAAATCCTAGACTTTATTCAATGAATTATTTAAAGTCTATTTCTGATCTGGCACAGGAGGTCACTTATCTCCAGAAGGGAGCAACAGGAGCCCCATCACTTCTGCCATTCACAACTCAGATGGATGAGGTAGGAGGAAACATACAGCGCAGATCCATCGTCCCGCAGCTCCAGGGAAAGGACCACTTGGCCATGGTGGGCTTACCTCTCTCTACCACTTGTGTCTTCTTTGTAGCCTTGGGTGTTCAGAGTCTGAACTAACTTCACTGGGTATGGACCAACACTTCCATACACGTGGGCCAAAGCTGCGGTCAGCAGCTACTACAACCTACTCCTGAAATACTCATTTGTTAAGACAACAGAGGCAGGCCAGGTGCTGCCCAGCAGAGCAGCCCCAGGAGCTTAGCCCTGGATCAGTCCCTTGAAGCACATGAACATTGCTACAGACAAACTTTGTCTTTACAGCAGCCTTGTCTAAGAGTTGGGAAAGGACAGACGTGGGAGCTGAGAGTGATGAACTAAATCACACGAAGGTTAATGACGTTAATGAAGTCGACAAGGTCTCCCACACGACACCGCAGCGGTACTCTGGGAACACAAATGTTCCAACCCAGTTCTTCAGCTCTAAGATCATCCCTCTTACTCTGCTTCAAAGAGCACAGACAGATTAACCCAAAAGACATCTTCCCCCACGCCCCGTGAGCTTCTGCAGCGCTGGCACCTCCAGGCAAGTGTCCTGCTCACAGGGACAGCATCTGTAGGCAACACACAGATCACCTTAGGACCAAGGTTAGCACCAACAGCCGTTCTGGCTTTCCAGGCCAGCTATCTATGGAGAGACACAGCAGCTCTTCACTTGCTCAACACCCCTTTGTGAAATCATGAAGGTGGTTATTTCTTCTCTTTCTAGACTCTCTCTGGGTCCCTGTCCTACAAACACCCTTGACTCCACGGTCAGAGAGCAATCTAACAACACAGATGCAGTTTACCTTGCTCAGCACATCCACACTAGCTGGGTTTGCCCATAAATAACTATATTGCTAAAGGTGAACATGAACAGCTCAAGATATGTAGACACAGAGAGAACAAGTTCTGGGCAAAGCTGAGATACAGTTTCTCTCACTCCTGCTCAACTGCAGTAATTTCACATCTCTGGAAAGAAGGGAAAAAGGCTTCAAGCATGAGATTATTACATTTTGTACATTACACCCTGATAGAAGCTAAAAATAGACTCTGACGGTTGCTAAGTGCGTTTCAAATGGCTTTCCTTAGAGGTAAAAATGGGATTTTATTTGAAATAGCAGAAGGTGGGATTTATAACATCTTGGGAAGGAGCTGAGCAGAAACCCGCCAGTTGTCAGAGTGAAAGAAGCAGGGAGTTTGCTGCTCCTTTTCTTCTTACAAGAGAACACGGACAGAAATCACGGCACCGCTCGTGCCCCTCCCTTGTGCTGAACCACCACCACCATGCCTCTGCCTCGACCCACGAGCCTTTGGTTGTATTCTCAGCCCTGCCCAGCTAAGGAGGGGGGTGGCAGCGGCTTCGGGGGGCAACTGTTCCCCAGCCAGGGCCAGCCCACCACAGAGCACGTGTACAGTGAAGCATCACCAGGGTAGGCCATCGCTGTGGTGTGGGGACTGACTGCCAGCCTCATTAAAAGCATGGTGATTATCGGTTTGTGATTAAGAAAATGAATTATTATAATAAAGATTTGGAGTTGTAATTGAAAGACATCTTACGTCAGAACAATTTCTGAGACACTCTCCAGGTATTAGGAGAGCCATTTCCTGCAGCAGTAACTGCTGGAGAACCCGGAGACTTGCTAACACACAGGCTTGGCAGAAATCTGTGTCGAGATAATTAGAATTACAGCCATGAAAATAGCACGAGTATATGACTCAAAAGGTTGGGATGCTGTTAAAGCTTGTGCAGAAACAGTCACAGGGGGACATGGAGAGACGAGGTGGGAAGGACCGCAGCCAGGAGTTCAAGTGTCCAAGGCACACTTGAAGATCAGATTTTCTGTGAGCCCCAGAAGTGAGAATCACTATCCAGGGGGACACTGAAACATTAGGAGTCAAGTGCTGGATCAAAGGAAGCAGGTGTTAAATCAATGGGTACCTATGGATCCATGTGGAAGCACATATCTCAAGATAAAAACAGAGAAACCTCGTGGTAACCTTGGGCAACTTTTTCTGTACAAACTCAATGCATCTTTATCAAGGCAACACATCAACAACAACAAAAAATGATCGTGACAGAGAAAGAAAAGTTCATCTTCTGTCAAGGGAGACAAACCCAGACACATCTTGTGTGTGCACTGCCAGCCCAAAGACCTAGGCTGGATGTGTCTGGGGACAGTAGTCGTGTCACACCTAGTAAATGTCCCTCCCTTACCCTGAAC
Organism: Heliornis fulica; assembly: GCA_013399135.1. Classification (NCBI taxonomy): domain Eukaryota; kingdom Metazoa; phylum Chordata; class Aves; order Gruiformes; family Heliornithidae; genus Heliornis; species Heliornis fulica. The sequence goes on along the minus strand of VXBZ01011324.1, from coordinate 186,102 downwards.
ACATGACGTGGTTTCTCTGTTCTACCTTTTCAATGCCAATTTGTGGAGTGCTGATATGTGGAGTGCTGATATTCAGAGGCTTCTGTGGCTAATGTGAGAGCGCTGCTCCGTTCTGCGTCATACGGGAAAGCGATGCGCACGCGGCTCAGGGAGTGCAGCAGCCAGGGCTACCGGCTCCCCGTTAGCTGTGTCCAGTGGAACAACTAGAGATGGACTTGGAGGGTACACGAGGGAGGGTGACAGGTTATTTCCCACTCAGGATCTTGCCCTGTGCCCAACATCAGAGCAGCACTGGATGTTTCAGGGCCCAGCATGCTCCCCGTGACTCAGGCTCCACCGCCCTCCTCTGGGATTCAGAGTGCAATGGGAAAAGGTAGAAAAAAAAATCTACTGCAACAAAATGAATCTGTTTCTAAACTTCTATTATCAGATCAGATTGATAAAGGAAAGGAGGCAATTAAACCCAACTGAGTGTTTCACAAACAAAACCACTGAGGTTAAGGATCTGCATTAATATGACAAACCCCAGGAAATTACAAACTCACGACTGATGATTTCTCCCAACCGACTCCACACAAAGGCTTCGCGTTATTAATGACCCACTTTGTCAGCACCTTCCTCAACTTTAACATGGCTTTCTCCTTTGACTGCAGAATTTGAGACTTTTTTATTGAGTATGAGATTAGTGTTAATCACGATGAAGGATATGGAGTTCATAGGGAAAGTGACAGCGCTTTTCTGACGTGGTGCGTAACAACCTGCATCCGGGTCCTTCCCCGCTCAGAGGGCACAACGAAAACCTCATTACACCAGAGCCCAGGTAGCCTGAGGACTGTCTGCTTCTATTTATTTCTTTCTTTAACATGAAAACCACTGTTACTTCTCTGTCCTGACAGATCCCACATTTCCTATGCAAGTCAGCATATGATAAAAGAGCAGAATATTCACCAGTGTCAAACAGAGGATTTCGGCAATAAGCTTCAGTGCAACATGAAATATTGTAACAATTATTCCTCACGACCAGGATGTTAATCTTACTTTTTCAAAGAAAATCCAAGGTTATCATCATGATCTAGCAGCTTCTCAAAACTTTCAAAACATTATTTCTAATTTTAAAAATCCTTTTTTTTGTGAGTCCCTGGGTTCACTGTGATCAAAAGTCATTGACTTGATTTAACTCAGACTCTCATTTCCACGCTGTGCAGCCATTTGACTTCAGAATTCATGGTCAGAATTCATGGGTGTTTAATGATGTATATTATATGTACATGTTTGTGTGTCTGTATATGAAGATATGTGTGCTCACATACATACAAGCTTCATTAGAAACCATTTTGCTAGGGCTACCTGGTTACCTACGCCATAGATACGTGAGAAATGCCCAAACCAGCAGGAAACATGAAAATGTTTAGATCAGACCAGTGCCCAGAATCACAGACAGATGGAGAATATTTTTACTGGCAACACCCCATGCATCTCCACTTAAGAGACCTGATCATTTGATGAATTCTTCACATGCCAGTGTAAACACAATCAAGTCTCATGACTCAAGTGTACAGGGATCACCACTAGGAAGTGGAATCATGGAAGGCTTCATTTTCCCTAACTGTCACACTTGGTTCTGCCAAGGGCAGCATGTTTGGGTGGGCAGACCTGAGGGTGCTTCTGCCACGGCACGAGGTGAGATACGGAGGAACCGAAAGAGAAAGCAAACACATGCAGCATTACTTTTCCATCCTGCCAACATTTTCCAAGCTTCCACAGAGGACATAAGGCAGAAGATAATAGCTGTGGCATCAGACCCCTGCCTGCATGCACTACATTGCTTCACCCCCTTCATGAGCACCATGAGCCAAGTCAGACACACCAGCCAGCGTTTCCCATCTCCACCAGGGCTGCTCCATCTCCTACACTGACTTTACATCATTAACTCATCTCACTGCTACAGAATCCTAGATAAATATTTGGTTCCTGGAGCCTTTTATGACCCGTTTTGCTCCACTTCGAATGGTTTGGCACAGAAATAGCATCAAAGAGCTAAACAGAACTTGTTACTCATAATATCCCTTTAATCTTATAAACAGCATTCAGCAAATACAGATCTGGGCAGTGCCGTGAGATTGATGTCCCGGGCCCAGCTCTCAAGGAACACGATGCTGGTGAGCAGCTCACACAGCAGAGCCTGTTCCTCAAGGTGACATGACCCCACACAAACATCTGTCAGTGCCAGGTGCGCTATCGAGAGCTGGAGAGTCACCTCAAGCACCCGAACATGGCAGAAAGATTGGGAAGAAGGGGAACTCAAGAATTCCCCAGAGAGCATTTCACATCTCTCAGCAAATCCCAGAATGAAGTGACAACATCCAGACTCCTGCTCCATCGTGTCTGTGGTTTGCAGGGCTTGCCAAACAAAGAAGGAAATGAGCTGGGAGCTGCTGAGCTTACCTCAGCCCATGCAGACCCAGAGCTGGCCAGTGACCCCCATCCCAGAGAAAACAGGAACCTCTCCCACATTCCAGGACCAGAGCAGGTGAGATCTGGCCACTTGTTCTTTGCTGGGACGAAGCTCCAGGCCAGGACTGGGAGGCAGAGGCTCAACCCCCAGCCCGTGCACAGCACACCAGTGTGATTTCTGCACTCCCCTCCAACCAGCAGCTTTCCCAGACACATGATGCTGATAACAGCCAGCATTTTCTCACCTCAGACAGGGACGATGAGACTAATGTGACTAATGTCTGAAAAGAGCTTTGAGGCAGCTGGATGGGAGCGCTGGCATCATGATTAATTCCATAGACTCATGTGGATTATAATAAGCATGAAACCAAACCATCGCACTGAGAACATATGATATTGTACTGCTCTTGCCTTTGGGCTTTTAGCCTTTCAGCAACCAGCAAGAGAGGGGACATATCACTTGTCTGAGACACCCAGCAGCTCTTATGTCACATAACCAAAGCTAACAGCAATCACTTAGCGAGGCACAAGGCACTGCAAAGCCCAACCAAGGAAAGAGCCTGAGTCACATCAAGAGTTCAAAGACAGTGATGAGGCCAGCACAGCACTCATCAGGGTGAGCGCTGGGGCTGTGGCAGCATTCAGGTGGCAGTAACTCCCCTTGCTGCAATGAGAGGTGTGACACAAGTGAGAAAAGCTCCCAGCTTGCCCGTGCTCTGCAGGGTTCAGGCCAGCTCCTGGGACCCAGAGCCTCCAGTCACCAGCTGCCAGGCTGCCCACGGGCAGCAGCTCTTCCCTCCCCGAGCCAACACTCCTGCTCAGACAACCTCTCATGTGTCCCAGCTACAGCCCAGCACCTCACAGACAGGATGATGCCCGGCCCCATCGTATCCACACAAGGGCAGCCGGTGCCCATGAATACAGGAGAGTCTCTTCTGCTCTGGCTTTTCTCAAGGTCATGCAATGAGTAATTATTTCAAATGAAATGCAGGAAACATGGGGATCAATCTCACTTCCCAGTCACCTTCGGGGCCACCTCATGGAAGCAGCACTTGAGAGCTTGTTGCACATCAGAGCCGTATTGCAACACACACAGGGTCTTGGTTAATGCAGCCTTTGGCCAAAATGGTGTAAGAATGGGCTGTTTTGGTAAGGGAAGGATCTCCAGTGCATGTTAAACTGTTCTTGGAAATAGTATGTGATGCTGTCAGCTTTCTCATTAAGCAAAATACACTTCTCTTCCTCACATCTAATACTCTTCATGGAAGATTGTGATAAGTGCAGACTTTCACCCAGAAATTCAGGGGTTTCTTTAATTAAAATAAGAACGTTGTGTGGGATTATTTTTATATACAACCTACAGATTAGCTCTCTGGCTGAGAAACAGCTTGTCCACACCCAGCCCTGCAGTCACCGGTACTGCTGCTGATGCGTGTGCCCTTCACGGCCAAGATCAAATCACAACAATCATAAAGACGAGAGGATTATGAACACACACACACAAAACACAGTGTTTACCACAGCCACCAGTCATCCCTCACTCCTGCCTGGCTCCAGACTCAGCAGTCAGCACACACATCCGCAGCAGAATTGCTTCCTGCCTGGGAAGGATGGAGATACGGTACACCTCACAAGGGAGGTGCAGCAGGGCTCTAAATAACCACTCACAAACTTTCCTTCCCAAGAAAATTACAAGTCAGTGAATGCCAAGAAATCCCAGGCTGGGATTGATAAAACAGGACTGTTGTCTGAGTCTGTGCAGAAGGAATTAAGGAGTCATGCAAGTTTTTGGCGCAGCGACTGGGAGGGGAGGGAATTCTCACTCCTGTTTTTACCATGAGTATCTGTTCCCAAGCAAGGAGCTACAACCTTGCTTGGTCATAGCACGGGACACACACGGTTTGATTCGGGCCATGGGAGTTGCATCCATTTGCAACAGGGAGAATTTATCATGGGAACTTTATTTCTAAAGGTTTGCCCTGGTGTCCTGTACAAAGGAAGTTTTCCTGCTGGGTTAGAGCAAGGCTGGAGTCAGCAGGACGTCAGGGTTCACATCAGGTATCTGTAGGCTGGCAAGATGTTTCACCTCTCTTTGGCCAGTTAATTTAAAACAGGATTAATAATTCCTGCATGATTAGGATTTTATGAAGCTTAATTAATTAAAGGTCATAAAATGCAATGAGATCTGCGTATGACAGATACCAGATAAATCCAGACTATTAGTATGTAAGTCACGCTGTGTTTGAGATGTATGAGCAGCTCTGCAGAGCGACTGCCAAAGCTGCTCCCTCACCTCCTGGGCTGTGATGGGGAGCTTGGCTGGGGCAGCAGAGAGTCCCCTAGAAAATCAGGGGAGGGGGGAAAAAAGCAAACCCTCAAAGGCAGGAGTGTGGAATCACAATAGGAGTGATGCAAAATGCCTGGTGACTTGACTGACTCCTGGGGACTCACCCAGCTCCGTGCCAACATGACTCGTCCAAGCACATTGAGTGTGGGGCTGAGCGAGCCCAGAGCACAGATATTGTTCAATTCAAATGAGCTCACTGTTCTCCAGGACCTTTAATTACTAAAAATGCAGCAAATCCCCTTAAATATGCCAAATTGGGGTGGGCAGAAGGGGCTGTTCAGGATTGAAGTAGGATAAAGAGAATAAAATGCAAATCTCCCTGCAGTTTATACTTATGACTAATACCTATCACAACAGATTCATTTGGAAACACGCTTGTGACGTTAAACTTGTCAATCCTCCCCACCTCACAAAGCCTCTGCTCTGTGACACGCCTGTGCCAGCTTCTCCAGACCCAGGCAATGGTTGCTCAGAACATGCTGTGTTTCTCCAGCTCTGGATCCTGCTGGAGTCAGCGCTCGAGAAGTGGTGCCTGCAGCCAGAGACCTGAGTTTTCAGCAGATGAGCCACACAAGTGGTTATAGATAAGCACGAGGTATCCTCAGTCTGTGGTCCTGAGGGCTGCTCCTCACAGAGATGGGGCTGGGGCAGTTCCCTGGTTCCCACCAGCTTTTGTCTGTCCCATCACCATGGCACTGAGTGTGCCATGTGGGTGGTGACAAGGGGACTGATGCTGCATGAAGCACTGATGTCCTGCAGCACCCCACATTTAGCCAGGCACCGAGCATGTGGCTCAGCACCCCAGGTGGGAACGAATATGAACATGTGCAAGTGTCTCCAATAGGGCCAAAACCAGAGGAAAAGCTGTCTGAAACTGGTCTGAACTGGTGATGCAGCTGCCCAAGGGATGGCACCATGGCCATGACTCTGTGCTGAGCATCCCCAGGCCAGGAGAGCATGTGGAAGCATGAAGGGAAGGAATATCCTTGGGGAGAAGGCAGGTCATTCGCTGGGAAAGGCCAGAGCTGCAAGCTGAAAGCAGACTTGGGTACGAGAAGCCTGTTTGCAGTTCTTACAGAACGAGACAAGTGAGCTGAATAAAGAAAACACTTTGCAAGGAGCCAAGTGACTTCAGCACAGGCATGAATGGCCCTTGCTAACTGCAGCCTCTTCTTCTGGATAACAAAGGTCAGGAGGCAGGATACAGAATGACCAGGGCTATACAAGACATGGAGGTAAATTAGGCTCCATTTGTGGGGAAGCTCCAGCTACCTAAAACATGTTTCCACCCTGAAGGAGCTGTCAGCAGACCCTTCTTCCACCCTGGGATGGGCAGTGTCAGTGCCTCTCCTGGGGCCACAGACCCAGTGGCAGCATCCCCGAGTGACAGCATGGCTTGGGGTGGCAAACCTGGCCATACCTCTCCAAGCATCCAACCCACAATTCCTGGCAGCTACAAAATTATTTGAGAGCCACAAGCCCTATGGATTTTTCACTAGGAATCAGAATCCCTGAATCCCAGATGTATCAGCACCATGGCTAGGTGACAGGTATGTGACAGCATGATACCCTGCCACGGAATGGCTCCGATGGGCTTTGCCTGTATCCTATTTAAAGTTTGTTGGTTGGAAAAATGCTCCAAACCCCTTAACAGATAACTTCTGTCTCAGTAAAATTACCAGGAAGGATAAGACTACAATTTACAACTGTAAAACAGCCTGTCCCACATTTGCAGAAAGCCATCCCAAATCCAAATACGCCTGGATTCACATTGTGAAGCCAGGTAGCGATGGTCATTTAGGCATCCTACTTCACTAAGAACCCCGTACAAAAAAGCTTATATCCTGTGAATCTATATAAACACATTAGACAGAGAATGAAAACCGCATTGAGATTAGATTCCCATCTCTCAACATCCACGTACGCGACAGATGGGATTAGTAAATGAACAGACCACTGAAGGAAGGAGGGAGGATTAACAATGAAAAATAAAAAGAGGTCGATAATCAGTGGCAGCTCTTTGGAACAGAGAGTTAGGACAAATGGCACAAGCGGCTTCAATGTATTTACTTCAGCAAATGAGAGATGCAGAATATGAAAATGAAAGAACAATCTTCCTTTAATCTGTGGGGAAAGCAGGGCTGGGTCCAGCCCACACAGGACATCAGAGCCGCTAACGAGGAGAGAGTTCTCCGGGAACATGCTCTGACAACTCTAATCATCCCATGGCCCGGGAAGCTTAGAATCCAATTTCAGCTCCAGCTATTATTGCAGAAGTTTTAATCTCCATTCTTATGCAAACAATTTGAGGGAATGATGGATAGATAAATAACTGAACAAATGAATAAAAATCGGGCTCGCACACTGATGCAAAGGAACTGTTTCCCACCGAGATGAGCATCGCACGCTGGTGTGAGTTCGTGAGTGACATCGGCGTGAAGATGAATGTGACAGGCAGAGGTTATCCTCCTGCTCACACTGGCTTTAGACCAAGACTAAATTTTATATTCCAGACACAGCAAGAAGGAAGCAGGGGCTGCTGTAGCAGTGAGCACAAATGCAAAAAAAAAAACCCCAAAACCAAACCAAACAAAAAAAAACCACACACAAAAAAGCAAAACAACAAAAAAAACCACCCCCAACCACTGTTCCTCATTCATGTCCAGATAAAGAAGATCAGACCTATGAAGAGAGATATATAAGCCAGTGGTGTCCGATCCTACCAGAACCAGGCAACGTAATAGAAACCCACACTCAGTGTACAAAAGTCTGCCTGGATACCTGCCTGGGCTCCAGCACTGACCTACAACTGATGTTTACACTTTTTTTTTTTCTTTTTAATACACATTTATACATCTGTGGATCCTCAACTCCACATCAGTAAGCCCCCACCGTATTCTCACTCACTGCACAATGATGGACTTTCCAATGCTTTAAGTCTGATCACACCTACAGCAGTAGGTTGCTTTGGTGAAGGAAAAGCAGCTTGGATACACTTTGGTCTCAGAACTTTTCCTTTGGGAAGGCTTTGGAGAGGGAGGACTTTCCCACCGCACTGTCTGCACTGGAGGTGCTGACCCAGGAGGACTCAGAGCAGAAGCTCCACAGGCTCTGAGCTCCAACATCCACCTTCAGTCTCCCATCCCCCAAACTTGTGTTTTACGCTCCTGGATCTCTGCTTCTCCCTCAGCTGTAAAGTTTCATCAGAAAATACACAACCTATAACTGGCACAACTCTATTTTCACCAAAGCATCACGGCTTTTGCTTTCCAGAGGAGATAGAAACTAACCCATCCCACTCCACCCCATGCTGCACTTCGTATCCAACCCCATGCAGCTCTCAACTCAAAGCCATCCTGCTCTCTGGCTCCTGGAAACACACAGCCCTCGGCACCAGGAGAGCATGAGCAGGATCCCTGCCTTCTGCCCCTGAGAGCCAAGAGGAGAAGCAGCCAGGACAGAAAAGTGCTGGAAGAGCTGGCTAACAGTTTTCAAAGCTCACAGGCTTTATTGCTTTCAAATGCTGATTCAGCAAAAAAAAGATACAAAAGTCAAGAAATGCAAAGTCTGTGTTTCAACCCATGTGACTGTCGGAGGATTTTCATCATTTGAGCTTTAATGACCAGAATAAAGCCAGGACTGATCTCATAAAAGGTGAACAGTGTCACAAGACATGATGTGACCAACTGCACATTCCTGCTGTCTCTGTCACCTACTGACCGGGTCAGACCTTGGCTGGGGTGAACCTCATGCACCTTGGTGCAAATGCACACCCAGAACGGGCATGAGATGACATCAGAAAGTAATATTTGATATCATTCTTGGTCTGTTTAAACCTGGATGAATAACTGCACAAGTTGCAAGGCAAGGGAATGTTGTTCCCTCTGGGGTTGTACTTTCCTGAGCCCATCTTCTGGCTGCTCGGAGGCAAAGCTCTAAGTGGGAATTGCACTGCAAAGGCCAGCAGAAACAGAAGAAAACAAGACCTTTTTTTCTTTGTTTATAGCAATCAAACCCTCACCAGCATTCCAAAGACCAGATAAACACTGAGCCATGTAAGTGAAGTAGTTTAGCACTAGTAATTTCATTAGCCAGAGGTTATGACTTATGCATTTCCTAAGTCCATGGCTGATTCTTTATGCATGCACAGGAGCTAACTGCATCCAAGAGAGTTCTGTGCCTGTTGGTCTGGAGGTGTATTGCCATATGTTTGGTGTATACTTAATTAACACAGTGCAGCTGCACTGCTTTCCATCTGTATTATAGATTAGATTTCTATTACACATCTAGGCAGGAGTCCCACAATTCATATTTATTAAAATAATTACCCCAAGATTTAGATGGTTGGAAGTACTCAGTCAAGCAGCCCAGCATTACTTTGCACAAGGAATATTATTCAGCTGTGAAGCAAAACTGAATAGCATGAGTACTTAAGCAGTTGACATGCATGCAGTCAGAACATCAGGCTTGCAGACAGAGGCTAAAACAGAGCCTGCTGAGCATTTCTTCCAGGTACTGGTTCCTAAGATAGGAAGATTACTGAAGTGTGAGGAGAGAGTATATTCAGATTCAGCATCAGAACCAGATCTTTTTTTAGCTTCCTGCAATCCTTTTCTCTAGGCACTGGAAATGTAATTTTAAGCTTCCATTTGTACAATGCACTCATTGGTCCTTAGTATCTGTTTAGGGAGCACGTGTGGTTCAAAATCGATATGCCTGTGCAAACGGTTACTGGTGTAGGAGCCTGAGCAAGGCTGGGAATTGCACATCTGTGTTTCAGGCAGGTGTTAATCCCACCATCCAAAACCAGTTGGTATGCAAATACACCAAGACCATGAGAACAGAACAAATCCAGAATGCAAACACGTGAATTAAGTGTGACCTAACTGCAGTGTTTAGATGCAGGACCTGATCCCAACCTCAAACACCTTTCAAGAGTCTGGGATGCAGAGCTGTGGTTTGGGTGTAGTAACAAGGGGACATTCAGCATTTTATGGGAGTGCTATTGTCTTGCCCAACTCTGATCTGAGGAAGTAATCTGACTAATTAAAGTCTAAATCTACACAATTATAGACAGCACCACATGGCTGAGAAATAATCAAATTTACTTTTCTTATCCATTCATAAAGTCATCGATATAATTCTGTAAGCTGGTTAGGACCCACATGTAGGAATGCCAAAATCTGCAATTACCTGCTGAGTACAGGGCATGGCACAGCAGCTGAAGCTGCTCTCACGCTACATGTCCCCTGTACACTGCAGGTCTCAGGATGGAGTTTCTGGTCCCCTGCCAGGCATCAACCACTGGCTGCTAGAAGCAAACTGGAGACGGGCAGTTGCTTTGGATAGCCTGGATAGGGATCAGCCAGCACCTCAGAAACATGCTGGGGAAAGGCACTGATGTGAAAGACCTCGAGAGTTAAGCTTCCCAATGAAGTTCATCTGTGTATTTACTCTTTTGAGCAAGCTGGATTTTTAGGTCTCTTAATTTTGGTGTCCAAAAGTACTCTGTATCTTCTCCGTATGTTTTCTGTACTCAGAAAGGTAAATTATAAAACCATCCATGTGTGAAGAGCTGTGGCTGTAGAGAAGGGGCAGTTTGAGATGTGCTTGGCTGGGCCCTGCCACACGAGAGCTGGACAGCTGATGGAGTGACCCCCCCATGTCACCGAGCCTGGCCCCAGCCCTGACTGGCTATTTCCACAGCGAGGGGAATAAGAAAGAGAGCTGGGGACAAGGGGATAGGGCACAAGGCATTTTAGTGGCATGATTTCTGACATCTGCTGTCAAATGCATGTTTTCTGCTATTAGCCAGCATGTTGTTTCTCCAACATGGAACAGGCAGCAGAAAACGATGGTTTCCCATCTTCCTGTGCCTCATGGTAGATACCATCATGCTGAGAAAACTGCTGAGACACTGAGGTCTCCAAACGTTACAGCAGGCCCAGAGGGGAAGGGGTTGACACGTCTAGACAGTATTCAAACCAGATCAATAGCATTGAGACCTTCCAGTGCCATTCCTGTGTTCTGAGCAGGTCAATGCTCCTTGGCTTGATGCTCCCTGTGCAGTGGTACCTGCAGGAACAGCTCACTAGGGTCTGGAGCAAGGAGCAGCCCAAGCACAGCTCCCCTGGCACTCCTTCACCATTTGGGGGGAAGGAAACTCTTACACCACTCACATGCTGGATGGTACCTCGGAACACAAGTCAACGGGGCTGTAAATCTGGGGGATTACTGGTCTCTTTGCTAGGCTGGCACAGGGATTTGTAACTTCCCAGAACAAGAAGTTTGGCTGGTTTATGTTTAGATTTAAATTATAACGGATTTGCTATAACTGGAGGGCAAAGATAGGGAGAAAATATGCTTAAACAGCTCATTGCTTTGTTTTCTTCCGTATTTTTGCCCACTTTAAGGAGATTGTTGTTTGGAAACAACAGTGAGGGCAACAGCAGTATTAAATATTAAGTAGAAATTCCAGGAGAGGATGCGAGAGAAGGAACACGGCAGATCTGGCTCGAGAAGTGCAGTCTCATTGATCCATCTAGCAGCCACAGCTCAGAGGCTGCTCTGTGCATTTCAGCTTTACAAAAATCTCCAAATCCTCAGGAGCACGGGCTTAAGGGACTTTATCCATGTGTCAAATCCCCAAACTGAAGCAAACAGGCCTCAGCTGCAGCAGAGTTACCCTGAGCAGCTCAGAGGCTGGTTGCTGTCATCCCTGAAGGGAAAAGCAGACTAAGAGTAGCTTCAAAGCTTTCCTCTTGCTTTGTGTGCCCTCCTCTGCTCTCCATGACCGCAGCCAGCATCAGCAGCATCCTTGTCTTTGCCTACACAAGTGGCTGCTGCTTTCTGGAGGAGCCAGGCAGTTGTATGGCCCCAGCTCTGCAGGAGCAGCCAAAGCAGCACAGCCCTTGCTCCTGGGCAGAGGTGTGGGAGCCCCAGCCGAGCTCCGAGCTCTCTCTGGGAGCTCTCCCACACACTCCAGTGCTCATAAGCTCCCCGTCCCAAAGCCTCTCGGTCCTCTGCAGTCACTGTTTGGGGTTTTTCACTTCCACCTAAGGACTCATATGGGCAGACACCCAGAGCAACTTGTGTTGTTTCAAGTGCATTGCCAAACCCCGTCTTTGTGCAGCCTCAGGTGTCCTACAGACCAGAGCAGTCCCTTTGGCACTTTCTCCCCGTTAACTTTCCGGTTTAATTAACATTACAATCTTCACCCGAAGTAGTTCCTGTGATACTGTGCATTAAGAGAAGCAGCAGAATCACATCTCTAACTAGAAAACAGTATTTGCAAATGACCCTAATCCTTTTAAGACTTTCAGCACACCAACACACGTTTTCTCGCTGGCTGACGGTTCATTTTTATACCTGAATTCTCACGCAACTCAATCGTGGTCGACAATTTCATGCTGCACAAAGCTGCTTATCAGCATCAAAAAGAAATGAATTAAGATGTTTGGAGAGGAAAAAAAGAATTTTTTTTTTGTCAAATCATGCTTATGCTCCACTACAAGAGCAGACAAAGTGGGTTCACTTTTCAACTTGAGGAGAAACTGTTCCCCTTCTCCTATCCCTTTGAAGTACATCTCTCCAAAGTCATGTAAGAATAACTTGGCTGTTTGTACATAAAGATCTGACAGGGAAACTTTATAGCACCATCATCCCTGGCTCTCCATCCTACAGTATCCTCAGCAAAGGAACATTCATAAACATTAAAGAGGACCATAAGCTAGGCATCTTTCTAATTATGGGTGGAACAGCCTGCCAGACGAGGTCAGTCCCCAGATGGGGTTGAAGGGCAGTGTAAGCACGAGGGAATAAATTCAACGTAAAGGTCATCTATATGGATTAAATGATCTGAGCAGTCATTTCCAGAGCCATCTTCTGCAATTAATATTTAATTAAAAATAGAAACACTATAAAGTTTAGCTTTTAACCAGCAAAATTATTTCATGTCCCATAAAACCTTTAAATACAAGATCATGCATTCTTTCTCTCTCCCTACACAAAGTAGGCTTCTGTGGTCGCAAGTAACCTAATAGAGCTCAGCAACCTAGGAAAGGGCACTTCAAGGGCAGTCAGCCTCTGCACCTAAAAAAAAAACCCAACAAATCACCCTTGAAACCTGTTTCTAGGGACTAGAGACAGCATTTAACAACTGAGAGGGGTTTTTCCACTTTTTTAAAATTTGATTAAGAATTAAATACAATTTCTAATCAGTCATTAGAATACATAACGAACTTAAAGAACTGGACTAACCCACAGTTAGTGAGCACCACCACACCTCAGAGGAGAAGGTGATGGAGGAGAGACCCCTGAGAATGTTTCAGGTTCAAACTGGGGGTCTCAGGGAAGTGGTATCCTGTGCCAGACCCAGAGCAGGCTGTTGCCACTGCCTTTTGGCACAGCCATGTCTGCCCCATGCATCCCTGCCCCATGCATCCCAACCACGCTGCCCACAGCTCCTCTCCTCCAGGGACCCGTTTGGCAGTTCAGGACCAGCAGTTCCTAAAGAACTCATAGCAGTTTTTTCACTTTTCTTTGCATTTCTCCCTGGACCTCTCCTAAAAGTGCCTCCAGCATTTGTTTAGTGTGATTTGAAACGTTCTGCCTCCAATGACTTTGCTGCCCAAGAACTAGGCCACCAAGCAAGTCACCAGAGGAATACTTGTTCTTCAGCGGCCGAGTCCTTTGTAACCTACTTCCAAGTTTTTAACCTACACCATCAGAAAAGTTGGAAAAGGAGGTTCAGGCTCATCATGTGAATTCTTATGCCTGGAAAACACAATGTGAAGTCAGTTTGCCTCTACAACGTGCGGGTCTTTTCGGTGGCCCAAAGTTTGAGAAATTCAGGTCTGGTTCCCAACTCTATCCCTGATTTCTGTTTGACTTTCAGGAAGGACACGCTCTCCAAGACTCAGTTCCCTGTGAGTATAGATAATACTAACTTATTTCCACAGTGCTATGAAAATTACAAGTAATCTAGTTCAAAGACTTGTTTTTTTCTTCCCTCAAAGTCAACCGTAAAATGACCTTCACTTCAATAGGCAGGAGGATCAATGTGTTTGCTCCAAGTGCTTGATAGCGCTGCCTCTCCTTATCCTCGCAACTTGGGGGATGACTGTTTATTTTTACTTACTGCAAGGACAAAACATGAATGTGTCATTATTTTGATGTAGTCAAAATCTCCATGTATCTGACTTCTTGAAGCTGTTGGCCCTTTCCATCAGTTTTAAGCCACACTCTTGGGAGAACTGGCCATCCCCAGACAACCTTCCTGGCCAGCCCACATCTCTGCTCCAGGAAATTTCTCAGGACAGTCAGGGCATGTCTCTGTCAGTTACCTCCTTGCTTTGGAAAGCTGCAAGTAAACCTCATCTGAGCTTGCACTGGTACTTGCAGGAGCAGCCTGGGTAATCCTCCATGGAAGGAGGCACAATCCTCAACATTCACAGGAGCATTCATCCATCAGGAAGCAAGAACGGGCGAGGGAAGGCAATCAGCTTCTCCGAGATGCTAATAAGAAGGCGCAATTAATCTCGTCACCTCTTACTCAACCCCTGCTGCATCTATAAATTAAATTAGCAGCCACATATATGCACACACATATATGAAATACTCCCTGATTTAAATGGCTCGTGGAACTGGGAAACAAAAAGCAAGAGATAAAACTGGTGATGCTCAGAAAAAGACAACACATGCAACATCATTCCTTCCCATGACCCACAAGACCCAGATACTATTTGCATTAGATGGATAAAAAAACCCTTTGAAATCTTCTGAAGTATCAAAAATTATTTGTTGCTGATTCTGGTTTTCAAGCAACTGCCTAGTGTTTCTGTTAAAATATGTCAGAGCTGTTAAATGCCCATATAAATAATAAATGGGAAGGGCATGTACCAAGACTAAGGTCTCTCTGCATCAAGACATAGACAGCACTATGTTTTATTAATCACAATTTGAAAACCACAATGAAGTAGGAAAAAGGCTCCTGTGCCAGGCTTTAGATCCCTGGTTCACAACCAAGCACAAACCAGAGGGTACCAATCCTAACTATGCCACAGACTTTACCACAACATTTACACCTGTACACACAGGTCTGAATTCTGACTATGTTTGGTAGCAAGTTCTTTTCCAGTTCTGTATTTATGAATAGTCCTCACTCCCATGGGCATAACAGAGCAATAGCTTACCTATAATCACCGTCTGCCACCCCTAGAGCCCCTTTGAATGATGTGCCATTCAAAAAAACATTTCCTCTAAGCTGCTATCACAGTTTATTAACCCCTTAAAAAGAAAAGAAAAACCCACAAAACAAAGCAAAACCACTAAATAAAAAAACATACAAAACAAACTTGTGTGGGTTTCTCTGAAGGTTCCACCTCTTGCTCCCTTACTGATGTGCAGCATCTCTCCCACACAGTCACATCCAGGTCCACTTGACTGGGCTACAGGACACGTTAGTGCCATTTCACCTTTCAGCATCTCACTTACAGACAACCCAGCACAGCCCAAGTCTTCAGTCAAGACAGGGCTGAGTGCAGGTTTCCCTTTGAAATATGAAGTTGAGAAGCTTTTGTGAAGTTGCGGTATCTGCTGCGCACAGTGCTGCATTCAGTACAGCGTTGCTGTCATCAGTGAGGGGAAGATGGAGAATTACTACATAATTAGTATTTTAAATCTGGGGTAGTTCAAGTTAATGTGATAAATGCCAAAGAAAAACAAAACCCATCGCTGGATACAGCTTACAATCGGCTTGCAACTGTTTTGGGGTTTTATTTAGCCATAAACACTATCCTAAGCTTCTGAAATAGCAACTGCCAGGTAACTCATGAATATAAATACATTCTCTTAAATTACCCAGCTGAAGGCCAAGCTTTACTTATCTATCTCTCATGCTGGGGAGAGAAGGCTGAACTTAATTACAAGGTAAGGAGGGTGGCATGAGTCCCTCCCTTACGAGAGTGCGGGAGAATCCCTAGTGCCCCAGCTCAGGAGCCCTCCAGGTCTGAGAGCATTCCCTGGCAGGGACTGGGTGAATTGGGAACCAGAGTCCCAGTGTCCTACTTCAGCCCCAACACTGGCTGCTCAGGCTGTGCTTTCCCCCAGCTGACGCATGTTGCCCATCTGTGAATTATTCCACACATTAAGGGCTAAGTCCAAGACTATTAACCTGAATGCAGACAGCCCCAGGCCCAAGGGAGCACAGGACCCGTGCCTGTATCCACCCTTACAGCCCACCCACAGGGCTGCACAGGACCTCGGAGGTCTCACATCCCACGTGGGTTATGCACGTGGCAGCAGCAGCAGCACACACAAAGCGGCAGCATCACACTCCCAACCCTTGTGACTGCTTCCCAGGCAGCAGAGCTGAGCTGATAAGGTTAGCTAGAAGGTTATCACCACGGGGGTCAGGAAGCCTTCCTCCTTCATCACCGTGCTCCTGCTTGCCTCCAATCAGCAGCTGCCTCTAACTAGATCAGGAGGAAACAGCTTACGTGCTTCAACTAGTGCCCCCATCATTTGGGTGCTTGGGTCAGTCCCTGCTGAGCCCAAATCACCAAGCCAAGGAGACTGCTGAGGGGTCATCATTTAACACAGGCTTCATCTGCCTCGCTGGATTGTCCAAAAAGTGTCTTCCAGGAGAGCCAGGAGCATCCTGCTGTTGGCTTGGTGAGGGACTTCTTGCAGCTTTTGTCATCGCTGAGGCTTGTGCAATAAATACATCTCACTGTGCACATTTGGTTTGCATCTCAGCCAAACAGATGGGTTGGGAGAACCAGGGGGATATTAAATTAAGCTAAGGTGAACCTTCAGGGAAAATTCAAGGGAACTTAATTGTATAGTATTAACTTTTACCTATTTCTCCCCTTTTATTTGGTGAATACTTATGAGCAAACTCTGCATTTAATGAGGAAGAAAGCCCTGATGAAAGGAATTTTTTTTTAAACATCTTTAATCTGAGTTCCTGCTGGTGCTGCATATTTTCCCACTAGAATGCTTACAGGTGATGAGGTTACCCTGTAATTTTTTACTGATTACACCCCAGGCTAAATTAGCTGCAGGATATATATATATATATACACACACATATACGTATGAATGTATGTATGTACGTATAAAAACTTCAAGATAAACACAAAATTTTAAACTCATCAAACAGAGTCCTAATCCCTCTGCAGTTTGAAAGTGCCAGTGTTGTGTATTGTGTGCCATGTGTACAGCTACATAACAGAGGTGCACACACAGACCTCTATCTCCTGTCACACTCGCTTGGTCTCAAACCAGGATAAACCACGGTGCAGGGGAGCAGTTTGCAGCCGGGTAAAGTCATCACAGGACTAGGAATAGAATCAAGGCTCTCTCCCTGACCCAGCTCTGGCTCACAGATAAGTTATATTCTGAACAGACCTACTCCAGTGGGAAATTGCTCAGTCACCTTGAGCCACACGGGATTTAGGAAGGAACAAGCCTGTCTAGTTAACAGAGTGTCTTCTCCAAGGGCTGAGGTCCAACAGTGAAGTGACCCACTGTAGGAGTCAGTGATGGGAGATTGAGCCATTTGTCTCCAGTCTTCTGTTTTAATTCTGCTCCACATTGGTGCAACTCAAAGTCACCCACTCCCAACAGCTGAGAAAAGCGTCACAGACTTCGGTACAGGCCATGAACAGGCAGATCTCTGCAGTACCTTATGTCAGCACTGATAAATATAGATACTTCTATCAGAGGGGACGTTCAGGTCGTTGATTTTTAAGACAATGCTCTCATTGATTTCCAATTCTGATCTTAAATATTGTATAAAACAGCGTTCTGATATTTTTAATGCCACAGACTGTATAATATTAATGCTTAATCCGAGTGCAAATAATGATTATAACAACGCATACCAGGCACCACGTCAGTGCAAAGAGCAAAGTCCCTTACCTAAAGGGCAAAAGAAAACCCTAGGGATTAGAAGGGAGGAAACAACAGCTCCTAAACAATAGGAGAAGAGAGCTTGCTTGGGCAGCCAAGGTCACATCAAGAGCCCAAAGTGACATCCCTTAGGGCACCTGCCTACCACCTCAGCGTCCTGTGGGCAACATCCCTCTGTCTCCCGCACCAACAAACCCCCATGCAGAAGGAATTTCAAACTGGTGTGGTAGATGAGGCACACTGGCTTTGGGATAACACCCAGGCTGGGATGACAAGCCAAGTTTACTAGCTAAATAAATCTTCAAATAAAAGGATTGAGAAGCACTGAGGTGATCTCAGTGCTTACATCAAGCACAAGCTGTGCATATCTTCGTATCACGTTTACTGTTATGAAAACATAAACTGGATTACCAGGGCTTAGCTCTTGAGCAGCCTGTTTCGTTAGCAAGGCAAGGAAGTTGGGCTGCTGTGTTACAGATGTAACTTAGGACAGAGAAAAGATGAGGAGCAGGATGTTCTCCTGTTCAATGCACAACAATTATATCGTATAAATAAAATTACTGTCACAAAGTCTTACCAGCTCGTACACATAAACCCAAACCAGGCAGGAGACTCTGAACTGAGCTCCAGAAGGATGGCTGTGAGCTCTGTGAAGTCATCTGGACTTCTTGCATCACTTTTCTGGGGTCAGATGATATCTATCGTGCTCTCACTGAAAAGCAGAGAAGTTTTATGTCTGTTTTCAAGGGACAATGTTAGCCTGCAAGGTACAGGCATTAAATGCAACAATGGGAATCAGGCTCATTTTACTGTGAAAAATTTGGTTCCATCCAAACCTAAGCCCACCCATTCATTTCATCAGATTTCTTCTTAAAACCAAAACCCAAGATGAGCAAGACCTCCCACCACTGTCAGAAGCAGCAGCAGCAGCTGGCAATACACAACTGGGTTCCCACAGCAGCTCCCACAGTCGAGCTCAGAGGTGGCCAGAGCTGTGCCACTGCCACCAGCAACCAAACCTTCCAGCAAAGCTCTGAGGAGCTGCACACTCGAACCTCCTCTAGGATGAAGAGAGAGATTCGAGGAATTCCAGTTCCTTTTTACTGCAGTGAAAGGGTCTGAAGCAGTGCACAAATGCAGAACTTAACCACGGCTTTGCTCTGATTTATACCCAGACAGACTACTTATTAGGCTTATCATACCCACATCTCCACTCAGCCATGCTTGTACAGCCCTGCTTTAATTGCAGAGCTTTAACAGCATTGCTTCTCAGTTTGCTTCACTGGATTTAAAGTAACACTAAAACCCTCGTTTTCCTGTGCTACAGCTACTCACAACATCAGGAGCTCAGCAGCTGGGGGAGGATGTGCTCCATTCCTCCTGCTCATCTTCCTCAAAAGAAGCAAAGGCTTGTTCCCCTCAGAAATGTTCAATGTGAGATATTTCAGCACTGGGCAGAAGAGGGCTGAAATCATACTGCTGCTGGTCTAGATTTGCCAGGGATAACTGCCCTGTGCATGTGAAAGGAGCAAAGCAAGGCTTAAAACACGCAGAATTCCAAAGAAATCTGTGCACTGAATCCAGACAGCTTAAAGGTCAGCCACAAAACCCCCTCCAAAGACACAAACCTACAGCAAGTAGTTGTCCCTGGCCAATCTGGTGAGAACAGCTCATAAGTGATGTTGCTTTGAGTGCCTCTTAGTGCCGTCACACTCCTCGCCAGGCACAACACGGTGACAGCCCCAGTGACAGGCTGTGCCTGCAGAACATACTGCGAGACACTCGAGTTCTGATGTCTCTCACTATGGGAAAGACAGGAATAAAACCACATGCTGCAGATCTGGGCACCCAGTTGTTTGTTTTAGGGGTTTTATGGTTTGTTTTGGTTCGGTTTTGTTGGCTTGTTTATTCCAGCATCACCCTGGGAAATGAGCCTGCTGCGTATCACTCCCTTAGATAAACTCAAACAGTGTTATCTGTGGTGGTTTGTACCTGGAGGAAGGCTGCTGAATCAGTAATTGCAAGAGAATGAATCCATAATCAAGTGTTTTTATGAAGGCATCAACTCAGACTCAGCATTCAAAGCATCATATCTGCAGGGAAAAGCTCAACTTTCTGAGGTGCACAGGTAGCAGCAGGAAGAAAGTTATCACGAGTGGCAAATACAGAAATGCTTGCTTTTCTACAGGCACCTCCCTGTAATATCTCAAGGAAAATAAGGAAGGAAGAGGAAAACACAATGTGCCTTACCTACCTGTACTAATCTGAAAGGAAAGAGGCCTCTTCACAGCAGGCATGGGAATGAAGTAACAGATGATGGTTTGAGTCTCAGATTGTGCAACTAATGGAGAAAAATCTTCTAAGACAGAAAGGAAATTAGAAAACGAAACCTGCTGACAAAGAAGCTGTGAATTTACCCACTCTGCAAGGGATGGGAAGGGCCAGGCAAAAAGTTTGAGATGAGACAAAAGATTTACCGGTGGAAACTGCAAAATGGTAATTTCACTGTGTAGTGATGGCAGAAAACATCAGACAGCCCAGACTTTTGGGTTTTTTTCTAAGAGGTTTCTGAAAGTGCATCAAGATCTGGCTGCTCAAACGCAGAAAATACACAGAAGAGGACTCAAGGTACTTACAGAGACAACCATCTTTCAGCTTCATACCAATGTACAGACCGTGAATGATTTACTCTCATAACCTGTGTCTGGTCAGGCAATACTTAAACACACTTGGGGAACAGCACAGGGTTTGATTTTGCTGACTGTCCCTTTGAGTACTAATTATTTTTATTACTGAGTTTGTTTTCATCACAAGCTGTCTGCTTTTTCGTCTGGGAGAAACATACTTGTAAGGCCAAAAGTACAAAATCAACTTCCCAAACATTACCAGAAGAGGAGAATATCACACACACGATTCAGCCTTCCAGCAAATACACTGGGGGACAATTTGGATGCTCAAAAGCTGTAACCCAGCTATGACTACACAGGCTGCCCATAAAGCCCACACATTGGCAAGTGAGCAGACATCTCAGGAGAGCTGCAGCTGGGAGGGATGGGCAGAAGCTCCAGGATGCAGTTTGGAGCTCAGCATCACCCATCCTAAACCACATGTGGGACAACACCCCTCCAGATCCACATGCACCAGAGCTTTGCTGCAGCTCCAGAAAAACACAATGTGGGTTTGAGAGCCCCCTCCAGCATCTCTGACTGCAGAGGGACAGTGGAGTGTGATCTCCCTTGCCCTGCTCCACACCAGGCTGACCCCCACAGCCTGGAGAGTGGCTCCTCCTGGGAAATGTGTCCCCACTTCCTAACCCAACGTGATGTTTGGAGCAACATGGCTGGTGCTGCTGACTTCAAACTGCACAGAAGGGAATTTTACACATTGGCAACCTGCCTACCTGAATTCTGGAGGAGTGAAAAAGGAGAAAACAAGTTTTGACTAGTAACATTTAAGGTGACACTATCAATCACTGGCAAACTTTGACAACTCCAGTTAATTTTTGCTCAGAATGATAAAATACTCCATGGGTGAAGAAAATAACAGGGAGTTTCATGAAGGGATATTTTTCTTCTTGGTTTTCTTTCTATTTGGAAGAAAAATCACATTAAATCTTCAGCATTTTTAATCAAAAATAGACAAGGGAAATTGAACCATGTGCAAACAAGCCAGTGCTTTCAATTGGCTTTTGCTGCTTTCAGTTAAAAGCTTATGGTTCAGATTTTCTTTCCTTAACATAAATCCAAAACATTTCAAGATAAACTGGTATTTGTGAGCTTGCTCCTGTAGTCTGCCTTTGAAGAAAGAGGAGTCTGAAATAGAAAGGAATTATTCAGCCAGCTCTAGACTCAGAACACTTCCCTGGAGGCGTAGATCTGGCAGCATGTAGGTGAATTTGATTTCTTACTCAGAAAAATTATCTGTGTGTTATTAATATTAACACATGCTTAGAGGAACAAATAGGGCAGATAGTCTAAAATGCAGAATAAAGAGGGATCCAAGCTTGAACCCTTGAGTAGGGGGCCCAAGGAGTGAGGGATGGCAAAGAGGAAGGGGCTCAGAGATCACCACTTCCAGGTGGGAACTTTGCAGAAGCTCGTAGCTCCCAACACCACTGGAAGGGACACTGGGCTTCTTCACTGCCCTGGGAAGCAGTGTGCAGGTCCCTGTGCCACCTCACAATCAAAGAACAGGCAAAGTGCCCATGGGCATCCTCAGCAGGACCATTTCCACCATGCTGGCTGCACCCTGCCACATCTTGCCCACAGCTCTAATGGTGACCAAAGAGCGAAACTGAACGTTCTGATGGAACTGGCATCAGACAAACACATATGGAGGAGCCCAAGTGTCTGTAACACATGAAGCCCTAAGACATCCCAAGCCTGAAATCTGCAGCTCCCCAAGAGCAAGCCCTGCAGACAGTCCAAAAACACTGTTGTGTCCATGCCATTTGTGCTCCAAGGAAGGGGGATAAGATCAAGGGATGGTTCAGAGCAGGTTCAGGGCACTGGTCCTCCATTGGGAGAAGGCCATGCAAGAATAGAAACAAAATTCTCCAGCTTGTCACACACTTTATAGAACACATTGTGTCACAGGGCAGCATATGAACCTTTTTAAAGTCATTACTAAAGGGAGATAAAAGAATACAAAAGAGGACCTAGCACCAGAGAAACCTATTTCTTCCCAATCTCTTCTGTGCCAACCTTTTGCTGTCCTGCACGAAGTAGATTCGCTGAGCAGCACATGTATTTCTTGGGCTTTTATTATTTATGAGTATTTTGTGCTACACAGTCACAAAATGAGGGGAAAAAACATTATTTCAAGGCTTCCAAAAATTAAAACATATTCACTGAAAAGAAAGCAGAAGTGGCAGAGCTCTGAGCAAGGAAGGCTGAAGCCATCTGACTCCAGCTAAAGCCTGTAGCTAACCAGCCACAGGTGCTCTTCACATCCCAGGAGCAAACGTGGGTATGATTGATGGGGACACGATAATGGTTCTGCAACCATAACAAAGTCTTTCTGGAGTACAGGCTTGCACCTGCTCAAAGCTGAGGCATTAATATTTATTTAAACAAGACCATTAAAAAGGAGGGGGGCGTAGAGAAGAAATCATTAGAGTCTCTAACCCAAGGTAGAACAAAGTGTGCCCACGCCAAGTGACAGTCTTCTGCATTGCAGAGGAAACACCCCAGCTTTGGTTAGCAGAGCTCAGAACACGTTCTGGATTGGATCTCCTGATGTCTCATGGTATATAACACTCAGCTCATGCCCCTGCAGCAGAACAGAGCCATTCCTCCCAGTCAGGCTGATGGACAGGATCTGAAATCACAGCAGATTTCAGAGTCATCCATTGTGCCTGGCGAGGTTTACAAAACTGTTTAGGGGTGTGAAGATGCAAAGAGCATTAGGCCTGCACCAGTGCTTTGGTGATTACTCTTATGTGCCCAATTAACTGTAAATCTGACCCTCTGTCAGTTCTCATCTAGCTCCCCAGTGGGGCGGCTCTGGGGCTGACAGGGCAGCCGTGGGTCGTGGCTGGGGGTGCACACTGGAGCACCATGTCTGCTGCACGTGGAAAGCAGCACAGTGTGTATCTACCTGCCTTCTGTTCACCCTGATGGGGCTTTGCCAAGAAGTGAAGGTGGAGGCAGTCAGCACTACACATACCCTCTGCCCTGTGCCTCGGAGCTCGTGCGCCCCACGAGAGGCCCAGAAACCTGTGCTGCCTCCCCAGCCTGTGACACGGTCTTACATCACCTGCAAAAACTCCTTTCAGATCTCTGGGATCTCAGTAATATCCCATGCAAAACCAGCTGTCCTTCAAGGACCATTCCACACTGGAATTTCTGGATTGCCTCCCAATCCTTATAATGGGGATTTGTCCTTGTTGCATCTCAGAGCTCAAGTAGCTGCACCAAAATAGTTTCTGCAGAGCTTCTAAGTACTAAGAACACAGTCACATAACTCCCTACCCCTGAAATATGTCTTCCATTTACACAATATTCCTGATCCAAGTAAATGAGTAACTCCTTTCATACATCACTATCTGATTACAAACACAGAATTACTACATCACTTCCCCTGGGAAGGGGCACAAGTATGTATTTAGGTAATAGCCAGCCCCTGACAGCATCTGCAGGGAAGGAAAGCATTAAGCAGGTCTAAAACTGCTGGACTTTGTATGCAACTCTGCATTGCCTTCAACACAGTGAGTTTCTGAATCACTATTGAAAAAATATATATTTGAGAAATGGTGTTGATTAGGGTCAGTATTTTCTGGCTAGAGAGAAAAGGATGGAGAGAGAAATGTACAGCTTCCATTAGTTTTTTAGACATGAGCTATACCTTTCCCTTGCACCACGTTTCTCATTCCAAAAGACCTGACTTGCTTCATGCACCTCACTATTTGATCATAATTGCTAGACTGTTGAAATAGAACTTTTGATCAGGAAGGTTATTCTATGTAAATTTACAGAATTAAAGCTATTCTTAAATGTAAAATATTTCAAACTATTATTTAAAGAGGAGCTTAAGTGCTTAAATATAGTTAAGGAAACTGAGCTTCTAAGGAGATGAAGTTAAAACAGTTTCACTCTTCCAATCAACCAGCAAAAAGCCATTTGATAGGAGTTGTGAGGAAGAGGCTTGCTGTGCACCACCATACCCAGCACTAAAGTGCAGATACCCTACAGGCAAATGAAATGTTAAATGCCATAGCAAGGAAAATATGGCACAAGGAGAACAGTCCCCAAACTGAGAGCATTCACACCTCTTTTACTGCAAGAGCTTGTCAACAGAGATCCTGGAGAACCCAATGGCCCCATCCTGGAGCATCTCATACTGGGTGCTGGTGCCCACAGCACCCTCCCAACCCTCTACGACTCTGTAATTGGCCAGGAACCCAGGAGAGACTTTTTCTAAATCTGTGGTCATCAAGATGGTGGAAGGTGCTGGCCAGGCTCCAAGGATTTTGTCCCTACAGAAAGGCTCTAGAAACCTCCCAGAGCATCTGGGCACTGGATGGCACTCCTCTCTCAAAGCATGGGGAGTGTAAATCATACCTTCTGACCAGCACAGAGGTGCCTGGATGAGTAACACCCAGTCACAACTTACTCCTTTTCCTTCTGCTCACTTCTTCAACTCCTTTGAAACCGCTTCCCAGTTCAACTTTTCCACAATCTGAGGCTTTGAAAAAGCCAATTCTTAAAAAGCTAATTAATTCCCTGTAGACTTTTTTTTTTAAACTCAGTAAATATTTCTGAGATTGCTTTTTGTATAATCAGAGTTAGCAGCTCATTAAAATGCCCAGTATGTGTATCATTTTGAATGTGACATGGCTCAGCATGGACGCTCAAGCTTCTTAAAAAGACAGAAAAGAAAGAGATGAGGATAGAATGAAAGCAAAAAACCCAGCATTTCCTTTAAGCTGACACCGTGGTTAAGAATTTCAGGCAGAGCAGGGAGCCTCCAACCCTGCTGCTAGGTGAAAAGTCTAATTGCTCAGTGCACTGACTGCCCTCTCCAGCCTGTATGTTCTCCAAAAAGATTTCTGTTACAGGCAGCTTTAAGGTGCTAAAACAAATGGATTCTACAATCTGATAATTGTATAAGGTTTGCACTGTGAGTAATGTGAGGATTCTTCTTGAATTAATAATGAAGTAATTTAAAAGGCTGTTAGCCTATACAGCCAGAAATAAATAATGCCTCAAACTGGGATGCTTTGTTTTCCATTAAAACAAACACTTTCTAAAAGTGGGTGTTACTGAGCAGCCCTCGGTTGCTCACATGCCAGATGCCTGTATCAGACTATGGTGAGATGGACAATAGACCTTATAGCAGTCTTCCAGTACCTCAAGGGGGCCTACAAGAAAGATGGGGAGAGGCTGTTCAGTAGGGCCTGTTGTGACAGGACAAGGAGTGATGGTTTTAAAATAGAGGGAGGGAGATTTAGATTGGATATTAGGAAAAAGTTCTTTGCTGTGAGAGTGGTGGAGCACTGGAACAGGTTGCCCAGAGAGGTGATGGATGCCCCATCCCTGGAGACGTTCAAGGTCAGGTTGGATGAGGCCCTGAGCAACCTGATCTAGTTGGGGGTGTCCCTGCTTCTTGCAGGGGTGTTGGACTGGATGACCTCTGGGAGTCGCTTCCAACCCTAATCATTCTATGATTCTATAATTCTATAATAATACTTGGGACTTTTTCCTAGTATTTCCTGAGTCCTGTTGATGCCTGATGGCTGCAGGAAACAAAAAGGTTGAAAATATCACTTTGGGTCCCAGTGAGAGAACCCAAGACAACGGGTTCACTTGGTGCAAAGCTGCAGAGCTGCTGGACCACCATGTCGGGTAAAACAGACCCCGTTCACTTACAGATTCTAACGACCAGCATACCAGTGAAGTGATAACAATGCTAAATTACAAACTAATTAGTAACTGTGTACAGTAACTTCTGATAATCACAACCTGTTAGGCAAGACCCAGGAGCATCAGGATGGAGGTTTCCTGTGCAGGGAGCTGCCTAGATCCAGGTTAATGGAAATAAACCACAGATCCGAGCGTGGTGCCTCGTTACACACGCCACAACTCGGTTGTTTAGAAGGAGGCTGCCCTGTACCACCACGAGGGCACTCTCTTATAAATTGATTTGAGTCTTAGTGCCCACATTAGAATTTAAATTAAATTAAATTTTGACTGGTAAGGAACTTGCTGTCAGGTTCAGGGTGAAAAGCTTCAATTACCAGGGAAACAGGAGTCCTTGAAAATACCGTCGTACTTTCACCCTCGCAGAGAAAAACCCCACAATATGTAGATACACAGCAAGGGTTGGGCTTTTTCTCATCTGTGGATGGAATTAAATTCTCACTGTTAAGGTAAACTAGTGAGCATTTCCTCACTGCAGTCCTCTTCTGCTCAGAAGAGTAACAGCCCAGGTACCATCTGTGGTATTTCCTGCTACGTCACCTCAATAAATTTCAAATCATAAGTAACTCTCAGTTGGAGAAAGATCTGTCTGACAAAAAACTGCTGCTAAGCCTGTTCAGCAGGCATAGGAAAAAAAAATAAAAAACACAACAAACCAACCCCACCACAAAAAAAAACAAAAACAAACAAAACAAAATCCCAAAGCAAGGTTTTTCTGCTACATCTATCACCACTGAAACTGAGATTTGAGGATCAAAAACTTAGATGACAGCTTGGCAAAGCATGAAGCAAAGGAAAACTGAGATGGCTTTTTTCTAGGTATGTCAGTGATGCAAGAACTAAAAGGAAGAGAGCTTCCTCTGAAAAGCTGAATGAATAAACACAGAATAAAAGACAGGAAGGCATGGATGTTAAGATTGGTGGCATTTTCTACAAAGTGAGATTCAGCTCCTCTTACATCGATTCTGTATTGAATTCAATTCCACTTTTTCACTGAATAACTGTTAAATCAATTTAAATTTTCCTTTTTGGGAGTGGGGGTGGGGGTGGAACTAGTTGCTGCTTTATTAAGTGGTCACAAGGAAACCCAAGATTAATAAAAGAGAAACAAAGCTTACTGAAGAGAAATAGATGTTATGACATAGAGACAAGCACCATTTTTGTTAGGCTGCAGACAATCACCCTGCACATCACTTCTGAGGGATAGATGATTGGATGTCACTCCCTACTCCAGTGATCCTGCCAAGGATCCAGGCTGACCTGTCCTCATGGGAGGGCATATAGGAGGGCTCTGGCTCCCTCCAGAGATGCTCTCACTGGCAGAGCCATAATGCAAGCAGCTCCTCGTCCAGGGAATGTCGCTTGAACAGTAATTCAAGGGAAAAAAAAAAACAAAACAAAACAAAAAACCAGCACACACAAATAAAAGAGGAGTAATGAGAGTGTGTTGCCTTGGGTTTGCCAAATGCAAATAACAAATAGTCACCTTAGTACCACTTCAAAACAATATTTGAACAGGCACATTATAATCTTTCCAGCCGACAGGAATTAGGCACGTGCTCAATACTAAGCAAGGGCTGAAACAATGCTCTGAGCTGCGTGAACTGGTGCAGGTTCCCCACTTGCTTTGCACAATCCCTGTCAACTGCCATAAAGGAAGATTTCTAGTGGCTGGCACACATCTGAAACTGCTGAAGAGCAAAGAAAAGGCTGACTGCACGTCTCAGATACGGCGCAGTTCAGTTTGCAGAGGCATTACAGAACCCAATCAGGTGGATGACAGCATTAGCATGGAAAGGATTATCAGCACAAAGGTATTAATAGAGGATGCAGGGAGAGGGTCCCCTCCCAGCACTCCTGTGATTTGAGCAGGAGCTGAAGTTGCTGACATTCCCATGAAGAAAGCCCTTCCCATTGCACTGGGGTTCAGTCCATCCCAGGACTTGGGGAAGCAATGCTCTCTGTTGCCCCATCTCACATCAGAACAGGTTTGCAAGCCCATAGGTCTCCTTGCAGAAGGAGGGTGCTTGTATGCCCATTGTAATCCCTTTTTCAAAGGTCTCTAATAATATTTCCACCCCTGCTCCTTTTAATGAATGGTAATAGAGAACACTTGATTAGAAGCCTTTCATCATTTTAGGACTAGGGGCTTTAGCTTTCTGACCTACTTTCCTTGCCAATGAAATTCCATTTTTAGCTTCAACTCAAGGTCTGAATGTTACCCAAATTCAGACCATCTGTTTTAACTGCCTACAGGCTGAGGAGTTGATCCAAGCCAGGAAGAATAAATGGAACCAGTGTGTGCATATATTAAGTATTCTCAACCCTCAGTGTATTAAATAACCTACTCAGTTTACTCCCAAGTCTACACAACAGCCCTGTTTCCTTGGGCAGTGCCTGCTGTTGTTGTAAGGAGTATTTGTGCCACCAGTTGCTCCCAGTGAGGTCACCTCTCTTGTACATATACAGGAAGAAGCAGGTTACAATTGACCCCGAGTCCTTCTGCTCCCTTTGTGTGGCTTTGGGTAGGGTCTGTACAGGCTACCCAATAGAACAGATCCCCTCTATACAAATCCCTGGGGAATAACCATAGCCTGCCCCTCTTGAATTCCCAGTGCTGGAGAAGCTGCAGAACTTGCATTTCCTGGTGGCCTCTTTCATCCCAGGTCATGTAACTACATGGCCTGTGTTAGCAGACACAGCTGGCTGGTCCATCCAGGAGCCTCTCCCACACCCCCTGCAAATACCATCGTGAATCAGGGAGTTCCAAGGGGTTAGAGCAATGCCTCTTGGTTTTCAGTGTCCTGCCTCCCCACTTCATCACACATTCACTTCTGGCAGCGTGAGAAAAGGGCTTGGCAGCATCGTGCCTTTCTTCAGGATTGCAGATACAACTCTGTCCTCTTATTATACAAAACTCAGTAAGAGATGTGACCTAATAAAGGGAATCAAAAGGCAACATTACCTGGAAATCCCTACTAAATAGCTGCTGACCACAACTTTACAAACAATCAAACCAAATCGAGTGCTGAAGATAAGCTGCTGCTGCTGCTAGTACTGATAGGCATCTACACACTCATCCCTCAGAGCTTGGCTGAGGGATGGAATCTCAGCAGAGTATCTAGAGAGGATGAAAGCATTCACAAAAATATTAACAAATAAAACATGCCAGGAAGAAAGAAAACAGTAGTGTAAAACCAAGCCAGCTACTGCAGAAGTTGACTACCCAGCTGGGGAGCTGCCCAGCTCCAAACAAGGCAGAAAAATAAGTATATTTAGTGTAGAAGAATCCCAGCATGAAACAAGCTCTGGACTTCCCCAGCCACAGCTGATCTGCTGTTTGAGCCTGTCAAATAACAGCCTGTTTGCACATTCCCTTCCTTCACAGCCATCACAGCTCTGGGTACAGCCCGCTCCTTCCCGAGGCACCATCAGCATCCTCACATGTCAGATTCCTCAGCGTTCTCCAGTGCAGCCTGTCCCTCCTAGGATTAGTGTATTTAAAAACCACACATAACACCAGTCTGTCCTTACTGACATGGGTTACCAAGTCTGGGGCTGCAAGGGACTCTCAAAAACCTTCCCCTATGTTTTTAAAACATTGTACCATGAACTCATGAATCCTCACAGCATCTGTCAGGAACAGCACTGAAAACATCATCTCCCTTAAGGACATGGAACAATCCAGTAGGGAGTGGACCCATCTTTCCTGAGGCCATGAAACAAGCCCAGGACAGAGGCAGCTTTCAGGCTTGAGGAGTGCTCCATCACCTCGGTAGCTCCAGAGCCCACCTCCCACCTTTTGGTACACAGGAATTTGATTCACTCTCATGCGAGGGTTCATATGACTCTGCTGCAAAAGGCAACAGCACCTTTGTCATACCTGGAGGCACAGGATAAAGTCCAGGGCAAAGGCACAGGGGAGCACATGCTTGAGAGCTGGGGGCTTTGATGGGGTAATTCCAGCAAGGCAGATGAAACAGCTCATGTGGCAGAGGAATCATGAATCAAACCTGAATTACCCCCAGCCCCTGTACCAGAGCTGTTTGTGCCTTTGTCATGTGCAGAACAAGAATGAAATGAGTAATATTTGCTTTTGTTTTTGTTGGATCATTGGAAGTGACACGATCATTATTTCACTGGAGGTTCAAAGCAGCATTAGCATGATTACACTGGACTCACACCTATTAAACTCCTCTGAGCCCTCAAACACAACACACACAGTCTTGCAATGCAACCAAAGCATTCCAGCTGAATTTCTGACATTTTCTCCTCCTTTGTGCAACACTGCACAGTGATTTACTTACAGTATAAAAAGGATCTCCTGCACCTGGAAAGCTACATGCTAATTCCATGCTTTCTTCTATCTCTTTTATGCAAAAGGCTTTCAAAATCATATTCTATTGTACAGTACATAATGTTATTATTCTGTCCTTATTGTTCTAAAAGCAGAAGCTTACAGGCTGGAGCGAAATCTTCTTTTGACTCTACTGTGCCGGGCAAAAGGTTAGAGAGATAAAGCAGCTCTCAAAGAGCCATTAATGCTTGTATGAGGCAGAAATACTGAATCACTCCAAATGCCTTGGTTGTTTTCACCCTCCACAAGATGTTACAGCTTTCCTGGGCTGCATGTGAAAACCTCCCAGTTGTGTCCCACTAGCTAGGAAGTGTCCCTCAACAGCTTAAACACAGAGTATGAGAAGCACAGCACCCTTCTGACCTCTCTTTGAGCCATCTGTCCCCTTATCAGCAACTTCATCAGATCTTTGGGGCAGGGAAGCCTACACCCGTGCCACCCACCCTGCTGCTGGGCTCCCACCCTGAGGAGCAGGAGGGTTGGACCTAGTACTCTGCCCAAAGACATGTCTTGGTAGGAAGGACAGTGTTGGCACACAGGTTTATCAATTCCCAATTACATCTTGTAGCTCCTCTGCAGCTACAGAAACCCATGGAGACTCCAGTGATAACAATGTGGCATAAACAAAATATGGCATAAATGTGGCATAAACAAAGCAATAACAGTGGTTTATGAGCCACAAGCCCCTCCCCAGGCACACACCTCACATCAGCACATAAAACAGCCCCTGGAAAAGGGCATCCTCTGAGAAGCCATTTCCCTGTCCCCGTGGAGCCGGTATCGCTGGAGCACCCTCGCTGCCTCCACAGCACTGGGTGCTCCAGCAGCCTGACTATGATTCCCTATTTCTAGGGCTGTGAGCATTGCACGGAGGGACAGGATCATCAGAGATGCTGCTGAGAGTCTATTTTTAGCACAAGTCATTTGATGAGCTGTTCAGCACCTTATTTATTGCTGGCTCCAGCTGGGGAGCCGAGCAGTGTCCAGACACCTCTGCTGCTAAGGCCAGAGCTGGGAAGCGGTGACCTCTGTTTGGTAACGTTCTCTGTACTGACAGGCAGAAAAACAGCAGCACATTACACTGTCAAGGTTAATAGCTGCTAATTAGAGTGAGTGACACATGACCCTTTTATAGCCAAGAACACAGAAGTCCTGGTACAAATAATAATAAAAAAGGTACAAATTCTGCATTCACAGCCTTTTCCAGTCTATGCACTGGCCACCTAAAACTAGTTTCCTAGTTTCTCCCCCCCCCCATTTGTGTCTCATGCTTTACTTGAGCTTTACTTTCTGTGTAAGGGTGCTCACAGGGGCTCCTTGGCTGGAAAGAGGGCTCTGAAGGAACACCCAGACAACAGAAGCACAAACCACAGCTATGTCATTTGAGATACACTCGTCACAACGGGGCTGGGGCAGCACGGGCAGCTCCTCCCCAGGGGCACACACCTTTGTGTACCTGGCATCAGCGTTGTGATGGATCCAGTAACCAAAAACTGGCTGAATCTGTTGCCATCTAACTGGATCCCTCACAAAATAGCAGAGATGTTTATCCCTAGGCTTGTTCTGCATCAGAGCTAGCCAATGCAAAGTGTTCATCTCTGGACAAGCACAGAGCCACATGTGGATGGTGTTTACTCCAGGTTTCCATGCAGCTGCCTTGCACTATTACTGTGTGTAACACAGCAGCACTTTGGGGTCTCCAAAGTTCTGGGTGCTGAGGATGTTCAGAGCATGGGGCAGCTTCAGCTCCAAGAACCTAGTGCCTACTTAATGAGCAAGCAGAGAATGAGTAACCAACTGCCATTTCGCAGACAGGAGCTGAGGTGCAGAAAGCTGAAGTGATTTACAAGAGGTCACAGAATCCTACTGAATTTGCAGCCTCCTGTTGTTTTATTACAAGCTCAAGTATCCAGTTAGAGCCTCTGAATATTAATCATTAGCCAACTCTTCTATCTTCTTGCTGCTCTAATGAGATTATTGATGAATTACTTAAAATGCACTTTCTGCAGCAGAAATTTTTTAGGTGACAAGTTGCCTTGTACTAAACAAATTAATGAGGAAGTTGAGTTCTCTCATTCCAGTCTGGGGAAAAGAAGTTTTGGGTTTAAAATGCCCAATTAGTACTAACTGAAATCCAGTATTTGAGATTATTTAGCACTCTGTTATAAATATGCTGTGTGACCATTTGTACCTTGTGGCAGCATCAGGGCAAAAATAGTCACTCCAGTAATTAATATTGCAGTAGCTGCACATGTCAATACAGGAGAAGAACAATTGCAACCTTACAGGCTCCTTCCAACCCCACCACAAAGTCAAAGGGAGGTTTGCTCACTATGCACAAGGGGAGCTGAAGCATAGCTGGGTTTTACTGGGATCAAAAAGCAAGGATCTTTCCAAGCATCAGTATCACCCATGTCACAAAGACCAGAGAACGTGGCCACAAGCACCAGATGTGCTGTGCAAACCCAGAGGAACAACACCAGCAGTGCCCTCTCCATGGGTAACTGTGCACCAGATCCAGCAGGCACCAGTACAAGCTTTAGGTCTCGTTCCCATGCATCCAGCTCCAGCCCCTACAAAATGCCTCATCACAGCATCTCACACAAAAGTTCTGCATCTTCCCAGAAAAGTCCTCCATGGTCCAAGACAGTTTGATCTTTCATGATGGTGTTTTAGGCACCTTCTCAGAAGTCCCAAATAATGAGGTAACTCTCAGTGTGTGAGTAAGGAAAAAACTTGGCAAGACAGGCTTGGAACCAGACACTTGTTATTGTCTAAGTGCACAGAAGGGCTTTCTCCCAGCGCTGTAGGTCACTGGGATCATGTTTGAGGCATATGATTAATTTTCAGCCTTAAGAGACAGCAGGAGAAAAGAAAGATTTTCTTTTAGAACAGTTTTAAATGAGGCAGAAGACCTTGTCACTTAGCTAGAGCTTTTAAACCACCTTTGCATAAAGCAACAGCTAAAAAGTTAACAGACACAAACAGTATTGTATTGATTAGAAATATTCTGAGGGCTTTTAATGCAGGTGAAGGCAGGAAAAGGATCCTGCTTGGGATAATTAAACCTCAACTAGTGAAGCCTGAAGTATTTACATCAACACAGCCAACCAACCTGAAAATGCCAAAGAAAAGCTGTCCCTCAGCCTGAAGGAAGCCTCTCCTGGGACACAAGTGAGTGTGGTAGCCTGGCAATGACTATATTTTATCCAGCTCTTGGCCACGCTGTCGAGCCACTCAGCCTAGGAGAGAAAATGAGACCCCCAGGAGCAAGCAGTGTCTGTGAAAAGTGCAGAGTGTTCAATATTTAGCTTCCCAGCCTACTGCAAAACTTCAGCAGGTCACAGTGCCTATCCCCTCTCCTAGTCAGGGGTGTAAGCAGGTCTCAAAGTTGTTTGTGGTGGAACTGCAGAGTGCAGCGTTTCCTCCAGAGTCACAGGGGTACTTTGGGAATTCCTGTCCCCACTGGTTTGTGTATTGTCATTTCAGTAGCAGCAATATTTTTTTAACAATCTGGTGGTGTTTGGCTGCTTGCTTTTCCCCTTCCTCCAGATCACAATTATATGAATATTGATATTAATATACATTTGCACACAAGCCTGTACTAAACTTCTCCCTGCAAACCCAGACAGCAGCTGTGCTAATCTCGCTCCCACCACACTCTGGGGCAGTAGCTACAAATGAGCTGTTTGGTATCTGCCCAGAACACACAGCACTCCACAGCAGCATTCTGGATGGAGCTTTATTTGCCCACCAACCATTGCAGAAGCAAGCACTAAGTCACTGCTGGAGGGCAAGCAGCAGGGGAGCAGGAGCCTCCTCCAGAGGTGACCATCACATCTGCTGGCCATGGGGTGCAGCAGCTGCATTACCAACATGTGAACAGCAGACACTGTGCTGAGAGAAAGGGGGCTCTTGAGTGATGGCAGTGTCTGTTTGACTCAAGAGGCCCAATCCCCTGGGATGCCACATGAGAATTGTGTTGGGACAAACCATAAATGGGAATTAATGGTCCCCATTATCTTTGTTCTAACACTGTGCTCAGTGAGCGGCACAGACCAGAGCCCCAGAGCTGCTCCTGTGCCTCATGTGGAACCCACAGACCCTAAACCAGCATCATCTTCCATCTGTAAAATGGATTGTTCCATCCTGGACTCCTCTGGTATTATTTAACATAAAAATTACAATTGTTAATGAAGACTGCTGGGTCAAACCCAGTGCAGAGGTTTGTCTGAATATTTTTCAGCTGGTCTTTTATTCCTGACAATTCTCCCTTTGCTAAATCCAGACTTTAAATGAACCCTAGATTTCTGCCTGTACTGATGGGCAAGGTAACTGCTGGGTTTTGAGACAGAAACATAAATCTACCCTCATTTTCATGAGGGAATGAAAAAATCTATGAACCTACTCAATAGCAGACATACAGTTTTAAGTTAAGGTGAATTGTCACCATACATTTTTAAACTCAAGTCTCTGGCCTGGTCACTCACATGCTGATCCCTCAGGGAACTTTAGAAGGCTTTTGCTGCCATTGCACTTGTCTGAAGAAGGGTTTTTTGTTGTTTTCTTTTTCTTTTCCCCTCTAGTTATGGTGACATGGTGCCCAAGACAATTGCTGGGAAGATATTTGGCTCCATCTGCTCCCTGAGCGGGGTGCTGGTCATTGCTCTGCCGGTTCCAGTCATTGTTTCCAACTTCAGCCGGATTTACCACCAGAACCAGAGAGCTGACAAGCGGAGAGCACAGAAGGTAAGCAGTCCCACACACCAGTCTGCAGCAAACACACACTCCTAAACCCTTAAATTGGGAATAGAGGCAGTTTATCTTTCTGGCTGCTTGGTTCCTCTCCTCCCTTAAGTGTTTAAGGCACCCACCCAGAAACACACACCTCACAGTACATGTACCCTGCACACCACAGGCTGACACATGGACAAAACTCTGGGGATACACAGAAGCCCCTGGAAACATGAGGTGTTTGCTGAATATTCCAAACTCTGAGCAGTTTTTACCAACATAAGCTTACTGATTCACTAAGTAGAACAGATTTATTGTATCTGTATTTCACCCTACTAAACTACACCAAATCCAGAATCAGGCTTTTACAACAACTGCAAACTAAAGGTCTGGAGGTTTTTTTCTCCCTGCTGAACACTGTCTGCCAGAAATTCACGACTCGAGGGACTTGAAGGAGAGCACTAGTAGTGCAATGTGCTATTTCTGCTCCAGGCAAGCATCTGGGCCATGCCTACTTCCTGCATCTCAGGGAGCTGACAGCAGAGAGCTGAGCTACCAGACCTACAAAACCACAAAATTTATCAGTCAAAACACATCAGGGAGTAGCAGAGAGAGAGAATCACACAGGAGCGAGCTGCAGTCTCCATAAGTCACTGCTGGGTTATACACATACCTGCACAGGGTATGGCACAGCATGTGTGAAACCTTAAGTAATTTTGGGAGGTAGTTTTGAGGGGTAAAACTGTTTATCTAGTTAGTTGTGCAACATGAGAGGCACCCCAAAAATCCAAGGATCCCATAATGCCCCACACTGTTCAGTCAGCAGCTGGACAGTGGGAATCCAGTACAGACCATGAGACTCACTTTAGTGAAGTTCAGTGATTTACAGAGTGGGTTAACTGACACGAGACTGCACCAGGCATAAGGTACCTAGAAGTAACTCACTGGGTGTCTGTTCAGAGGAAAGACTGAGTGCTCACAGGGAGCTTTAAGGGCACACTCTGCAATAGCCCATTAGGCCTCTCTGAGGACTTGCAGGGAAAGTGCTTGACCTGAAACAGCCCAACCACAGCCAGGACCTGTTCACGGTACAGCCCAGGCAGCAGATAAACAAGCACAGCCATGGATCTCAAAACAGAGCAGCTCCAGAGCCAGCTCCAACCTGCAGGGTACAACTGTCCCTCTCACCCAGCAGCACACAGCCATCTGCTCCAATTCACCTCTTACTTGTTGGACTGCAGTCCTCTCAGTGACAAGGAGATGTGCCACCACCTTTGACGCCAATATGACTGACTGCAGCTTTTATAAGGTTTGCTGTATCGACACACAGAGCGTATAATTTGCCCCCATTTGAATTTCTAATTCCTTTGATATTGGATGAATTTCTGGGCTAGGAAAGTTTTCTCAAGTCAGAAGTGTGAGTAATTTTCACATGATCGTCACTGTGTGAATACTAAAGAGGACAAGAGAGAGAAGCACATTAATGACAGTCTCTCTGGAGATGGTCAGGACGTCTGCAGGGATGCTAAGGATTTGCTTTGATAGCATATTTGTTCCAGCATCATCCTCCAATGAACCAAATCCCCTCCTTGAGAACAGGAAAGTTCCAGTAACAGAACACTGTCCTCATCTAACTAAATGGGTGCTCAGTCTGAACTTTGTCTCTTAACTGCTGAGGTGATTGGTCTACAAGAAGAGGTATTTAAATAGCACAAATAAAATACCAGGATATGGCTGTTACTCATCAGCATCTATTCTTCAACTAACTGAGAAGGCACAAAAACCAAGAACAGGGCAAAAAACAAACTACCAGTGATTTAATCACCTTGAAGATAAACTATTCTTTGCCCAACCTACACTGCAAGAGAATTAATTACAAGACCTGGCAATCTTAATTTACCGGGCAATGTCATCAAATTTTCTCCTCTGGCATGCAGCAGGGACCAGGTCAATCCAAATGGAAGAGGAATTTATCATTTCTGACAAGCTTCATTTTGGTAAAATTGTTTGGGTTCCCCCCCCCCAAGACTTTTTTTTTTCCCCCCTCCTTTTTGACTGATGTGCTAAGAATAGACCTTCCTGACTTTGAAATGATGCTGTTCTTCAGTGAATGTCACAGCCTTTGGTTTTAAAGGAGAATTTGACACTTAAAAGGCTTGACAATAGAATGACTTTGTCATTTGGGTAAAGCTGGAGTCTCTTTCACGCTGTGTTCGGTTTGCAGCATGGATGCACAACGTGAGGGAGGAGGAGGAGACCAGGATCTGGTGCTGGTGTGAGGACTACACCTCCCACTTCCCAACCCTAGGAAGAGAAAGCAGAGGCAGCTACCAACAGCTACTGAAATGCTGCTCCTTTGGCAGCAAGAGGGAAAGCAGACCAGTTTCTGGTGCAGTCAGTGCAGCCCAAAGCTGCCGTTACTCCCACCAGAAACACGCAGGCATTCAAGTCCACCAGATGACATGGTACTGAAAGGACCAGCCACAGCCTTTGAGCAGCAAAGATCCTAGAAGCCTTTGAGCAGGAAAGGTCAGATTGTCCTCCCAAGGTTTACTGGAATGTTGTAGGCTGCCTGCTCGGAGACTGGTCAAAAACCCTGCAAGAAGGGTCCTTCTTGAGTAACCTCTAGCTGCTGGCAGGCATATTTAACTCCATGTCTTTAAGAGGAGAACAAACACTAAAGTCAAAGGCCCTGTCTGTGCAGAGACAGTGGCAGGAGCATTTACCATTTAATGGTTAGATTTACAAAACAAGCCAAAATGCTGAAATGGCTGATAATCTCAGGGGGATTAGCATGGTTTTAGTGGTGCATTTCACAGGGGCTAAACATCCACAAATATAAAACATCAGTAATCACAGTGCCTGGTTTCAGGTCTGCAGTAAATACACTTTTGAGGACTACAGCTTCTTAGTCTGTTCAATTCATTTCATTTATTATCTGGTGGCCTCTGACTCTACGAGAACAAGCAAGATACTGCAAAATCCTTGAGAGAAATTCTCATTTCGTCCTCAAGGCTGTAAGTTTCCAGGAAACATCCAAACACCCAGACTTAGGCTAGGAAAGGAGTACCTGGGAAAAAAAAAAAATCAATTTGTAGAGATGCTCTCACACAAAACCAGAATCTAGAACTGCAAACTGTAATGTAGGCTGTCAAGGAGTAGATGATGAGATTTAGGTGCAGCAGATGAGCGGACAAGCTGCCTGCTGGACAAATTAAAGCATTCAGTCACAGTGCTGGTATCAGCAGAAGAAAGGAACAAGGGGCAGGAAGAAGCTGTCTCTCTCCAGCTGAAGTAGAGGAGAGGAAGTAGAAGGAGGGAGGTTATTCCCAAGCTCTACTCGCACGATGGATGCACACAGGCAGCTATGACTCTGCAGGCTGATGAAGAGGTAACTATGGAGATGCTTGAAAGGGGCTTCAGCCAAAAGGAAGGAAGAGTAAAGATGCAAAAGCCTTTCTGGCTGTTCCACAAGCAGCATGTTGGAAACAGCCTGTTCCAGCCCCAGCCATCGCGCCGAGGCACGGGAAGCAGGACTGCGATCAGCAGAGCGGATGGAGAGGGAAGATGGTGCTGAAGAGAACGCTTAACACTGGATGTATGTCATCACCATACCCATGAGAAAGACAGCCCACACGCCTGTCAATAACACAGCCATTATAATAATTGATTTGCTACAGAGCAGGGGAGTCAGCTTTGACACGCTCTGCTTTGCAGCTGACACCCTGAATTTTGGAGGTGGGTTAGTGAACTTCAGAGCGTGGAACAGAAAGGCCAGAAAAAGCGACTGGAGCAAAGCTGTGAGCTGTCTAAGGAGGGCTCAGCAGCAGAACATGACTCAGATCCCAGCAGGGGATGGGGTTGGGAACTTCAGGAGAGAGAGAAACAATAAGGTTAAAACTGGAGCTGGCTGACATTTAAAAAACATGTTTTTTTCAACCACAGTGAATCTGTGTGGAATATGTTTTTGTTGTTGTTGATATTTAACAGTTTTTGACAGGGGGGAAAAAAGGATTTTTAATTATTTTTTTTAAAAATATATTTCACTTTTGCTGGGGTAGGTACTTCTTTCTCTTCCCCCTCTTATTTCCTGCTTGTCTCATCCTCTAATACAGTTCAGGGGATGGAAAAAAAATAACAAACAAACCCCACAAGCCCAAAGTGAAAAAATAAACCAAGAATCTTTCCTGCTTGGTTTATTTTTTGTTTTATATATATATATAATCTAGGAAAGCAAAATGACATTTTCCATCAGTTGAGTTGGTTGAAATTCCCCAGATCCCAAACCGTGAAGACAACTAGATGCCTCCTCTGACAGGAAGGACTGAAACCAGTGAGCTACAGTTTACAGGTTCAGCCTCCAAAGCAAGCCCATAGATCTCAGTATTAAGCCAGTTGTCAACAGTGGCCCGATGCCCAGCTGAAATTCCTTCCATGCACATCCAGAAGCTACTCCACATCTGTTTCATGTCTCGAAGCTTTTCCCTGCACATCTCGGTCATACCCAGGTTAACAGCCTGCAACACGTAAGAACCAGACTAATCCATCCTCAGGTTCTCTCCTTGGTCACCCCAGCAAGAGGTTGTCCCCTCTGCCCTGCCAGGAGTGCGGGTTGAGCACAGCTGCCTCTGGCCAGATGGCTTCATTCTGCAGCACAGTTGGTTGGATCTGTCACGGCTGATGTTGCCCACTTCATCCCAGATGTCAAAACAAGTGCAAGCTGAAATTGCCTTGTCAAGGAGACCTGCATGCAAAGCCTCCAGCCAAAAGAGTTGGGAAGCCCTGTCCTGCCTTGGTGCCAGCTCTGGTGAGCAGATCCTGCTTCTTCTACCTTCCTTACCTCACAATTTTACGACTCCAAGGAATGCACAAAGGACAAGGGAGCAGGTCATGTCCCAGCCTACAGACTGAGCATGGCTACAATACACTGTTATGGCCAGATTAATGGGTACAGATTTATCTACTGGATCAGGAGAAAACATAACTGAATTGGGTGTAAACAGCAGTAAAGCTTAT
Organism: Heliornis fulica; assembly: GCA_013399135.1. Lineage (NCBI taxonomy): Eukaryota > Metazoa > Chordata > Aves > Gruiformes > Heliornithidae > Heliornis > Heliornis fulica. Next base: position 145,859 of record VXBZ01011324.1, on the reverse strand, counting down.
TGCAGCTACTAATTAGTATCACAGCAGTTACAAGCAGATGAACAGCAGCCTTTGTCACCGACACATCATGCTGGGACAGCAGTATGGATGTCAGAGTCCTCTGATCATGGATGTCAGATAGACAGGAACGCTCTGCAGTCTAACATCTCTTGAGGGCCACTGCAGAATTCCCCTGCTCACACACTGCCAGATGTCTTACACAGCCCAACTGAGACATCCCTGAATCTCATCACTCCTCCCACTCCACCCAGCAGCAGTGGCCGGCAAAGTCTGACTCAGAACAAGCCTTTGTTGTTTGAAGGTCATGAAAATCCCATCAAACAGCAAGTGCCGATAACTTCAGCATCACATTGAGCTCTGAACTGACACAAGGTCTTCTCCTGGCCTGAGCAGGAGCCTGCCATCCTCTTCTGCCTCCCCACCCCAGCCAGGCTCCCTGTTTTGACAAACTGATGCTGCAGCAGCATCACACTTCCATGCTTTCCTCTGGCTCAGGGTTTTTTCCATGTATAAAAACCCAATTACTTTCCTGGCTTGGTGTCTCCTTACAGAGTTACTTCACATACATGTACCAGGTTACAAAGTGAAACTGTTTTTATGGCAATACAGTTCATAGCCAGGATTTTAAACATACCTGAGCTTTTCCACTAGCAATTATTGCTGACTCACCAAGCAAGGCAGCAGAAACGACAGCATGTGCTTTCCTGACCAGTCCCAGGTAGCAAGCAGAGCTACAGTAAATACTGGCAGGCAAGAGTGTGCATAATACTTATAGATAATTAAAAAAAAAATACAGGGAAATCAGTCTGCCTGCAAATACTGCGCAGGAAGAAAAAGCAGCTCAATCCACCAGACGAATTGCTCCCTGGGAAATAGTTCCTCATTTCTCCCCTTTGTCACAGCCCAGAACCCTGCTTACTATGCAGGCCACTGCCTGTCATAATTCCAGCCACCTGCTCCCATGTAAGCACAGCCATTCAGACCGAACTCAGCATTAACTCCCCACAAATACAATAATTGAGAGCGATTCGACACATTGTCCACGAGCTCCGGTACCCAGGCGCCAGAGCGCTTCGCAAACGAAGCATCAGCTTCGTTAGCCATTGAGTCAGGACAATCAGGAGCCATTCTAGCAGGAAGAGCACAGCGATGCTGGAATGCTCAGAGGAGGGCCAGCACAGCAGCATGTAGCCATGACGACTCAGCAGCTTTCTGCTGACGAACCGGGCCCCTGGACATGGTGCCAGGCTTCTCCCGCCGCATCTGCCAAGCCACGGCACGCAGCCAAAGGCTGTCAGCTGAGGACGTGAGTGGAGACACGCTGCCTTCCAGGAGTCTTCCCTCACAGAGTAGGGCCATGGGATGGGTTTGTGAAGGCACCACCCTCCCCAGGAAGAGGTAGAGAGACCCCAGGAGCAACTTCGGTAAGAAAACTAACTGCACCACAGAGCAGCTTTATTGTCATTTCATGACTTGCAAATAATTTTTGCAACCCTTCCATCAGTCCATGCTGAAAGCTGTAGGGCATGTGAACATGCTGGATGGAGCACAGCTCCTGGTCCTGCCCCACCTGGAGCAACAGCATCACCCACAACCATACTGAACCCCATCCACTGCCCCTGCTGCCAGTGGGGACAAGATACTCTGGCCACGAGGCCAGAAAACAGCCCCACCATCATCTCCTTCCCCATGGGCTTTGCTCCTCATGGAGAGGAAAAGGCAGGAGTTCTACCAACAAACTTAGCTCTTCCCGAGTTTCACACAAAAGGCACGTGGTCACCAGCCCCATTCCCCCAGCCCCCATGTTCACCATCTCCCTGGAGAAGGTGTGAGCAGCACTGTGTGAAGCAATTACCTTCATTTGCTGCAGCCCATCCCAGGCCTCCACACCATTAATTAGTGTTCATACATCAGGTCGAGTATGTCAGCATGTGACACTCGATCAAATTCTGTTAATTTCTCCATCCCCTGAATTCTTTATAGCTATTAGTTAGGGGTGTGAGCTGTGTGAAAGATGTTATAGAAGAGAGATCTGGAAGCACAGACAGACAGATAAATCACAGGCAGACAGATGCTCATCGCACTTCGCTCTCAGTGAGACAGAGCCTTATTTTAGGATAGCTGAGAACAGCAACCTCTAATGATGCAGAAAAACAGGATGCTCCTTTCTTGAGGAGATATTTAGTAAGTAATATGTTTCTAGATGAATTCTGGCACTCTAATTTACACCCCTTAATATCTAACTCTAACAACCTATACCAGATGCCTACTACAACTGGTACAGCACCTCTTCAACTGTGCAACCCTGGAGTGTTTTTGACCCAAGCTCTGAAGTCTGTTAGAGCATTAAGAAAAGGCACGTGGAGGATTCTTTCAGCATTACTTCAGGAAACAAGCTGGAGCAGCATGAGAGCTAGCTTCATCAGTCAGCTGGAGTAGTGACACACGACCCTCTAGAGACAGCTCTGAGCTTCAGCCAAGGTGAGGTAACTCTGGAGAACATCTATTCTGAAGAAGGAACAGCTGCCCCTAAGGTCAGCTCTTAGAGAGACCAACCAAGGTCTGACTGTGACCCTTATTGGGTGGATGGAGAACTTAAAGAAAAAGGGCATTGGAAATAAGCAGGGCATCTACAGAGGATAAAACACCAACTGGCCTCCAAAAGAAACCAAACCAACCATAAAAACCCACCAAAGCAGAGGTTGAAAGTGAGAATTGTCACACTTGACAAAACACAATTATTCTAGTCTTTCCCAAAGAACTCAGCAAACGCCAGAAGTTTCCTAAACAGAGGAACAAAGCTCTAAAATAAACACCCAGCAAGAGTTAGACCCTCACTAAGTTTCAGCCAGAGCTTCAGCAAGTCTGAGTGAAAATCATACAAAGAAAATTTGCAATAGGAGGGAACCAGTCTAGGCTCCAGGGGCTGCCTGAGTGCCCTGCATCTGTCCACAAGCTTTGCTTAATGCAACACTTCTCAAAGTTCTGTGTTTAATCAGCCAGGATGTCCAGGACTAGTAGAGAAGTCAAGATCCATTAAACTCCATATTCTGTGCATTGTTCTATAAATAGATTGAACATCATGTTCTTTAGCATTGGAAAAGATTAAACAGTATAGTGCATGTGAAATTATGTTCTGTTGCTTTAATGGTGCCCAGACTAAGGTAGGATTAAAAGGAGAGCCACAGAGGAGGGGAATCTTTCATCTCTGGAAAGCAATGAAGAGGCCCAAAATAAGATCAAGGTCTGACTGTAAGTGGTTCTATCAAATTATATAGGAATATAATGAGTTCTACACTATCTAATTTCCATATGCAGCTCTGCAACATCCCCCCAAAGCAGAAATGACAGAGTACTTAAACTTGGCTCAAAAGCTATTTAATGTAAGGAAGGGAAGTCCGAGTGCATGTACTTTGTTTCTTAAGGAGAAAGGTCAAAGTGACAGAAAGATGACCCTCTTAGTGCTGTAACTCATCTGCCAGCCCACCACAACAGCCAGATGGAACAACAGCTAGCAGAATAACCACCAGTAGTTATTATATGGGCCATTTGCTTTTTATCAGCCATTATCTCACTCGGTGCTCAAACACATGTAATAACCCCCAGTCCTAATTTGGCAGCCCAGCCTGTTTCCAGGCATTGTTAAAGATGGCCTCTCAGCTTCCCAGAGCCAGGAGTAGGAGAAACAATCAATGCTGCCCAATTACAGCAAGAAAAGCACCCCACAGACAGATTTATTTAATTTCTTGTCCACTCTATTAGCTTTGAACACTTTAAGATGAAGAACTTTCCATTTTCTGCTTGGCAAGGAAAAACTGCCATGACCAGGCAGGGAGCAAAGCGAGCTCCCACCAGATGAAGGCTTCATCCATTCCAAGCTACATATGTTTTCTGAGATCCCACTTGGAAGTACAAATTCAAGTCTTGCTGAATTTCTTTCTGAATTTTAGGCTAAAATAGGTAGCACAGACCAAATCATTTTGGAAAGGTGAGAACATAACCACAAGACAATGCTTTTTGCCATTCCACACTCTAAGCTCTGTTGGTAAGTCCACAGAAGCCCTTGTTCAACTACACAATCCACTTGTTATCTTTTCTATAGCCTAAAATCTTCCCACCCAGAGTTTATGTTCAGACACAAACTAGCAATGGATGCAGAGAAACACAAGAAAAACAAGCACTTACTGCACAACTGTGGTATTTCACCTTGGAAATAAAAATCAGACCACAAGTATTTTGTTGATTGTTTTCAAGAGCAGCCTCGTTTCAGCCTTGGAAGGCCAGTGGTGTGCATCTACTGCAGCCTGGACTCACTAGAGCTCTGCTCCTATTCAAACTACTCATGGTTTAGGAAGGAAAATGTGAAGCACCGTTAATAACCCAGTGCAGCTACATTTTCAGCCAGGAATGCTTTTAGCATGGTTTTAGCAGATAAAGTTATATATGGAGTCAAGCACCTCCTAAGAGAAAAAGCTGAGAGAGCAGGGACTGCTCAGCCCAAGAGAAGGCTTGAAGGGTCTTAAAGGTCATGTTCACATACCTGGAGGGATGGTGCAAGGTCATCTTGGCCGAGCTCTTGCAGTGGTGCCCAGTGATGGGACCAGAGGTGATGGGCACACAACACAGGAGGCTCCATCCAAAATCAGGGAACATCTTCACTGTGAGGGTGACTGACCACTGGTGCAAGCTGTCCAGGGAGGTTGTGGAGTTTCCATCCTTGGAGCTATTCAGAAGCTGCCTGGACATGGTCCTGTGCAACTGGTTGAAGGTGCCCTGCTTGAGCAGGGGGTTGGACCAGCTGACCTCCTGGGGTTCGACCAGCTGACCTCCTGGGGTTCTTCCAGCTTCAACCATTCTGCAAAGGATAATAACCAGAGCTAATTACACCTCTGGCCCAGCAAAGGAGGACATAGGACCTGGACACATAGTACCTGGCATACATATACTCCAGTCACCTCCTTCTGGAGCACAAAAGATCTGGAAAGCTGAAGATGTCTGGCAAATGTGAAATTATGTCATAGGTTGTAACTTAATAGTTTGGTATATCACATAAATCAAGAGCGAACATTATCTCCATAAGAACAAGATGAACATCGTTAATAAATAATAATTAGCTGTTTCCTGGGCCTGCCATCTGGTAAGCACTTTTCCTAGCCAGCATGTCCAGCTCCTCACACTTCTCCCAAGCAGCTAAGAGATGAAGACAGGCTACTCCTCCTCCTTTGTCGGTTCCTTTGGGAAATGTGGATACCCAGGATGCTGACAGCCATTTACATCACCCTTTCCACCATACCTCAGCACTTCACACATGCACAGGGCTTCACTGCCCATCCTGCTCGCTTCAAGTCTCAGGTTTCTTAAAAAGCAGTAAGGAGACAGAAGTTACTGTGAACTGCCTTCCCTCCTGCTCTCAGAAACACGTGGGCTCCAAGATAACCAAATTAATCACTCCAACCTGTAAGTGGCTGTCATTAGTATTATTATTTTCATCATATAAATTATCTTCCAGATTAGGTCATATGCATTTTGAGATCCTGTGGTTTCCTAGCAACTCCTCTTACCACTCCACATGCAGACACACTGTGCCGATTTCTTTCCTTTTTTAGTCTCTCACACAGAGGTTACATTCAGTAGCAGCGATCTCAGGCCTGGTCCTGATGACCTTTAGTCCATCACATCCATGGAATATGATGCAAAGACAGCTATCCTTCCTCCAAGACCCTTAAACCCATTGTTACCACAAGGGTAACAATCAAAGCACCATATCCTGCATGAACACACTACATGTACATCGACACCGTGCAGAGCTTGTGCCAGTGACTAGAGCTCCTTACCAAGAAACACACACTTACACACAGACTTACCCAGTAAAACCATCAACTATGGCTTTAGAGTTGTTCCTAGTCCAATGTGTGAAACTGTCTGGAGGGCCAAACCAATTCTGGGACCAATTTTAATTAACTTCTTCGGCTGAGTTAATCAACATATCTCTCAAATTTAATCACAATGGGTTAGGCAATGCGACTATCCTAGAAAGTCTTTTGTGTATGGACAATAGGATTAACTTCTGTCCTGCCCCACTGACATTTTCTAAAATAACATCTATTCCAAACTACAAAAGCTATGGGGCTTAATTATTTAGATTGCTAGTGTCTCTGTTCAAAGAAGAAAAGAGAACAGACCTCAGAAATGAACCATCTCCAGCCCACATGGAGTACAGCTATTAATATTTGATCCCCGGCTAGCCTGGAGGCAGAGGGAATAATGTTCATTACAAGAGCCTAAGACTGGATCCACTTTAACAACCAACTGAACTGAAGAGGAGGATGACATCTTGCCTGCTGTAGTTGGGGTGGGTAAGTTGGGGGTCTTGTAATTTCCAAGCCAGAGCAGATACTTTGTCAAGCACGGAAAGGAAACGGATGTCACCTGTGGTTGACATCACTGGATCCACCACCCAGTCCTGGTTAGCAACAAGAGGAGATCATTGCAAAGTGTCAGGAACAGACACAAAGACATATAGTGCAAATGGGAGAAATAATGTAATTCACAGACACAGAAAGTCAAAGTCACAGAAGTGGGAAATGGAATATCCTTCAGCCCCTCGTTCCCCCACCCCATGGGTTTTGTTCCTGATGGCAGTCTCAGTCCAGTCTTATCCTGAGCCTTGAGGAGCAGTTTGGGAAAGTCTTCAGAAAAACTGATGACTCAATCCCATTTTCTTGTCATGATCCCAGTCTACTCCTCGCCAGTAGGACCCACGCCCCATCACATGGTGACCAGTCTCACCAGAGATTTTGCTCTCCCATACTGACTTGTGATCTTATTGTTAAAACAGGACGAGGAAATCCAGTCAGAGCATCAGAAAGAAAGTCAGTGTTTGACACTCCCATTTTGGGGTGACAAAAGGCTACCATTTTTTCAGGCTGGTCACAGTCTGTGTCACCTAATTAAAGTTGCAAACTCATATTCTGTACATGTCTTTGCCTGAGAAATTGTCTTAAGCAGAAGCTCTTAAGGTTAAACAAATCTTTCAAATATTGAGGGCCGGGGTCACTCACGTGTGTACGGTAATAGGGCTCCTGGAATTATTACACTCTCTGGACCCACTGCAGATGTTTGCCTCTTGGCTTTACTCTTCCTACAGTGTATACCCATTAGCACCTCTAATTAGAAAGGAAAAAAATCACAAGTTCCACGTTATTTAAAAGATTATGCAGCATTTTAAACCACAGCACAATGTAATTATTTTTTAATAGCCACAGCTATTTCATGTATTTACTTTTAATGGTGTTTGAGTCATAAATTAACAGTAGAAAAGAAAAAGGCAAATCAGCACTTGACAGAGAAACCAGCAACAATTGAGAAGAAAAACTGAAATGTTAAAAACTGTGTGATCTGAAAGGAAGAGAGCCGCCTTCGGTTTTCTTGCCTGCTTTATTCTGCGCTGCTTTTTATCAGCTGACTTGTCCCCTTGGAGGTCAAGGAGGTCAGGGATAAACAAAAATGCCTGTGTTACAAGAGTGACTTCTGACAGTCAGTCAAGAGAGGCACATTGTTGGACAGAGCTATTGGATACTGAAGTTAATAAACCTGGGCTGCTGCTGCAGAGGACAGTCTGCCACCAGTGCAGAGCAGGTGTCACCATGCTAGCTGCTGCATGGGCAGAGCAAGTGACACCACAGATGTCACAGCACAGAGCTGATAGATAAGAAGGTTCAGCAAGCATGTCAGAGGTGTGAGCCTTGAAGCAACATGCATGTGGAGCAGTGCGCACTGCCAGGTCACGCTGTCACCCCACGGCAAGGACATGCCCAAGACAAACACCTCTGGTTGTACATCTCACCCAAAACAAAGGACTAGTAACTTCAGATTGGTTTATCCTCTCAGATGTACCCACTTCTCATCTCTGAAAGTGCTCTGTGGCAGATGATCCTCAGCTCCTGGAGACAGTCCCAGGCTACCTGTCCTCAACAGCCCCTTGTCTTTTCTGCTCCCCATTGTAATTCCCCACCTCCCCAGGCTTTTCCAGGCAGAGCAAGAATCTAGCATTCCCTTCATCCCAGTAGGGCCAGCACAGGACCAACCAACCCCTCACTGAGACATGGTGTAACTTAATCTTCTTTGCCTTCCCTGCAGAAAGCCCGGCTCGCAAGGATCCGCGTGGCCAAAACAGGCAGCTCCAACGCTTACCTGCACAGCAAGCGCAACGGCCTCCTGAACGAAGCCCTCGAGCTGACGGTGAGTGCAGACACGTGATCTCCTTCTGCAGTGTTTGAGAAACTCCCCACTCCTCTCCCTGGTCCCCTCCCTTCCCCACCAAACTGCCCATTACTCAGTGCTGTGCTGTAATTGCACTCCAACGTGCCCTACGTGCCCTGGGGATGCCAGCTGGAATCCAGCTGCATGACCAGATGGGAAGAAGGAGCTTCCTTGGGCTCCTCCTTGAGCTAGGAAAGGATCTGACCTCCCAGCAATGGCCAGGTTCCCAGTTCCCTCAAAGCTCTGGGCAAAACAGCTGCACTGATTCACACCACCCAGGGTGTGCCCATGCTATAAAGATCCACTCTTCAACATGCCATTTATTTTCAAGGCTCTCCCTCTGACCTGGGCTATCTGATCATGCCCATCAGGACAAGAAGACACTCCCTACCTCCTGTTTCAGACAGTTTGGTGGTGGGTTGAATTTTAACAGAAGGGCCTCATGAGGTTAATACTAGCTGTTCAAGAGAAGAAAAGTTCTAAGTGCGTCAGACTGCTCAGCAGAATCAGTGAAAACAAGAGGTTATTACATTAAGCCTGATCAACACCAGAGCAGGTATTAGCACATTTCGTGGATTTAATTTCAAATAAATCAGCATTTTGTGCACATGGGGAGCAAAGAGCGAGATGAGGAATGCCTAATTGAGTCACAAGAGCTGCCCAACGCTTGCAAACACTTACTCAGAGTCTAATCCTTCACCTGTCTGCTATTTTCCTTGCATTTGTAAACTCAAAGCTGAAAAACCTTTTCAGCTCACAGTGAAAGCTGCTCCCTAGGACCTAAGCCCATTCCTACCCAGGTTCAGTGGGTACAGCTGGAAATTGTGCAGCTCCTTATTTTGCATGTAGGATGCTACCCAGTGCAGACCAAGAGAGGAATTTGGCCCTTTACAACTGGAATAGTTTGTAAACTGACTCTACAAAAGCCCTTCACATGAAGCACAAATTTGGAAAGGAGGCTGCCCAGATCAGCTCTGTTCTCCCCTCCAAAACAAGTTTGATCCTTCTGACTACACATCTAATGTTGTCTCCTGTTCTGCAAATGGCAGCAACACTCAGAAAATCTGTCTCTTGAACCATATGTTGTCATCAAGGAGTTCAAGATGAGTTTCTTTATCAGGAATGAGAGAGCAGAAGACTGGTCACACCCAGTCCAGAGCCTTATTGCCATAACAGAAAGGCTCAGGGCTGGGATGGCAGCTCAGCCGAGATTCTGCTCTTTCATGACCCAGGAATATGCAAAAATCTAACTGCAAATGTAAAACTCCATTTTCAGCTTTACATTTCTGGGTTTTAAAAATGCCAGAAGAACTTAGCAGGGACACTCAGCTCACACTTGATCTTCCAGCCTGTCATCCCAACAAGAATCTCCTCACTTCCCTTGTCAACCAAAACTCCCTGCCAAGACCACTCACGGAAGAGCAGCTGACGCACCAATGCTTAAGTCCAAAATGCATGAGGTTGAGAGAAATATTTGGCTGAATGGGTTCATTTCCTGGCACCTGCCCAAAAATAACTGGAAGAAGGGTCATTTTGTTGGCTGCAAGCTACTGTAGACACAGGAAGGAAAACAAAAATATTGCTAAGGTGGTTCTAGAGGATGGTTTTTTATCCAGAAATAATTCAGTTCAGATATATAGCAGCACCTAGAGCAGGTATCCCCAGGCTTTCAAGGGTGCTGAGGTAGCTTTCTGGAGGGCTTCTAGCTCTAAATGCCAACATAACTCCTCCACAGCCCATTGAGATCCACAAATCCAGCTTTGAAAAAGCACGTAACATTGTGGAGGAAAAGTTCCACAGCGTAACAAATGCCCTGTTAAAATAGTCAGAAGCAAAGGATGTGGGGAAGGGACAATTCCCATCCACCCATGACATTCAGGAGGATAGCTGACTACAACAAGAAACCTGCCAAAGCCATGCCTGGCATGTGCACAACGGCCAGGAAACGATCTCCAGCGACCTGAGGACTAACCTCACGCCCCAATCAAGAACCGAGACACTTCCCTCCATCTGCAGGTAGTGGCATTAATTAATTACAGAACTGCTGTGCATCCTTTGTTGTAAAGCTATACGTGACCAGTTTAACTCCACAAGGCAGGATTTTATGTCCTTACACTTCATGGCAGGAGAACAAACTATTCTCAAGAGTACAAAATGTGAATGACAGCAGAGTGTAGCCAGCCAGATTTTTTTAAACTGTAAGAACACGAAGGAATGAGACTTCTGCCGTTGCTGTATTAGGGACCAAAATATTTTCTACATACTGTGCATATCTGTTGGTCAAATTAGTATCAGACTGCTTCATTGGGCAGGTACACATCCCATTTTGATACCTTGCCCAGGACTCACGCTAACTTTAATGGACTTCACGTGGCCAGATTGCCATAGGGCTGGTTTGTTACCCAGCAGTAATTCCAACCGCAATTACTACATGGCCATGATGAGGTATCATCCCTCTCATCATTAGCAATCACACAGTACTGTGATCAAGGTATAATTGTTCTACAAGTGCCCAGCAGCTTGCCCTTCAGCCTGACACCTTGAGGGTCTACCCAAGGAGAACACCTGCTCAGAACATCCCCCGGCTGCGGCTTCGCAGCCAAACCCCTAAATTGAGAAACAAGAGCTGTTCAAGACTCCCAACCATGTGTCAGAATGTCCTTTCATTAGCACCAGAATGAACACACTGACACCATCTTTCCAGGGAACAGCATGTCTTCAGCCTCTAGCCTTCTATCAAAGTAAAAACGAAGAAAAGGCTTTATCCAAGGACAGCAGCAGGACGAAGCTCTGCTCCTAGCAAGGATACAGACTCTCGCTTCAGAAACATGGATTTGTGGCATTTTGCATTTGCCACCTAAACACAAAGTACTCAGACCATTCTCATTTACAGAGATTTTTAGCAGGCTTTATGTCAGAAGTACTCAAGGGATGGCAAGCTTCTTCCGATGGCAGCAGACTACATATCCTCTTAGTATTAATCTCCTTGTACAGCTAGCTGAAATTCCCTTTTAGCTAGAATTCTAGGAGGTGTATATCCCTGGGACAGTAGGTTGGGAGCTCTTGTGCCTTTCCACAAGCAGAATCTGCTTAGCCACAAGAGTGATGCAGCCATTCTCAGGCAAGGGACACTAACCACTGAACCATCTCAATTCCCCAGCATCCAAATTCTGTGCTGAAGCACTAAGAAGAGGTAAAGGGGAAGTATTTTGGACTTCAGAACTGACACTACAGTGTGTTTCAGTCTCCCTCCAAGCCACCAGCAGTTCACTGAATGTCTTCCAAGAACAAACTGAATGGTAGCTGGCATCAAATCTTTGCAAAATTGGCATCCCAGCTCAAAAAGCAAACCATCTCCTCTCTTCCCCCCCCCGCCAGCTTTCCATTACAGCCAGACTCTTCTAATGAAGACACAGATTTTGCTTGCCTGCAGTAATGCAGGTACCACTGGCACTCTCACTCTCCTAGAGCAGTGGTCCCTGCAGATCTCATCCACGATTTGCACGCTAGGATGCTCTCCATGCTTGCATGCTCTCCGTTTCTGAAAACGCTGAGCTGACTGGAGAAAAAGCAAAAGGAAGATAAGGTACAAGTCACACTCAGTGATGCCACCCTTTATTCCTGGCCTCTGCCATCCTGTGATCCATCCCCATCAGCAGCAAGCCCAGCCTCAGGCTGGAAGGCAGAGGCTGAGTTACGCTGCCAGAATTTAACAATTAGCTTAGGGCCTCTGCCAGAGGTCTGGGAACTCTACCTTTGCTTTCAGTTCCCATTTAGATCTCCTCTCAAGCAGTTCTGTAAAGAGACAGTGTTTGCAATATGTGCTCTTTCTCTCTCCTTTTGCAGTGTGTCTCAGTGCAGCACCATTTTTGCTTTAGGGCACACAAGGACCTCCGTGGGAAATATTCCAACGCAGAGTCAGTGGTCTCAGCAGGGTACGAACCAGCCCTGCTCATTGTGTAAACTCACCAGGAGGATTGTTAATGAAAAAAAAAAAAAGGAACTGGTTTTATTTTTTAGGCCACTTTTAAAAATACTTCTGGGAATGCTCCATCTTCCAAAACAACAGGAACAAAAAAAATCCATAACCTGTCTAAGATGCATTCCCACAGGAATCTATTAATTCTGTGTACAGTAAGGCAGCTTTCCTAACGTTCAGCTGAGTTTTGGCATCTGTCAGAGTTATTCCTTCATTTAGAGATCACAGAACCACCCTGGAAAAGGAATCCAAAAAGATGCATTTGCAGTGAATCACTGGGACACAGGGGTGTATTTGAAAGTGATGCTTTAAGCATAGTTGAATTTGACCCCTTGAGAGTGCAGACAATATCTTGGCACTTTTGTCAAGACATTCTGCCATGTCTCCCATCCCACCCATTTTTTCTCTTGAGCAGTTCAATACTGCTGTTTCATGTCTCTGTAGAGGTTCAAGCCACACACATCAATTCTGGACAGTCAGATTCAGGAAGTACAGAAGGCACCAGGCAGCCCTTACTTCTTGGCCACAGAGAAACGTTTTACACCATCTAATTGCCATTTTAATGCATGTAATTGTCTTTGAAAATGCTAGTCATCATAGACACATGCAAATGCATCATGAAGTCACGGTGAATTTCAAAATCAGGAGCTTAAGGAGAAGTAATAAGAGAACATCCTTATCAACCCAGATTGTAAATCTGCCACCACAGAACAAAGGAAGCAAGGAGAATAATCCTGGCTCTCAAACAGCATAGAAACTCTATAAACAACCCCCAGTGCTTTTTTTTTTCCCCTGCCATTTCTGAGGAGCACCCAATCACCAGATCACAAGGTAAGAGACATGCTATGTTTTGAGGAATGGAAGCATCAGGTTCCCTACTCCTGCAGGGATCAAGAATACAGATTACTGAATCTCTCTTCTCACAATCACGGTGACTAAATTAGCCCAAACCAGCTTTGATAAATACTTTTTACACGAGCAAAACATTACACACATACCAAACTCCAGTTCCTACCCTCTTATCCATTTCTATGTCAGCTGCTTCAAGTAGCTCAAGCTCCTCAGCTTAACAAAAGCAGACAGATCAGTCTAAGATCTGGAGCTTATCTTAACCACTAATAGCACTGCAGTCTGAGCAGCCTCTGCCCCAAATCACAATAAACACAGGTACCCAATGCAGCAGCTGAGCACAGACCAACAGAATCACGCCAGCACAGCTGCCCAATGCAGAGTCCTTAAACCAACTCACCCCAGGCAGTTCACCCCCTCAAGTCATTCTCCCTTCCCAAGCAGGGCCACTCCTTCTAGTAGCTTTTCCACCTAAATACTCTCAGCTGCATCCAGTCCCCTCCCAGGTGGCACAGGCTGCCTGTGACTCCAAGCACGCTCTACTCTCTTGAATTAGCTACAAAGCAGTTAGCCCCAGTTCAGGGGGAAAGCTGGTCCCCACTACAGGTGTAGGTGTGCAAAGAGCTGAGTGTCTGGCTCCAGACCTCTTTAAACAGGCTCACCTTGTTGTGTTTTTGTGCCAAGTGACATGAGGAGGGAATCTGGTCAGCTCACGGTGCTCCTGGGCCATGTGCAACTAAACTGAAACCACTGTCCTGCTGAGGGAAAGACACAAATTGTAAGAAATTAATGAAGATAGCACCTTCCTTCTCCAAAGGGACTTCTACCACATTCCATGTGAACATAAACCCTTTGCCACTGCTTCACACTTTCCCATTTGCCATGTGCTTTAAAGGAACAGTTTATATACATTAACTCTTATGTAAGTAGTACCTGCTTGTCCCTCCCTTCTCCCTGCTTTCAGAGATGGGTTACACTCCTCCAGTTTGCCCAGAACCCAGTCCTCAGGACCTGCTGTTACCTCCCCACCAACAACCATACACACTGACGTAGGGAAAGAGCAGCCCCATCTTGACAGACTGCAGGTGCAAAGCAGGGAACACAAGCAGTCCTGTCCATGAAGAGGAGGCAGAGCCAGGCATCCTGTCCCTAGAAACAGCATGACAAAGTCCAAGATGTGAAACCTGGACTTACATTGTCTGCTCTGGTGTGCAGCCATGACTCAGGAGGCTTCAGCAATAACACCTGGAAGCTCCAACCACGCCAGCTCCATGCAGCCCTGAAGGTCAGGCAGAGACAAGCTTCCAGCTCAGTGAAAGCATGACAGCTTGTGTTTTGTCTCCTAACAGAGACTAGAGTTCAGGGTACATCTGTTGGCATTCAAAGGTCATGTCAAGCTTAAAAGTCTTAATGCTTTTGGAAAGCTAAAACAGCAGAGGCTCTTTTTTTCTTTACCTTCTGGTTCCTGAGCCTTGACACTCTATGTCAGCAGTATTTCCCAGGCTTTCCCCTCAGCTATGAAATGGCTACAAACACACTAGTTCCAAATCAAAACCAAGCTCCTTGTCTGAGCTGACAAGCCAAATAATTCAAGAAAAAAAACAACCAAGGTAACCTCATAAATAATGAGAAAAACCTGAGAGCTGGCAACACTGAAACATCTCTATCACTATGAAAGCTAATGCTGGTAGTTCTGATTGTTTTCATGCTTTTACACCTGGCTTGGGTTTTGGGTTTTTCCCCTGCTTTTTCTGGCTATTTAGGGATCCACTGAAGATGAACAGCATATGACTAAAGGCACGTCCTTAATTGAGAGCCAACATCACCACCTGCTGCACTGCCTGGAAAAAACAACCGTAAGTAGCACCACAATCCTTACACCTTGCTGCATCTCTGTGCCTGGCCCAGGCCCCCTGTGGGAAGAGGTGGCACTCTGTAGGTATCTCAGTGGACCTACAAACTGTGTGGGAGGGGGCTGACACCCAAGCATCAAAGAATATTCTGCAATGGGATAAATGCACTCCTGACTGGTAGCTTTCTTTAAAAGATAATAATAAGTACTGGGCAAAGGGATCAAGATGTGATTATCTGCTACTCTGCAGTCACTTACACCAGTAGGAAGTCAACAGCAGGTTGTCAGGTTCACTTGAACACACTCAACTTCTCAGTATGGGGTTAGGGAGAGCCTACACACAGGGTGTACATGAAGTTTTATTTCTTCAGTGCTTCTGAAAGAGAACTAAACTGCATTTGTCTTGTGCTGTCAGTAACACATCATATATGCTCATCACTTGTGCTAACTAGTAATAAAGGACAGTTCTGCTGCACTGAGGAGGAAGATGCTGTCAGTGACTCAAAACTACCTCATCACCAGTGCAAGAGATGGGGAAAAATAACCTTTAGCCCTTTCTATGGCACAGAGCAGATGAACCCTTCATGGGTTTAAAGGCTGCATGTACCTTTGTTCACTCACTACGGTGCTGGGTACAAGAGCAGGTAATTTATCTCTAGGCCAGTCAAGCAGTTTCTAGAACACAACTTTTCTGCTCACATCACACAAGGTGTTGGGAGTGAGAATTCTGGTTTTCATTAGATTATTCTATATGCAGAAGTTCCTTGGAACACTTAGGATATTTGATACATATGCTTCAGGTCCAGGTTTATATAAAGGGTCCTGCAGTAAAGAAACACATTATCCATAGCATGATTCATTCTAGAAAGAACAGAGAGGTTAACACTTGAAATATTCATGCCTTTTTCTACCTGCATCCATCATCAAATGTACCTTTGATTTCTGACTTGCAAGAGCTCTCCTGTAGATAAATCACCTCCACTCCCATAGCTTGGCTTATGCTGGAGTAACTCCACTTAGGCTGCAGCGATGCACTGGAAGATGAGGACTGGCTCAGTGCAGTGACCTGCTGAGTACAGCTGGTTTATCCTGAGGAGCTGTAAAGGTCACCACTCCAAGGACAGTGAACTGATTCTTTCTGTATCAATGACTACTCTATTTTATAAGACTCATCTTGCCTTTATTTCCAGCAGTTTTGGATGTTACATAACAAGCAGATACTTTGCAATCTGACTCTTTGGTTTAGAACTTCAGGCTTAAAAGCTTCCCTGCTATGACCCGTCTTTCTCAGGAATATGCAAATTAAATTTGGAAACTTTAATTGGCTGAAGCAAACAAAAGCTGACAACCCTGCCTCCAGGGTCTGCCTGTGTAAGACCCTGACATTGTAAAGGCTTATTGACATCCTGACCTCTGTGGACATCTCCTGGAGCAGCAGGACTTGATCCACTACTAGTGAGCCAGTTAGGGTGCTGGACGTAACGTGGCTGAAGTGTATCCTAATTTGTGGATGGATTAGCCCACCTCACTAACAAAGCTAGATTGCCTCCAGCACACTGCCCACTCAACGAGTCATAGTGGTTGTAAATGCACAAAACATTGCTTTTTTTTTCAGCAGAGAGAAATTATAACAGCAATACTTTGAATTTTGATGAAAACCTAAAGCATGAATCTGGACAATATTTAATATGTTTTCCCCCACATTTTTCAACCAGTTATTACTGTGATGTTGCATCCATCAAATCACATAGCAAATCTGGATTCTGGTCTGAAATTATCAATCAGCTTGTGTGGAAATTCTATAGTTGACATATTCTATTAGAATACTACCCAACAGTTCTCCTCCCAAAATTGTAAGTCATAGTAAAAGAATTTTTAAATACTGAAGAGTCATTTTGTGAGCAAGTTGCAGGAATGGAATGAGGAATGTACCATGGTTGCAAACTTGTTTCAATGGGCAATTCACCTTTCCTTAAGCTAGGCAGAAGGATTCTAAAAGTACATTATTTATTGTCACGGTATCTGCGTCACTGGCGTACAGCCTTACAACTGAACGGCTGTGAATGGCTCACAAATCTGGTGTGTCAGATGACAAAGTGACCCTGAAGTACTTCTAGCTGCCAGAACAGAGGTTACTTTCTCATTTTAACACAACAGATGGAGTTTGTTCAAACAAAAGATTCGCTTTCTACTCGTTCTGGCTCCCAGATTGAGTTAAGGACATTCACATGCCATGTTTCCTCCGAGTGCATGGCATCCAGTCCTTCAACCCAAACCTCTCTTCAGTGTTGCCACCATACCATCACAGCCCAAGCCCACTGGCCACAATGGCAACACAATTCCGATTCGTTACTTGTGAATCAGCAGCCAACACTTTGTTTTCCTTTGCCTTCAGCTCTCAAAAGATCAAAGTCATAAAGCTGTTGCCAGTTTCATTCTATTTCTGAGATCATTAACGTTAAAAAGTTTAAGCATGAGAAGGAAGGCACAAAGGGGTCTGATTCAGGCAAGGTTTGGTACAGAAAAGGTCTGGTTGCCCATTCAAACGCGAGCGAGCCAGCTGGAATGCTGAGGCGATAGATGCGATGCTGGGACTAAACTTCTGAATGCTGGAATGGACAATCAATTGTGTTTTTATCTTTTGTTGGCATGTTGTCCTGTAGGGATTGTCCTATCTTGTGGATGATCCCCTGTTATCTGTACGAACTTCCACCATCAAGGTATTTCCTTTTTAATTCAATCTGTTTTCTCTATGGTCTCTGTGACGTGTCTGGAGGGTGTTTGCTTCCTTTCTTGTCTCTGGTCTCGTCCGTGGGAGTTTGTGCACGTGGCTCGTTCTGGCTATCCAGTGCTGTTGTTTCCTGTGAGTCGTTAGTTGTTGAGTGAAAACTGATGGCTGCCTTCACCATGGCTGCTTTTGTTTCCCATCCTTTCTGATGCTGACATGGACTGGATAAGTTACCTTCACTAGAACCTCTCGGGTGTTCATACACGCACATAAGAGCTCTTTCTTTCAGGATTTCTTGTTCCTTAGCACAAAACCTCTTCACAGGTTCAGCTTTCTGAATTGCCTTCCCCCATGCACACCCCTCTCATCTGCCACAGTTATTCCCACCCAGCTAATAGCCCCCACCAAACTGCAGGTATGCTTTGAACCCAACAGTCAAGACAAGCAACATCCTGCAGTTAAGTTCTATGTCAAGATGGTCATCCAACCCTGTCCCCAGGCACAAAGAGAAAGGAGCATGCATCTCCTTCTGGGGTTTTATACCATGTGGCATTGCAGATTTTCTGAAGCCACTTTTGGAATCCAGACACAAAATGAAATTCCAACACAACACAGCGTCGAGCAAGGCAGCACTGACAGACTGCTGTGCTTCCATCACTGCAACAGTTTCTCTTACTCCCCTACTGCTGCAGGGGAGCAAAACCTCTTGGTTGCAGAGAGTGAAAGGGGAGACATTTCTTTTTGAGTTCTGCCTAGTGCCACTGTTTTTAGGCACAGAGGCAGGGTGCACCTTACACAGTCAAGGTGCTGATACATCCCAGCACCTTACTCAAGGTGCTGTTAAAAACAAACTGCTCTGGGGCCAAAGCTGCTGGTGTCAGCAGAGAGTAACGGCGCTGTTCTCTCCCCTGCCAGAACCACGAGTTCATAGACGAGCAGCTGTTCGAGCAGAACTGCATGGAGAGCTCGATGCAGAACTACCCCTCGTCCCGGAGCCCCTCCTTGTCAAGTCACCACGGACTGACCACCTCCTGCTGCTCTCGCCGCAACAAGAAGACCACCCACCTTCCCAACTCCAGCGTGCCCGCCACCCGCCTCCGGAGCATGCAGGAGCTCAGCACCATCCACATCCAGTGCAGTGAGCAGCCCTCCCTTACAACAAGGTACAGTAAGTAGGCTCCTGCTGCTAACTGCTGCACGCAAACCGACGTGCGTTCCCCGCCTCAACACTCTTGTGGGCCCGTTCTCCAGCAAGGGACAGAGGTCTAGTGCTGGGAGCAGTCTTTGTTTTCCCCCTCACAATATCAGATTGTTCCCAGTTGCTCTGGGGAGAACCCAGGCAAAGCTGGGCTTAGTGTAGCTCTTCCCCAGCCAGCCTGGACACAGGGGAATGAATTCCCGCTGACAGGTGCCTGGCGTGCCAACGACATGGGCAGGAGCCAGCAGAACCCAGCTCCGAGCCACTCTGCAAAGCTGGCATAGGACCACTTCACAGCCCACCTCCCAGACAGTCCAGTACTTCCAAACCCTTACTGGGAGCAGGCAAAGACACCTGGCTAATAACTGTTAGGGCATGCACGCTTTAACACAGTCTGCCAGGGACACTCACATCACTGATTTGCATTGTCCAGGAGTCTAAATCACAACTGTAAGCATCAAGCATCACTGGGAAAGACACACAGAGGAGTTTTGCAATGGTGCCTGAGTAGCTCTCACCTAAAACACCAGTAGAGACCCAAGTTAAGAAGCGACTCGATAGAAAATTTGGAGATTTCATTTTATACGTAACTTGCTGGGGAAAAAAAAAATCATTTATTCACCCTATCTTTCTTGTAAATATTAAATTACTTTCTAAATCCCCCTCAGCCCATTAAGTTTCTTGTGCAGCAGGCTGGTTGCAAACACCATTTTTCTCCCCACTCCTATCAAAGAGATCTAGAAACTGAAACAAAGCTGCCTTTAGGGCAGCAAGCGATTACTCTGTGCCAGGGTGAAGTCAGAAGGGCATTTCAGAGAATGAATTATGAATGAATAAGCACAAAACAAA
This sequence comes from Heliornis fulica, assembly GCA_013399135.1. Classification (NCBI taxonomy): domain Eukaryota; kingdom Metazoa; phylum Chordata; class Aves; order Gruiformes; family Heliornithidae; genus Heliornis; species Heliornis fulica. Next base: position 126,142 of record VXBZ01011324.1, on the reverse strand, counting down.
TCTCCAGCTATTGCAGTTCCAAGATGACGACAGTTTAAACCAGCACCTGAAACAGTAATTCAGGGGAATGTCAAATATTCAGGGGGTGCTAAATCAGATGCCAGTGATATTTTAAATGTCAACGCTGTTATTTCACTTGCTTATCAAACTGTGCAAGAGAAGAAAGCTTTCAAGTTGTTTTTTCCAGTGGACTGCAACTAACTGGGTGTACTGGTTACCACTGGGAGTCCCACCCAGTCCCTAAGGCTACCCCACTCTCAGCTTGTGACTGAGCCAAATAGGTCCTGCTGTGTTCTTGGGGTGTTCTTAGGATGCTGGAGCTATCAAGAGCCATCCTCTCAGTGAGTCAGCGAGGTAACAGCAGCACGATGGGAGCTTTACATTGTAAAAGGACAGGCCTTGTGTTTAAAATGAACACACTGGGCTGGTAATAGCAGACTCCTGTAGCTGTGCAGATGTACAGAAATCAACCTATCATTTTCCCTCTGTAATTAATTATAGGATGCAATTGATGCAGATCTAATAAGAATGCTCCCAGCTGCCAGATCCTTGAAACTACTGCAGAGGGATGAAAAAAAAAAAACATAGAAAAGAACAAGGGACAGTGAATTTGAAAGAGGCATTTGAAATGCAGGGAAGACAATGTCTCTTTCTCAGAAAGCACTACCTGTGCTCTGAAAGATGCAGTACACAGGGCAGTGTATTTAGATGTCCTCCTAATTAAACCTGAATTATGCATGAATAAAATGGAAAGACAGAACGATTTTCCCTGTGAAAAGCTGCATCCTAACCAGGGGGGATATTACAAAAGGGAGTGTACTCGGGGTAGAAATACATGATGCCTTGCAGGGACTGGGGGGAACAGTGAAGTGCAGGCTTCTGAATATTTCAGCACCCTTAGTTCAGAGGAATAAGATACTGATTAAGAACAACTTCCACTCCCATACTTTCTACTGTCTGGTTCAAAAAAAAAACCAAAGCGCCACACACTGAATTTGTTTTCTAGTCGTTCCAGTCTCAACATGAAATCAGATGATGGGCTGAGACCGAACTGCAAAACTGCCCAGATAACCACAGCCATCATCAGCATCCCCACGCCGCCAGCACTCACGCCAGAAGGCGAGAGCAGGCCTCCACCCAGCAGCCCCAGCCACTCCACGAACATTTCCACCACCACCACAAGCAACATAGTCAAGGTCTCTGCCTTGTAAGACATCTCATGCAAAGAAGGAGGCTGGAAGACCAGTGCCCCTCTCCCTCTGCACCTCCATGTTCCTTTCTTGCTGCAAATTGTGCCTGGATGGACCAACCTGACATTTTGTCATCGAATTAGCAATGGAGACCTAACAAGGCAGCTTTCTTCAGACTCGCATTCATGCTGTGGACTGAGGAAGGATTAGGAAAGGGGGGGGGGAAGAGGCTGGTTGAAGGAAGATCCTGCATGGAGAGCGTTGTTGTGCCATGGTTCTGGGCAAGAGTCACCTGTGGAGGCTGGAGGGAAGGAATCATCATGGCAACAAGAGAGTCAATAAAGGAAACGGGAATATAACACTGTGTATCGCAGCACCTTTTTAAAGGTTTTTAATGGATAATATTTATTCATGAGGAAATGACTGAAAAGGTGAAAAACAATGGATTTTGTGAATTTTTTTTCTTCATGGAGCAGAACCTTTAAACCAACCAAAATTTCACATTTTTTTTTTCTTTTATAGGAAAAAGATTTAGACAAAGAAGCCACCTGTCACAGAAATCTATTTCCATTCCTCTGCGTGTGTGTGTGTGCGCACGAGTGTGCAGCAGAACCACATCAGAGCAACACCGAACTGCAAAGAGCAGAGCATGCTTCCATGACTGGGTGCACAGTAGGAAAACCCAAGCATGTGGCAGCACATAATCATGCACACACGTGCACACACACACACACAACTATTTCACCCTGGATGGCATTCTTTATTTAGACAATTTTGTATCCGCCTTTTAAGTCAATACAGTGCAATTGCAAACAGTGTGTTTGTCTGCTAATTATTGTCTGTGAAAACATATNAATACTGTTTAAAAAAAGAGTAAACATTCCCTATGTGCATATATAGCTCCATAGCAAAATCCTTAGAAGCTTCACTATTATGCAGAAAGAACCTCATTAGTTTGGGTTTCTATTCATTCTGTGGGTTTCCAGAACTATGAATCTGATTCATTCAAAACTTTTTTAAAAAAAGAAAAAAAAAAGTAGGACTTTTTAAAATACTGTACACACAAATGGCAAAGAATGAGAAAGCACTGAACTCAACTGCATCAAGCATTCATAAGTCTAACCAAGGTTTCTTGTAATGTATGCCCATGCCTTTTTTATTTTTGTTTTCTATATATAAATTCCTTTGCTAGCACTGGACATACAACCCATTGTAAATAGTAGCCAAATGATGTCTGGATCTATACTTGATAATAATTAACCCCAGAGCCAAATATCTTGCATGGACAGAGAGGTATTTGGCTTTTCCACAGTCTTAGGGCTCCAGCTGCCTCATCAGTGGCTTCTGGGTTGCACTGATTTTAGGGGTAGACTAGGTTAGCGGTGCGAGCTCTCCAGCCCCAGCACAGGGGCTATCGCACGCGTCCCCTTGCTAATGAGGAGCAGTACTGGAGTCTGGGAAGCATCTGATGAAGTGTGGTACAGACAGCATTTTCTTTTTAGGAAAGGTTACACACTTCTAGTCAACCAAAAACTGAAGTAACACTGTGTGGTACTGCCAAGAAGCTAATACTTCTAACTAAGCTGTGGTCAGTCCTAGCACCTCTGAGTACTTTCTAGGAATGATTTACTGTGAGGAAATATCTGGCCCGGAAACATAAGTGATTCTCCTCCCCTTTGCCCCATAAGAAGAGTAACTTTTTTCTTCCAGTCTGCCTCCTTTAAGTCCCCTTTTCATAACCAGTGTGATCCATGAAGGGCAGAGCGAGGAACAAAGTCACCCTCCTTTTCACCTGTCACACGACGCTCTCTGGCTAATTACCGCAGTCACATGCAAACGGCTCCTCAAGGCCCCACACAGCCCCGGGAATGGCGACACACCCAACCCCCCCGCAACCCCAGATACCAAAGGAGACATGTCAAGTCCTGTTTCTGCACAGCAACGTCACCACCACCAGAGTTAAAACCGACTCAAAGCATGTTTGAGGCTGATTCAGCAAAGGGATGACCTTTTTTTCTTTTTTTTTAACCATCTGTCACAATCTATCCTGATGTAATATTTATATACACATATACACACATACACATAGAAATAAATACAGACACATACATGTATAGATAGATTAATAGGCCTACATGCCAACTTAAACATATGAGCTAGCAACCTGCTTTGTCAGCACTCCTAACCTGTTAGTGTGCAGAGCGGCCTCGAGCGGCTCAGGCACTAACTCGATACCCTCCTTAGGACCGTTAGGGCTACGGCTGAGCCTGGTAGCGGCACCAGCTTATAGTCACGTATTCCAGTGCTGTAATATCTTACCCAAAACTATGTTTAGTCCTGTTTTAAATTATTAAAATGCTCTGCGTTTGCTGCTTCCAGTAGGAGGTTATACTGCAGTTAATCTTACCATTATTGAGTTTTTCTTGGTGTTTTTAATTTAATCATTCCTTTGCTTTAATTCCGTTATTTGTCATCACCAAAACGCCCCCATCCTTGCAGATCAGAGGCCTTGCTCTCCAGCACTTACCACCCTGCAATCTCATTTACACTGGCACAGAAAGAGGGTTAAATGCTGCCATGCTGACAGGGTACAGCGTTCCTTCCAACACACAGGAACGAGCGATGACAGAGTCAGGGACTCAACACAGACTCTCGGTGCTGCCTTTCTTATTCCTGATTTACTAGGGAGTGGTAAACAAGCCACTTCATCTCTCTGCACCCATTTCTTTATCTGTAAATAGCAATCATGGCAGCCCTTGTCTAAAGTACTATCGGTGCATTTAATTGCTACCAACCAAGATGCTTTTTGGAGGAAAAATAAGTCAACATTAAGAGGGGGAAAATAATTTAAAATAAAAAAAAAAGGGAGGAAAGCCAGCCCTTGGGGTTTCTGGATGGCTGCTCGGGCTCAGATTGTCAAGGCAGCCGTGGCCTTTGTTCTCCTCCACAGATGAGGAATCATTGTTATAATCCTTGTTCAAAAATACATGGCTTGTCTCTTTACCATTAACCTGGCAGGTGCTGCCACATACAGTCAGTACCACAGCACTGACTTTCAGAGGATAAAGACAGACAAGCATCTAAGAAGTCTGAGCCCAGAGCAACAGGGCTAAAAATATTTTTAATGGAAGCATTAGCTCCCGTTATACACTGATGTGAAGTAGACTGAGTAATGCTTCCGAAAGCACTTGAAAATATGCTTATACCAAACCTCCCTGGATTGCCCAGCACAGCTACACCCTCACTGTGAGAGCACTGTGCACTCATTCAAACAGCAAAAACACGAAGCTGTTGCCATCGTATCGGTGGCTGGTACCGCATAACAGAGCAACCTTCAAAGGAAGTGCAGGGAGGAAGGGAAAGCACTTGCACAGAAGAGCACGGGAACTGCACTACAGACACTTATTCCTACAGTTACAGGGAGGCAATTAGCCTTACTAAACTCTTTATAATACAAATAGCAACTTATAAACCATTGCTGTGATATGGCCAAGTCAATCCTGAAAATTCCTAGGCCAGAATTTTAACGGAAGGATCGGGACCGCACTATCCAGCGGTCCCCAGTACTGCCCTGTCTACCAGCATCACCCTCCCCATCCCCAGGGCCATCCACATACACTGACATGGACACAAAAACCAGCACATACCCTTGCAGTCCTGGGCATTCCTGATGCATGTGCTATTCTTGGGGTGTGGGTTACCTCCAGGAGGAGCAGCATCCACAGATGTAGGTAGGTTCTAGTCCTGATACCTGTCTGAAAGGCAGGTGGCACAAAACAGATGGGTTAGCAAGACTGCTCCACAAAATGTCCATAGTACATTGGCAGTTAATTTCAAAAGCCTGCCTCCTCCCCCAGATCCTTACAACTTTTTATAGTTTTAGAACACTTGATTAAAAAAAAATGACAAAGCCAGATTGTTTGTACAAAAAGCAAGAGGAAGGGGATTATTTTTCAGTCTTTCATAAAGCAATATTAAAAATATCCAAGGAGCAACACCTTTTTCTGAGCATTTTATTTCCTTTCCAAAGCCTTTTCTGAGGGAAAAACATTTTCACAGATATTCAGCATATTCTATTAATAGAGTTACTCTCTTCTCACCTGGCATTGGGCTGCTAATAGAAAGAATCACACCCAATTGGCAAAGAACGATAAGAAATAGCTTTCACATCTAGGCTTTGATTTCCATCTACTCTTTCTGAAATCCACCTTTTACTCCCCTTTTCCTTAAAAATCTTAAGGACAGCCATAAAGAACAGGTTACAGATCATGCACTTTGGTACACAATAATTAAAGAAATACAATCCACCCTCCACTAGCACAAGATCCTTCACCACAATATATTACAATGCTCTCTCTAGATTAGATTTTAAATTCTCCAGGGAAAAGACTCCCACTGCTTCCCTGGAGACCTCTTTCCAGACTAATAGATCTCAATGTCAGAATCTCCTGCTGCTCAGCCATAATTCTTTCCTTATTTTTTTCTCTCCTGCTGCCATTGTACTCCCTCACACCATGTTAAATTACTCTCCTTTCCACACTGCAAGTTAGCTGCCTACAAGCACAAGAGGAATATAAAATCTTCTACAGCAAATTCTTATCCCAAGGACTACTTTTGTCTGTCTAATTATCATTGTCAAAAGTGAACTGGGGAAAAGGTAAACTGAGTAACACACACAGCTTTAGTGGGGAATGAAGGTAATTTGAAAGGCATCCTTCTTTACAGTTGCCAGAAACACTGAATTTGAATCAAAGCTACTTGCTTATCCTGAAACAGTCAACAATATACCAGTACAGCAAACCAGCATTTAGCATTCTAGCATAGAGAGCTTAAGGGGTGTGCATGAAAATCCGATTAATACCAGCTAAAGAAAGCTATGGCTCTTTAAATAGTTTGCTTTTTTTTAGGTAAAGAGATTGTAAACACATTGTATCTTACATGTATTATAGAGCAAATTCAGTATACTAAAATCAAATTGGATTTATGGGTTGCCAACATCCCTTGGATCCTGTAGTGTTTTTTTGTATGTCGGACAATGGCAGAGTTGCAGAGTCAGTACTCGTGGATGGCTTGCAAACATCAGCAGCTTTGAACTGAAGACTTTATTCTACTGCTAAAGTTAGGTGAATAATGCACCTCTCCCACATAATTTATCAATCAAAATTATCTTAAATGAATGAAAAAAAAACCCCACTTATTTTTCTCCAACATTTTCAGTGACTACACCAGATACATGACTTCAGAGCTTCACATTTAACAATGCCATAAACACTCTTCATAATGGTTTTATCTTTCTAAAACTTTAGAAGCAAACAGCAGGCAGCATGCCCATTGATTACAGCTAGGACAGTCAGCATCAGGAACTTGTGTTCTACTCCTGATTGTCTTGATGATCATCAATAAGTGACCTCCAAGAAGTCATTTCACCTCTCTTTGCCAATTACACAAACCGTATCGAATTTAATACCTCCTCTTTCAGTAAGTGAAGCTCAGTTCACCAACACCTCCAAAATACTACCACAGAGAGCTCTTGAGAATGGATACCAGAAAAGTATCTGAGAAGTACCAGAAAAGTTCTGCTACTTACATTCAGAATGCAATACCTGTGCCAGAAAAAAAAATCAGGTGGATCAGTCAAAAGACCAGGTGACAAAGAGCTTGTGACAATTCCTTCTGAGTTTTGTTCTCAGTCAATAGTCTGTTACTTACCTTGTGTGTGTACATGTGCACGTGTTTCCCCCCCCATTCTGACTAGTGCTAGTCACAGAAGTCACACGCTGTCTGGGTGAGAAGGTAACAACCATACTGAACGCTCCTCTCTGTTGCAACTACAACTGGGGGCTCCCACCGGCTCCTCGGACCAATGGAGTATCTTACAAAACACGTGTGATGGTATATTTTTGATAAATCAGTAAGGCATTCCAATGCAATGATGTTTTCTTTAGGAGTTTTATGTTTTGAGCAGCTCTCAACCTTATTATTTTCTATTTTCGTACTATAAGTGGGCTTTGCTTATGAACATCAGAGGACAGATACAAAATGTACTGTATACAACTGCAGGTAGCTTCATTTGAGAACAACTTTCTAGACAAACCAAGTTTCCTGTTGTCTTCTTTTGGAATTGTAGTGCATATGTTGAAACTTGTATATCATTTACAGTATTGAGTCTTGTGCCACTGCTGTACCTGATGTATCCAATCTGGATTAAACAGAGTATGTGCCACAAATACCAAGACGATGCTGGAGATTTCTTCTATCTATCTGGGAGGTTCTTTTGGAGAACTCTGGGCATTGGCTTAAGCCACAGACATTAATATCTCTTACCTAAGCAACCATTAGCAGAAAGATGACCAGGATGTTCTAGGAGAGCAATAATGCAGCTACCTGAGTGCACCTCCTGCAGTATGAGCGTTAGAAGTTGCATTAAAATTAATCTTGGAAACAAAATCATATCTTGGCCATTCCAAGCTCTGCATACACAATCCCACCAAAGCCCCTCCCTGAGGTAATTTGTTATGACACAAAGGGAGTATGGCAGGGAGAAAAAGTACAGGAAGAAAAACACTTCTCCTAACAAGATAGTTATTATATTTTGGGAGCACATCTTATGTCTTTCTTTTAAAAAGCAATCTCATCTTGGCAACTCCATTTAGGCCAGTCTTGCATTCTGCATTGCAGACACAGTCAGCTTATTCCAACCACAAAACAAGAAGATCTGATCCCATCTTAGCTGTATCAATAAGTGTCACAGAGTCATTAGTTAAAATTTTCAAGGATCTTTAAGCTGAAGTTAAACTTATGTATTAGGTGACCTCTAACACCGAGGTCTCTAACACCTCTGGAGGTGACCTCTAACACCTTCAGCTCACGGAGAGCTGAAGAGCTCACAACCACTTCCCTCTCTTGCAACAAGGGCTGACACCCACTAGAGGCCACCCTTGGCCCAGCTGCAAGAAAACCCCAAACCCACTAAGGCAGCACGGCGTCCCTGCTTCCCAATCTTGTGCTGAGTTTCTATGCCACTCAGGAGGTGAACCAACCTTACAACTCTCCTGCACGGTGAAGGGCATCTGAACTGCGTGGTAGAAAGTTTAGAGACATCCCTCCACGGAGAGGTCTGAAGTGCTGGGAGAGATGCAAGAGGATTCGCACAGGAAATTTTGCACAAGTGTTAGAAAGGCTCCAGCAGCAAGTGATTTACATAAGCCAAGTTAAAACTTACTGTTTTTCTCAAAATGAATTTGAAAGTTGCTGAAGGCAAGAAATCCAGCACCCCTGAAGATACCTATTTCACCAACTAAGAGGCAAATCTCCTTGCAAGTAGAGCTCACAGTAGGCAGGAAGCAGGGCTTTTACTGAGAAAATTCCAGCCTTACTCTGCTCAAGAAAAAAAAAACCCACCAGAACCCAAAAGACAGTATCTGCTGTCCAACCACACCAAAGATAGAGGATAAAGTTTTTAAATCAGCACAGAGTCATCCTAGGGTCAATACCCAAAGCCAGCCAGTGCTCCTTTTCCTGCTTCAGGCCAGCCACAGGCAAAGCAGCACAACCAAACAGGAAACATCAGTTAGTTTTAGTACTAATAGGTAATCTCATTTCTAATTAAAGCTTTCCTGTAAGTGTGGCAAGTCTGATCCACTGCTGCACCCAGAGGAACAGACCAATTATGATTCCTGTACATTTTCTACATAATTAAGCCATCCTCTAACTCCACAGCTTGCCACACACTGAGCTACAGAAATGTTATTATACAGTGTTAATTAACTGGGTTTAAATTAGCAATACAGGCATGGAGATGCAGGTTTTACTTTGCCACTTAACTGGTATACAATCAGTGCCTGATGTTCAACAGATAATTAGAGAGACAATGGAATGGTACCCAGCTATGAATGCACTACACAGTCTGACAGCAAAGTTATCTTTGCCCAAAAGTCAGGTGGAAGACAAATCAATAGAGCAAAGCTGGCATGGGTTTGTATTTTCTCCTTACTGAGGTTTCTTACATGTAAATAGGCTGCCTTTTATCTTCCTTGGTTTAGTTTGGATTGTAAAGATTGCAACTGACCATCCATCTGGTTTTCATTTCCTTTTATTAACAACATCCTGTAACACCACCACTGTAACACAAAACATTTACCTAAACACACCTCCCTCATGAAAGGCAACACCTTTCCTCAATCTTAAACAACGTCTGCTTATGTTTATCAATGTACTTGTAGACCAGCAGTTTTTTCACAGCTAATGTCTGTGCACAACTCCAACCAGCAGCATCCCATCAATCACCACTTTTCAGCAGTTCCTGAAGATAGACAGAGTTGACATGGTAGGCATTCATCCAGCTAAAGTGTCTGTAACTTTTCCTGTAGTGTGACACTGCAGCATAGTAGTTTTGCCATGCCTGGTAATAAGATTTCCAGTAGTTTTTGTATCTCCAAGCCTCCTCTGGAACACCATCAACCCACGAGCTGCAGGAGCAGTTGTCTCCAGTTTTTCTTGTGGAAGGACTAGGGAATTCATGGTAATGGCTTTTCTTCTGTTTAGCATTTTGTTTCAGGACTTTCTTTTTTGCTTGATTTTGCTTCGGGTTTTGCAATAGATCCTGAGGCTTCTCTGGTGCAGGACTGAAGTCTTCATGACTCTGATGCCTTGTGGGAACAGCATTCTTCTCCTGCATATCTGATAATGCTTCAAAGTGCAAGTTACTCTCCCTGCTGTTGGAAGAAGCCCTGGAACTGTGTGAACCATCACTGTCACCAGACACACCACCATTTACTACCATCTCTGTATTATATTCCACCTCCTTCCACTCGACATCACCATTTTTGGGGAGCTCACACTGTTCTCCTGGGTCTGAGTAGCTTCTCAAAATTTCAACCTCCCTCTCCAACCCTTCTTTAATGAAATACTCATAGTCTTCAACAAACTCCGAGAAGCTCCAGGGATTGTTCTGATGGTTTTTGAAAGAAGACAAGCATGGAATCCTGGGAAGATTTTTTTTTAAGGTCTCCTTATGTGAAGGCTGAGTGGTATATGGTTCATCCCTTCTGGAGATAGTTTTGACTTGATTCCTCTGTTCTGTGTGGCAACTGGAAATTTGGGGGTTTCTACTACCTTTTTCTGTATTTGCAGAATTTGTGCAGGTTTTACTCTGCTTTTGCTTCAGAGACTTTTTTGGCCTTTCTACAGAGGAGTTATCACTTGGAAGGTTAGAAAGAGGCTGAGGTACCTCTGCAAAACTGTTTTGGCCAGGCTGCAGTACTGGTTCCTCTCGGCTAAGACACACAGTGTCACAATTCACTGAAGCACCTGTCCACGTAACAGGTTTGATCTCTACCTCCCCATCTTCAAACTGATCCATCATTCCAGGAGGGATAGGTTCTGCACAGAAGGGAAACAAGCAGGCACTCAATTAAGTGCATCCTTCCGTCTAGAACTCAAATGAGTACCACAGTAAAGCTCTGCAAAACTGTGGGCAAGATAAGACACAGAGTCAGGGCTACAAACCAACCCCTTCAATTCCTGAAACAGCCAGAACAGCTCAAACAGCCAGAACATCATCTTCCTGGGAAGCATCCATGACATGCAGCAATGCATTGCTTGATATCTATTTCTCATTGTCTACTTAACCAATTTTAAAAATTCAGAACTTAGGTAAGGAGGCAAATGCTGCATTTTGAGAACTGCTTCTGGAAAAGCAAGGGTAGCAAATCCTTTCCTTTCTCCTCCTGCTTGCAGCCCATGAAAGGCTTAACACTAGATTTCTAGAGGTCTACATAGCTGTTGCTTAAGCAACCTCTGGATGCCAAATTCCCCTCCCTATCCACATGGACTAGTTTGTTTTCTCTTGCCTCGCACAACTGTGGTAGTTAAGACAAGCAGTCGTAGTGGAGAGCATGAAAAACCTGTACCAAAATTAAAGCAACTTCAACAGAGAAGACACACCTCTGTTCCCTGCAGACTTGACTGAAGTTCTGAATCAACAACAAAGAACTAACAAAAAAACCCTGTTGCACTCATAGGACAGAGCGTACCTGGCAGAGGAAGAAGCTGAAGATTACACTTCTGAGCAATTTTCATCATGATGTTTTCTTCCTCTCCACGGCAGCAGTAGGTCACAGATAAGCCTAAAGTTCCTGTGATACACAAAATAAATTACCTAACCAGGGCCAGCAAAGGTAACATGAGCTCAAGAAATCCACAAGACTGCTTTTACCGAAGCGCCCGGCTCTGCCAATGCGATGCATATACGTTTCCCAGTCCATAGGTACATCCAGGTTGATGACCAGGTTCACCTTCTCAGCATCAATTCCACGGGATGTCTTAAGAAAAGGGGAGAGGGGAATAGGTAAATAAGTGTGCTGAACATTTGGGAGTAACTGTCCACACAACAGCTTTTATTTGTTACAATAGACAATAAAGCACCTCTAACTTTCCAGTCAGTTTACAGTACTACACATCAAACAGGCATTTTGCTTACACCTTCTACACATAAAACAAGCAAGGATGCATCAAAAACACCCAGTGCCACAGCATGACATGATCTTTTCACAACAGGACCTCAAATGATCAACTGCAGAAAGATACATCAACAAAACAGCCAACTGTGCCTCAAACATTACCACTGCTCTATGTGAAGTTGCTTGTGACATTACTGTTGTGAGCATGCTGTACACTACAACTCCTATCCAAAGTAAACAAGTCTAATCCTCTGAAATACCTGTAAGCTCCTGCAAGCCAACACACAAATTAAAAGTTATTTTTAAACAAGATCAAGGAATAAGGAACAATTTCTAAGCTGCACAGTAAAAATAAGTTGTGTGCAGTGCTCAAGTCACCTGCTTTATCTTTACATTTCTGTTCTGCTCAAACCCAAATCAAATCTAATTCTCTGAAGTAGCTTTATGAACCATACACATGTATGATGTAGAGCCCTAACTCACCAAGTCTGTGGAAATCAGAACTCTACAGTGGAACTGCTTTAATTTAGCCATAGCATCAAGTCGTTGGTTTTGATCCATGTTGCCTAGAAAGACAAAAGTTAGAAAGAGATTATGTACTTCAGATTTATGCCCCTCAATGTCTGGAAAACATTGCTTTGTAAAACTGTGCATGAGATCAGAAATAAAATTGAGAGAAACTCAAACATTGGTTCCAAATGAACACACACAAACCACCAAAGACTTTTCTCTTTGGAAAAATCTTTCTCTTTACAAATAAGCAAAAGCACTTTGTAAAGTGCTTTTTGCATCTGAACACTCATTAAAAATTACTCTCAAACAAATATGAAAACAACATAGATCAATGTAAAAATTAACTAAGAAGCCCTAAAGACCTATGAAGGTTCAAATGTTCAGTTAGTTAACCAGAGGCAACACAAACCAAGACTTAAGATTAATTTTCCTAATTTAGGTCACGCTTATTCACAACTTCAACAGATTCAGAAAGTTTTGAAACGGACTTACCTGAAATGCACTCAGCAGGAAAGCCTCTGGATGTTAGTATTTCTGCTAGATGTTGAGCCCTGACAACATATGACAACTGTAAATAACACTGCAGAATTAAAGACCCCTGTGCAGTTCTCACAGGCTGTTCCTTACAGCCAGGGATTACATTCCAAAACCACCACTTTCATCTTTATGTCTAGAGCAGTCACCCCACAGATGGAAAAGAACAACAGGTCACTGTACTCTGTATGAGGTATTGTCATGCTAGAGCATTCCATTGTTTTCCACATTTTGTATGACATTCCTCTGGCTCTATTTCAGATGTGAAATTCATGTACCACTTTGAGACCACAGAGAAGGTCTACTCGTGTTTCTCCACACCTGGAGATCACAACCACTGCTTCTGACTATGCTGCTTACAGGTTTTATTTCAAATTTATTACCTGCTATGCAAATTTGAGAAGACTAAGGCTTGATTAAATGGAATCTTGCTGAACAACTCCTGCAGGTGCTGGGTTTTTTCTTCAAATGTTTTATGTGGAAGCGGATGGGAATTCACAATCTTGTAATACTGCTTCAGCCCTGAGAGGGAAACAAAAAAACCCACAACCCACCACTTATCAGATTAAGAGTTTCCATAAAAAAAACCAAACATGCACAGTGCTATATTGCTACCAACATCTGTCACTGCAGCTAAAACACAGACTTTAAACAAGCACAGACACATTATAAGTAAGAACCTCCATGACAAGTTTTTCTTAAAAAAGATGGAATAATTTTTGAACAGATAGAAAAAAAAAAAAAGAAGAAAGCTACATTCACCACTGATGTTTTAACTACATCACCACAAGGATACTTACCAATGAGACTTGGATCTGTAGGGTTCAACCTCACAAATGTTGGCTCTCTCATGTACCTGGTCAAAGCATTAGCTAGTGATTCAGGATAAGTAGCAGAAACAGCAAGCATCTGTTTATTGGCTGGTAGTGATGAGTAAATCCAACTGTGAGACAAAAGAGATGGGAATGACTAAAAATATGTATCTAATCTACTGATAAGTGCCTAAGATAAACATTTTTCTTACTTAATTTGTTCCTGAAAGCTGCCTTCTTCCAGAAGCTTGTCTGCTTCATCAAGAATGAAAAGCCGGATACTGGCTGTATTCAAGTAGTCCAACTCTATGAGCTGTTTTATTCGACCTAAAGACAAAGGAAAAAGAAAAATTAATTTCAGGAATATTAAATGAAAGTTTCTAATGATGGCTTTTATTGTATTTAGTAATATTTTTACTAATAAGCAGTAAAAAATAATCCTTCCCCAAGAATACCTCATCTAAATCACAGAATCACAGAACTGTCGGGGTTGGGAGGGACCTCCAGAGATCATCGAGTCCAACCCCCTGACAGAGCAGGTTCCCTAGAGCAGGTCACACAGGTCGGCATCCAGATGGGTCTGGAATATCTCCAGAGAAGGAGACTCCACAACCCCCCTGGGCAGCCTGTCCCAGGGCTCCATCACCCTCACTGTGAAGTTCTTTCTCACATCGGTGTGGAACCTCCTGTGGTCCAACTTGTGGCCATTGCCCTTGTCCTGTCCGCACAGGCCACTGAGAAGAGGTTGGGGCCATCTCCCTTTGTGTCCCACACTTCAGATATTGATAAACACTGATGAGATCCCCTCTCAGGCTTCTCTTCTCCAGGCTGAACAGCCCCAGTTCACTCAGCCTTTCCTCACAGGGGAGATGCTCCAGGCCCTTCCTCATCCTCATGGCCTCCACTGGACTCTCTCCAGGAGATCCCTGTCTG
>VXBZ01011324.1:77317-100746 GCA_013399135.1 Heliornis fulica | reverse complement strand
GAGCAAAGACGGGGAGGGGATGGGGTGGGTGGGGGGGAGTTTCAGAGTGCACAGAAGCATCCCAGATTAGGACTTCATAGGATGCTGATTCCAGCGCGGGTTTACATCCACTATTGCTCTCCTGGCTCGTTATGGGGAAGGTTTGGCGTGTAAGCAACAGCGTTAGAGTCACTGGAGACAGGCAGAGTTAGAGCTGTGCCCAGGGCAGGACCAGGACTGTGCTGGACGTGGCCTGCGAGACACAGGCGTGCGCAGCATTGTACAGCCCTGGAGAAACGCGCCAACAAACGGGGACGTTGAACCTGCTGGCGTTAGCGATGATTCCCTGGCAAGCGGAGGAGCTGGGAGATGAGCTAAAACAAAGGAATACAAGAGCGGCTGGGGTACTGTGCTCTGGGGGCGATGCAAACCGCAAACCACAAACAAGGGCATGGTTGGGGTAATCTGGAAAACCTTTAAAATCTGAATAATCTGGAAAGTGAGGTGGGTAAAGAGAGTAACTTTCCAACAGAACATGCTTACAATAAGTATTTTGTCTACTTAACACAGCAGCTTCTGAGCAGTATTTTTAGTAGAAGCCTAAACATTGCACGTGTATGCATGAGTCTAAAACATTCCCATTTGTAGTGTGCAGCATAACCTCTGAGTAATTTGAATAGACTCAAAAAGGAGGCAGATCCCTCGTGCTTAATGTGAAAACCAAAACACACTCCAAATGAGAACATCCTGTTTTGCTTCACACCCTTGCCCCAATGCAGTAATTTTAGGGCTTTTTCATTGTAAAAATGCAACAATTTTTTTATATTAATAAACCAAGACCTCAGCCTGGCAAAGATTCATGATATGTTTGACAAACTGGGAAGGGCCAGTTGCAACTTAACTGAAAGTAGCCAGCTCTTCATATGCTTGGGTTTCACCATGTGAATTCTTTCCCCCTCCCACCCCCCAACTTTTGTTGCTTAAACATAAAAACTTCCTTTGACACCAGATTCTCAGGGTATCAGAGTGCAGGGACAGCCGTGCCAGGACAGCCAGCGGGGTGACAGCTGGGACCATCTCTCTGCCTTCAGCACACCAGGAAACAATTCCTTTCCTCAGCAACATGCAGGCTGCAGGCTGTGTTTAGTGAAGGTAGGGAGCCTGTATTAATTAAAGCAACCATAAATGAGATCCTGAGCCAGAACAGCTTTTAAAAATCAATACTAGCAAGATAGTCTGGAATTAAAATATATTAATGTTTCTTTAAAGACCAGCAAGCAGCACGGGCAGACAGCTGGGACCATCTGCATTGACTGGTGAGTGGGAACTGAACCTCTTGACCCTGCAGCTTTACCACTTTCTTCATTCCTGGGCTGGCCGAGCCTCCAGACACTAAATGCACCATAACCAAGAATCATGCAGGAGGAATGGTGGGAAGGGCTTGGCTGCACTGGGACAATGAGCAACCTTACACACAGCTGAAGGGGGCTCCAGTTCCAGAGCAGCACCACGAGTTCAGAAACTAGGGACATCACCCCATCCGAGGAGAGCGGGCGAGTGGGAAGGATGTGGCAGGCAGGGGGACGGTGTTGCACAGACAGGGCTGTGCTGCATGCCCTGTCTGAGGAATCAGGCTTGCTGAGGCTGTTTGGCATTACAGGAGAGTTAGAGGCTGTTCAGTTAGCATAAGTTTAGTTTGTCTCAGCATGACATACAAGAATCTTTGGCTAGTTTTGAGGAGGGGATTTTCCTCAAAAAAGAGCGGATGTTGGCACAGGCCCAGTTCCCAAGGAAAGGTTATCTTCAAGTGCAACTCTGTCCCTTACCAGTGTGGGATTTGAGGATTCCAGCTCTGTCTTTCTCCTGCTTTGTGCATTAAAACCAGATTTAGGGAATGTCAGGCTTGGTTGGGGCTGCTCTGTGCCCAGGCACAGGGATTTCCTATTCCGATCCATGTTTTCCGTTGTATGCTGATAGTTTCTGGCACTCGTGGTGTCCTTCGATGGGAATTCAGTCAGAACCTTCCCTGTGGGAATGCTTTGCAGCCAGGAGAGCCTGGTCTGGCACAGCCACCCAACCCTTTCACCCCAGCCACATGTGGGGTTGGGGAAACTTGGCAGTGGGCTTGAGCTTGTCCCAGTGCTGCCACCAGCCCATGGAGCTGTTTTGGCTGAGTTGTGCCAACCCTCTGCACTTCAGTCTCTGCCTGTCACAAATACATAGGACCATGTTCACCTCCTCTGGAAAGCCCCTGGAGATCTATGGATGCGGTGTGGTTTGTGAGAACATGGTTTGTAGGGCTGGCAGGGAGTGGGTTGTGCTTCTCCCCTCCTGTCATCCATCCTTCGTAGGGCAGTTGTGCGATGTGCTACAGAGCTTGTGACTCTCCCATTAATCCCCACACTAACATTCCTCTTGACTTTATCAGCTGGATTCAGAGCCTGCAAACATCGAGACACAGAAATATGATGTCTGTTCTCTGAGTTACCAAATGTTATCTCAGCTGAAAGATCAGATTTAACAAGAATTGTCTTGCTCGGGGATTAGCAGAGAGGAATTTCATTTCCGCCACTCACGCTGCAGATGCCATTACCTCAGTAAACTTTCTGACACGGGGATTGTTTGCATTTATACATAGTAACATCAGTGTACCTACCATGGAGTGGGGGTGTCCAGGCTCTTCTCGGGGAAGAATAAACACTTATCACCCAGGACAGGACCGGTGAGTTCATGGGGCAGATTTATCTTGCTTTTGTGGCTTGTAGGGCTGTAATGGGCAAGGAGCCATGGTCAAGTCAGCTGTACTCATAACTAGACTTCGTGTGTTTTGGTCTTTCTTGAGGAATCCAGGATCTTTCTGAGCTTCCTGATGCTTTTTTTTCTAGGAGGAAAAGTATTAAGGTAGATCTCTAAAACAAGCCTCATCACTCTGACTTCATCTGTTGAATGTTCTCCCTGTGCATTCATCAGAAAGGCATCACATTACTCAGTATGATAGAATCTTATTCCCTTCTTACATTAATTTATGTCCTGTTAGACTATGTTTCTTGCTATGAATATCTTGCAGGAATAGAACATTTGGTCTGAGTGAAAGATACAGCCAATTATTTTTACCCTTTGTCTCACGCTAGGTCCTATTCCAGTAACTGTGTCATGCTCAAAAAGGAGTCTGCTGTCTTCTCCTTGCTGCTGTTTCTGAAGGAGCAGCTCTTGTGATTTGCAGCAGAGTGGGCATAGATGACAGACCTCAGGGGCTAATGTCACTGCTTACCACTCCAGCAGGTGGAAACTCACAGCTCTATGGGTGTCTCCAGTGATAAAATAGTCCCTTCGAGGGTGGCTTTGAGACTTGAGTGGTTATCACAGAATCTCATTTCATGGAGAAACTTGACAGCTGATGTCCTGTCACACATAACCTGGGGAAAGAAGCTGCTGTCATGGGCTTTTGTCCACTTGTTTACTTCCAAAGACAAGAGTAGGTTCTTTTGACTCCCAGCTGCATGGATTCAGGAACAGTGAAGACCAGAGTCCCCAGTGAAGCATCAAAACCAACACTTTCAGCCATCTTCTTCAATGGCCATTCAGTACATTGAGGCTGGTGGTCTCTCTTGTCCCTGGGGTTCTTTTCATCCATTTTTTTCCTGGTTGTAGAGAGCTGGTTTTCTGATTTGCCTTTAAATGTAACAGGTGTGATTGGGAAGCACAGAACAATATTGTTGCAATGGGAAGGAAGGCAGTTGAGTAGAGAAGGTTGTTAACTGAGTGATGAGAGCTGTATCTTTCGTGGTTAACATCTGGTTAAGATTTGCTTAAACTTTTGGGGGAAAGAAAAAACTTTGAGGAAGTTTCAGCATCCTTTCTCTTTCAGATAATCTGAGAGCTCATAGTTAGCATCCTAATTTGTACCTAAAATACTCTGAAAAGATGAGAGGTTAAGCCTTGAAGTTTGTCTGATAAAGTGTAAGGACAAAAAGCAGATTGTATGCCCTTGGCATCCATCAAGGCAAGGAAAAGAAAGGCACACCATCAAGCTGGGAAGCAGCTCCCCGAGCCCTGCAGCACAGTCAGGAGAGTTATGCCCTGCCACAATTGCAGGCTTGTTGAAGATTAATCCAGTTAGTGACCCAAAGGAAAACACAGAAACAATATCATCAGCTCAGCAGTTCTGAAATAATTTTGGTCTCTATTATGTCATCCTCTCTAAACACCAATTGTTTGTTGCTGGATCTGTTGCCTATCAGCACTATTATTAAGAGCTGCTATTTGTTCTTTCCTGTCCTCTTAGCAATAACTTCCTCTCTTTGCATTTCTTTTACCTAAGAGCCGGACATCTGTCTTCCTCCTCGTTATGACAAACACGCTCAGAGCTGCTCTTTGCAGTCCTCAGTGCCGAGCTGAAAGCCGAGGGCTGTTAGCTGGGCTTTTCCTTTTCTCCCATCAGCATCACAAAGCTGCTTCAGTCCTGGGCAGGCCAGATGTGTGGAGGGGCTGGGACCAGACAGCTGCGGCTCCTGGACGTGTGGGAACTGCATTCTGAGAACTGATGAATGTAGATGGGGAACAAATGTTTTCCTATTAGCAAGTGAGTTAAAATGTTCCTTATTTACCTGGGCAGTGAAATCTCCCTTGTTTGTACAGACCTCAGGGATTTGAATTTGAATTTGATGAAGTGCCAGTAACTGCTAGAGAATGCTCCTTGGGGCAAGTTGTCCTACTGCTGCGTTAATCAGGAGTGGAAGATCATTGATTTATAAACTCAGTAAACTAATTATGGTTGTAATCTTGGGAATAAGTATTTTGAGGAGATAATTAAAAAGGCATGGTTTGCCAAGTGACTGATGTCTTTGCCACTCAAGAATAGACTGTCAGTGTAAAAAACCATCAGCAAACAACACTTGACCTCTGCAAGTTTTGCAAGATGCTCACTGTTGGCTTGTGATTTTCAGCCCTTGTGTTGAATATTCCTTGATGATCACTTGAAAGTGTTAGAGAAGCTTTTGGATTTTGCACTTCAGTGTACAGTAGTGAGGGTGATGGTAGTTTAAGCAAGCTTTGCTTTGGAGAAGCATGTAGCCAGAGGTGCTTTTGTCATGCCTGTGCAGGAGGATGAATCTGGAGGTGATACCTTCCTGATGGAGAACAAATGTTCATCATCTCACGCTGAATCCCAGCCCCTGAAGTGGAACATGAGCATTGCAGCTGGGCTCAGCCCTGTGCGTACTTGTCTTGCTGTAAAAGGCATCTGTGTTGGCTCATTCCAAGTTGGACTAGAACTTTTTCGTGCCAATTTTTAGGGACTGCAAAAGTTTCAGGAATAATAACTGGATGCAGTTTGAAGCATCTGATTTTTAGTTGGTTTTATAGAGATAAATTTGAACATCTACAAGTTGTCATCATTCTAATTTGGCTCTTCTTGGAAGCAGCAGAGCCAAACATCCGCTTGTATTGAAGCACAAAGTATCTCAAATTAGACACTCAGAATCCCCCAAAAATGCTGCTGTGTCTGTGCCCCTCGAGCAGAGACCAGCAGGTACAAGAGGGGAGGATGCTGATGAGCCAGATCTGTGCTAGGCCCAAGGTTTGGCAGTGAATGCAGTTTCTCTGCGCTCTGCTCCGCAGCACGATGGAGCAAGGGGCTGATTCGACACCGGGTTTGGGATTTGCAGCTCAGAGATGCACAAGACAGAACATCTCCTGATGCCTCACGGTGACCAGCTTACATAACATCACTTGCATAACCCCAGCAAGTACAGGAGCTCTCTCTCTGGCAAATCGAGGCTCTCTGGGGTTTTGTGTCGCATCCACGCTCAGCTTGGAATTGCACTTCAGTTCATCACAAATTCCAGGTCCTTTACACAAAGTGTGTGACCACAGAGCCAGCGAGGCTGCCAGCATTGTCCCTTCAACCCTGAGATCCCATCACCTTGCAGGCAGAGCATCCGTTTGACTTCCATATCTGCTGGATTATTTGTAGAAGCTTTTTCCCTCGAGCAGCCCAGATAGTTCAATTTTGAACCTTTGCCAGTGTGTGTGGGGGGGGTGTCTCTGTTCCTTTCCTGGGGAGTCTCAGAGAAGCCAGCCTGAACTTGGGAGAACAGAGATCTTGGTAAAGATGAGACACTGTTAAACACAGGGGAAAAACTTCTCCCCCCTCCCAGAGTTTTCTCTCCAGGGTGACTTCTCTTAATTACCACAGGGTAATTACTAGAGGGTGAAATCCAGCCCTTGCAGAACATTGGGTCACCAGGTAGTGACTTTGGACTGGTTTCACTCTCTCTTTGGTTCTGTAGGAGACAGCACAGATATCACGAGGAGCAAAAGATAGAGGGGTTGTCAGTTGGGCCTTTAACTTGCACAACCCGAGGTCTGGGTGTTGTTTGTAAGCAGAGCTAAAAGCCTCAGGATCTTTGAAACTCTCTTGCTGATGGGATTTACCCTGTCAGAGGGACACCGAGGCTGCAGGGCAGAATTTGTCCCACCCAAAGCAGGTCACTGGTAGAGGACAGATGTGTCATGTCCAAAAAGTGGCCATTTCTGCTGTGGTGGGGGGCTCAGCCAGTGCTGGGCATGGGGGAAAAGCATCCAAACCTCACAGTTGCTTACTGGAGTTTCCAGAGATGAAAACATGTCCTGGTCCTCCTCCAGTGCCTGGTCTCCCCAGGCTGGGCTGGGGCCAGTTTTGGTAGAACCAGCTCAGAAAGAAAAGGGCTGGAGCTGGAGCTTTTGGGATTTGGTTCTGTTCTTATCAGCAGGAGATGGGATTTGCCTGTGAGAAACGACCCTGCTGACGGTAAACGTTGCTGATGAAACTTTAATGCTTAACAGAGCTTTGTCAGTACTCACACCACCCATCATGGGGGAGTTAATTGAATCAATGAGGTGAACAGCGGCGCCGTCCAGCATATGCTGAGGGGTTGATCAGCCCAGTCATTACTGCAGGACCCTCGTCACTCACCGTGCCGTGATTACAGCGCTGTGTGGCCAGGGGATTTGGTGGGAAGTGGCCAATGAGGGGCCGGGCTGGCTTCAAATCCAGCTTTTTGCAAAGCCCCAGATAAAAGAGACTTCCATTAATAAGGCGAGAAAGGTTAGGACGAGAAGCATTACAGCAAATCTGGAGAGGTAAGGTGATAGTTTTGTCTGGGCTGGTGGAGCATATGGCCTCAGCTTTTGTACATCAAACCCAGGAGCTCGGTGGGTCGGTGAGGGGGGTGTTATTTGCATGTTTGCAGAAGTAGAGGTTTATTTGCTGAAAAAGAAAGTCAGATAGCTTGAGTCAGGAAGCGAAACACATATTTTCTGTGTCTTCATAGCTTGTGTGCGGAGTTAGGGGGATAAGTAAGTTTCTTGAGAGTGAAGTGGTAAAATCAGTGTGATCTGCTGACTAGTTTTAGGTTCTGGGGTTTGAAATGGAGATTTGTGAACATAAACTGGTGAGGAGCTTTCCAGTTTAGAGCTAGATTGCTAGAGGATCCAATTTTGATGACTGCTCTTTTTTACTGCTCAAGGCACAGAAATGGGAACAGGACAAGTAACTGCACTAATTTAGTTAAAATGTTGAGGTGTAAGAGTAAAAGCTCGATAACATGAGGCTGGGCATGAGGTGCATCTGTCCCTTTTCACCCACAGCATGAGCATTGCTGCACAAACACTGTGGTGAGCCTTTTAAACTGTTTATGAGAGAATAGGCTGAAGCTTTTCCTAGATAGTGGTAATCTCTTCTGCAGCCCACCTTACATGAACGTGACAGGGCTGTACCTCCAGCCCCACCATCCCCTGCTGTTCTTCCCTCTCCTCCCCATTCCCCACTCCCCCTCCCCGCTAAAAAAAGCGGCAGCTGTTGGAAAGTATAGCCCATTTGTTTTATGATGCTGCTTTGGGAATATGATCCAAATCCTACACAAGAGAAAAAGCAACAGAACGAAAGAAGAGGGAGAAAATTAGATGATCTGGAAGAGAAGTTGCTTATTTTAAGTCTGGCATAGAAAATTAAATCTTTATAGCAGGGTTCAGGGATACAGAACTGCTACTAAGGGTCTTAGCCTGGGAGCCAGAGTTTCCTAGTTAAATGTAGGTAATTTTAGAGTTTGTTTGTTGTTTTGTACAAGATTAAGTGCATTCAAGTGTCTTTGATTGCCCTCTAATGAGAGGTGCCTGTAATGAGGGTATTAGGATCTGAAGACACACTATAGGGTAACAATGGAATTCTTAACGGGGTTTAATTTTAATTTACTTTAGGTAAAGAAACACAGTTCTCCGTGGAAGCCCCTTCTTTCTGTTCTTTATTCCTACTCCTGATTTCAGTTAGTTACAGGGCACAAAAAACAAAAGTGGAAGAATATGGTAAAACTGGAGGCAGCCCAAACCATTCCTAGCTCCGTGCCTTGGGATTCTGCCAAGCAATTAATGGAAACTCAGTCTATTTATTTTTGTTGTCAGGTCAAAAAAAAAAATCACTTCTGTCAGCTTCATTTATGCCTAGAGGGAAAGTTCTAGAAAGTCTGAGAGATACTCGCTGATCCATGAAGCGGATGGATAGGTAGGATGCACCTATGATGTAGTCAGGAGGAAGAGGGGGTGTTTCAGGAAGCATTCCTGTCTTTTGGTCAAAATCCCAGCTCCCCAGGACACTGACTCGATGTCTGCTTCCTTCCTTCCACAGCTATCCATGAAGGAGGTCGGAGACGGGCTGCACGAGCAGATGAACTGCATGATGGGCGCCCTGCAGGAGCTGAAACTCCTCCAGGTCCAGACAGCTTTGGAGCAGTTGGACATCTCAGGGAGCCGAAACACCGTGTCTGGCGCTGAGCGGCACCAGTGCTGCCAGAGCAGCAGAGATGTGCCCAGGGCCCGTCAGGACGAGCGGCTGCGGAGGGAGGCGTTGGTGGAGGAGCACAGCCCCACGCCCTTTGTGTGTGCCATGCCACAGCCGGTGGGTTTGTCCCACCCTGCTGTGCTCCCAGAGGGAAGCCACCTTGGAGACACCCCCTCCTCCTTCACAACCCTCTCTGGTGAGGATGGTTATCACCCAAAAGGACCTTCCACAGATTCCACCGGAGCAGAGCGCATCCGCCTGAGGACATTCAAGCCCAGTAGCCAGGGCACGGCTGGGGGGTGGCCAGCATGCCAGGAGTGTCTGGGATGCGACGATGGCCATGACTGGACATCCTCCCTGATGTCCCAGAGCAGGAATCGGCAACCCCTGGTCTTGGGGGATAACATCTTTGCAGACTTGGTTGGGAACTGGTTGGATCTGCCAGAGCTGGATAAGAAGGGGGAGAAGAGTGAGGCATCCCTGTCCATGAGCAGATCCCAGGAGCTCTGTAGGAAGTTCTCCCTCACAGCCAACATCTTCAAGAAGTTCCTGAGGAGCGTTCGGCCAGACCGAGACAGGCTCCTCAAGGAGAAACCTTGTTGGCTTCCACCTGAAGACAAACAGCCCGAACTTTCCAAGAGACCCAAAAAGATGAGCAAACTCAAGGGGACATTTTACTTCCCACTTCATGGGAACATCCAGGGTCATCACAGCAAGACAGAGAGGTGCCCAAAGGTGGAAAGCAATAGCAGCAAAACCAAACTTGGCACCAAGAAAGTCCACAAGACTGTAGACTACCCCCAGTCTGGGTTTGACATCAATACAGCTGTTTGGGTCTGAGTTTGTTGGCATCCTTTGCTCTGCCAAGCACCTGTTTCACACTGGAGAGGAGCTCAAGGCCATACACATCTTTCCAGGAGACTCTGAGCCTTCAGCTTGGACTGAGGGGGAAGAGGAGTCCTCTGCCCAACATGTTGGGGCTACAGCCACCTCCAAGGAGCGTTTCCCCAAGCAGTGGGAGGAGCAGCTGGGAGCCCCAGCTTTGAAGACCCACATTTGCAAAACAGTCAGGACCTTTGGCAGCTCAGGGCAAGTAGTGCTACAGCTGAGCAGCTCCTGGAGCTGGGCTTATGAAGCCTCTTTGGGGCCTGTCCTCACCTCTAGTTACAATAGCTGCAGCCCCAACGCCACTGCGTGCATGGGTGTGTGTGAGTGTGCATGTATATATGTATAGGGGTTTAAAAAAAAAAATCTATTCTTGCTTGTGTGCACTGAAGTCTGGGTTATAAACCTGGCAATTTGAGTGCTGTACCCAAAGCACTTGTTATTTAAATTGAAAAAAAAGTTTGAATTTACAGGACTTGCTAAATGGGGGTGTCATACCCCAGCTTTGCTGCATTCGCAGGGCTTTTCCCCACAAACCGCATCTCTACTGTGCTCCCAGCACCTCTCCTTCCCCTGCCAGTTAAACCAGTAGGACACCAGGTTCCCTTCGTGGAAGTTTGGGACCCTCCAGCTCTCCAGATGTTGTTTCTCACCAGACACTGTTGCAAAAGTTCATTGTTGAGGTCTTGCTGAGATACAAAGTTGCAGCAGATGTTTATTGTTGTTTCTGTCACTGTTCTGTACAAACCTTGTCTGGGAAGAACCAAGTTCTTCAGTGTCCAGCTCTCCAAGAGTTCCCAATAAAGTGGCATCAGTCTCCAGCATGCCATGGGGCTGTCTTCATCCTGGGACTGTCCTCATTCCTGCTTTTCACCCACACAGAAGCTTCTGGGTCCTGGCTGAGCAAGGGTGAAGGGCTCAGGGTGGGGGGCGGAGCTGGGGCTGCAGCCAGGAGTGGTTTGTGTTCCCAGCCAGGACCAGGGAGCAGCCAGAACAGTTTCCATACAGGGAGAGCTTGTCCATAATGCAGGGAGAGGAGCTGCAGCCCGAGGTCCTGGCCAGGGTTCCAGTGCAGCTCTGGAGACATCCCACCGCAGCCCAGGCTCATGCTGGGGAGCCTCAGGGTTTCCACTTTCCTCCCCCAGCAGAGGCCAGGGCAGAAAATGCCAGCGAGGGATGGGGCACAGAGCCACTCAGCCCCTGGCTCATGGAGGGGGACAGGGTCACAAACCCCCAGGGCTGTGCAGGTCCTCCTGTGGATCCCATCCTCTCTGACTCCAGCAGATAAATGGGACCAAGACCCAGCAGCTCCAGGCACCACGGTATGCTGATGTCAGTGGTGCTGCAGGGGGGGAGTGGGGGGGGTGCCCCCATTTCTGCCAGCCAGAACTCACCAGATGCTTGGTGGGCACAGCAGGGTTAGGCTGCAGAAACCTGTTCTGCTCACTCCAGTTTAGGAAGGGCTTACGTGCAAGTGGTGCTAGTTTTTCAAACGTGCAATTCTATTCCTGTTGTAACTTCCCAAGACAGAGAGGCCAGTGGAGCAGAAGTAAATTAAATATAGGCACCAGCCAGCCCCGTTTCTGCCCATACAAGGAGAGGAGAGCGGGGCAGCATCGGAACGCTTCGCTCAGCGCTTTTTCAGGAACCTGAGTTGCAATCAGGCTTTTGTTTTCCCTCCCCCCAGACTTTAGGTCTGTTTGCTCCCCCCCCACCGCCACCTCACGTTTCTGAACGCCAAAGGGCTGTTTCTAAACCATTTTGTTTTCCTCCTATCAGTAGTTCATCCTGTTTTTTACAAATACACCCCCTTCTCCCACCCTTCCACAGGGTCAGCTTCTCCTACACTCACTGCAGTCCCTGGGGAGCACGGCCTCCCGNCCCCCTTCTCCCACCCTTCCACAGGGTCAGCTTCTACCCTCACTGCAGTCACTGGGGAGCACGGCCTCCCACCCCCCAGGCCTTCCCCACTGCCCAGGCATGGCCATAGAGCACCATGGCATTGCCCTGCATCCCCCCACCCCAGCACACATCCTGGCTGTCCCTGCCTGGCACTAAAGGCTGAGCCCCATGCTGGATGGGGAGAGGCTCTGGGGAGCTGAGCACCTCCACTGGGGGTGGGGGGTGGTTTAAGCTTCTCTGGGCATTGCCCTCAGCTGTGAGGAGTGTGATGGGCAGCAGGCAGCGACCCAGGCAGGGTGGGGGCACGGTGACCCTTTGTCAGGGTACCTGGCCAGGAATGTGTGTTATCAGCACACAGGGTGTGTTTGTGCAGGACGGGCTGGTCTGGAGCCTAAACCTTGGGAACCTATTCTGTGGGAAGAGCTGTTCTCGGGGATTTGCCACCCCTGTGTAGCCCCCACCCCCAGCACCCTCAGGGGCTGCAGCCCAGGGCTTTGGAAGCTCAAACCGACTGCGCCAGCACAGGTGGACTGCGCCAGCACAGGTGGTCTCTGGCATCCCCCACCCCAGCAGCTGTCGCGGTGCCACTCCCCCCGTCAACGGGGTCTCTCGAGGAGCCGACGGGAAGTTTCTCTTGAGAACAAGCGCTCCTGGCAGCGCTGGGTCACCCTGCCCATCCATGCTCACACCGAGGAGCTGCTCAGAGCTCAGCTGCTGTGATTCTGTGGGACTCTGCTAAAGCCAGTCCGGCTCGGAGGAAGCACCATTGTTCTCTGTATCGCGTGGAAAGGGACATTCTTGGCCCCAGCTGCCACCCACATGTTCCTTTCCCACCCAAAATAATGGCTGCAGCCAGCACTGCCCCTGTGCCCGCTCCCACTGAATCCCCGTGGGTGGAACCAGAGCCAAGGGGCGGGGAGGGGGTCAGAGGCCACGTGGGGTACCTGCACCCACCGGCACCCAGCGCTCCTCCTTCCGCCCGTGACCATCAGTGAGGTGAGCACTTGGGGACCACAAAGGACATGGTCAGCCCAAGGACAGAGGTGGTGGCGGCTGCTTCAATCCTCCTTTTGTATATGGATCCCTGTCACGGCACCTTCCACAGACTCCTGAGCAAACACCCAACGTAGTTTCGAGTGTATTTATGTTCTCTGTGCCACTTACGTGCAGCTTCAAAGGGTGTTTTCCATCTAGAGGGTGTTTGCAGTCACAGGTTCAGTGGGACCTTCAAACAGCCACTTGAAACTTGTAAGTAAATGTAGCTGGAGCTCAAAGTTCTTAAGAGGGAAAAAAAATGTTTAATAAATATCTTAAGAGGCATTCAAGTAATAAAGAGTATCAGCCACACCAGACATCCTACCTGATTTAGTCTCCAGAGCAGGATCTGCTAATAGATGATGGTGGGATTTGTGAATTACCATTTCATTTCTCCAGGGACTTTCCCTGAAATTATAATGGCTTTTTCTCCTTTTTTTTTTTTTTCATAAAACTGCCATGGAATAGTTCCCCGTTATTAAGTATGAAACCTACCTAATTAGCACAATGACAGTCCTTAATGAGGCCCTGGTTCTGTTATGCATCTTTGATAGGAATGGTTGATGCCAAACATAGGACAAAAACTGCAGGAACACGTTCCCACCACAAGCTTGCCCTGTGGAAGGCAGCAACGGCAAATGAACCTTGGGCATCCAGATTTATTGGAAATTGGGATTCTGAGGCCACATTAAGCCCAGATGGTATGAAGTGCACAGCAGTTAATTTGATTCCAATAACATTCAGACACCAGGGATTGATAAACTGGCATGAGGGGAGATGCTGCTCGTGGTGCACCTGGGACATGTGGCCAAAGGGACAAGGTTGGTGTCATTGGTCAGCACTGCCTCCTGAGAGAGGCTGGAAACCCCCCTCCCTCCAGAGCAGGTGGGCAGAAGGTGCAGGCAGGTTGGCAGAGGGAGGGGGTACAATCTCCTGGTGCTTGTGGGGATCCCATCTCATGGGGGTGGCCGGGATCCTGCTTGTCCAAGGGCTGGATGAGCCACCCAGCCCAGCCCCTTCCATCACCCACATCAGGCAGCACTGTGTCCCTGCTGCTGCCGTGCCCACCTGGCACTGCTGAAATGGATAAGTGCTGGACCTGGCCCATATGGCTTAATGTATAGAGAGGATTTGGCTCTTCACAGAGTGATTTCCAGGAGCTGCTCCTCTCCGGGCTTTCCCTTCCCCGCCAGCGCTAACTCCCTGCTCCTCCAGCCAGATGGCCTCCAGAAGGCTCTCAAATGTGCCTGTAATTAAAAAGCCTTTATTTTCAAAACCATTTCACAGCTTATTCTTCTGACAATGGGATGGGGCTTCTTAGGCTAATGCTGGGAAAGAAGAAAGGAAAACACAGGCTGGCTGCTGCCCGTGTTTTCCTTTCCCTTTGACACGGGTTATATTTACTATTTACCCGCTGAGGCAGAGGGACCCGCGTGCGCCGCAAATTTGTGCCGTCACTGAAGCTTCCCCAGGGCCAGTACTCGTCCTCCCTAACGATACTCGGGCTCTGTCCTCGTTAACCATCCGTGCTGATGGGCCTAACTAACCTGAAAGGCTTCGCTGACTGGAGACTGAGCAAATTTAATCATTTCCCCTCAGTTCCCCTCATACCGAGTCCAGCAGGAAAGAAACCAATTCCTTGATGAACAAAGATCCATTTTATTCAAAGTCCAGCACGGTTCTGTTCCCTCGAGCTCATCCCCAACCACCTTCATCATGTTATTAATCAGCAACAGAATCTCTTCAACCCCTTTAAACAGCCTTTCTGAAGACTGGACCGTGCTTCCACAGCATCCCTGGCTGTGTTGTGTTTCTCTTTCCCTTTTGTTCAAGTTCATTTGTATCCACGTGGCATTTCTGATCAGGAAATCTCACCCCTTCCAGCTGGCAGGCTGGGCTGGCTCGACAGACGAAATAAAACCCAATTTTCTGCCACAATTTGCCCGTCCAGGCTGCGGCACCGTGGGGGGAGCACCCTGAGCCCTCCGCTGTGCCCCCCCTCAGCCTCCTTGCTTGCCTTTCTGCAGGCAGGAGCTTGGTCCTGGCCAGGCACTCGCCCTCTCCAGTGATTTCTGCTCTGCCCAGTGTTTGGGAGTGTTTCCTGCAATACAGGCATTGAGGGGCCGAGCCGGCTCAGGTTCCTCGGCTTTTGCTGAGCTGGAAAGGGAAAGGGAGAAAATCAATATCGTGGCGAGAAGACGCGGCTGCTCCCATGCCGGTCCTCACCGTGGCTGGAGGGCAATTCACAAAGCATTTTCCTACATGCCATGAGCACACACTGAAATCCCACCTCAGCCAGCAGGACACGGGCTCCAGGATCCAGAGGGGAGGATGAGGGGTCTCTGCTCAACCTGTCCTTTGCACCAAAATCCCCTCAGGTTCCTCTGCCAGCATGGGGGCAAGGGCTGGATGCAGCCACAGCAGAGGCGCGGGTGTGGAGGGAGAGTGGCTTCAGGCTGTCACCCCCCGTCTCCCGTGGGGTTAACCAGGGCAGGCAGAGGAGACCCCAGCAGAAAGCAGAGCTGGGTGCTCTTGACACTGAGATGGTTCCCCATGGCTTCACCATGCAGCTTCTGTGCCAGCTCTGGCGCTGCAGGGGGTGGGGGGGCCAGGGGGTGTCCCGCTGCTCAGGCAACAGGGTGAGACATCTTCCTCATTAACAAAGCTGGCAATTCAGGCTGGACCTTCCCAGAGGGCTTTGGGGTGTTCACAGCATCAGGCTGGAGTTAGCGATGTGACATTTCAAACCTAGTGATAACGACCGTGACATTCTGTCAGGTTTAATTAGTCCCTTTGCTCTGCCAGTGACAGCGGCAGCGGAGGCAGGGCTGGGCTCTGAGGGCTGGCAGAGCTGCGGGCTGTCACCTCCGATGGCTTCGCCAGTGCCGGGAGGAGACTCTGGCACTGAGATAAGTCATTACCCAATGGGGTGGTTGCTTTATTCTTCAATGCATATGCTAACTCCAACCTCCCTTCCTTAGCTGGGGTAATTGAAGGCCCCAGGCCCCCACATTGTATTTTCTGGCCCCTGTGGTCTGTGACGACCTTCTGAGACTGAAACAGTTCTTCAGGGGTGTCTCCAGAGCACAGGAGCATTGCACAACATGTCACCCCTGCTCCAGACTGGAGCCGTCGTGGCACTGGTCCCATTGGGAGGGCACCACAAAATGAGGTCCCGGCTCCCTCAGCCTCTTGGTGGCAGTGCTGGCAGCAGCACAGGCAGGGGCTGTGGCAGGCAGTGCTGTGACCAGGTGAGGAACAAGGGCTGAGCTCATCCATGTGCCTGGTGACACGTCTAACCATGTCCAGCCTGACAGCTCTCCTGTCAGCACCCAAGGCAGCCAGGAGAAGTGCCCTGGGGACCTGGGGGTCCTGATCTCTCCCTCATCCCTGCACAGTCCAGAAGAGCCACCCCTGTCCCTGTAGAGCCCAGAAGAGCCACCCCTGTCCCTGCAGAGCCCAGCGTGTCCTCTTCCTTGGCACTGGGACCGTGCAGCCCTGCACAGCCCTGAGGATGCTGCTCATGTTTTACTCCAGCGCTGTGGTCCCTCAGCTGCAGCTCTCCTGAGCCTGCCCAGACCTTCCCCTCTTGGCTGCTCCTCCAGCCCAGCAGTTGTGCACCCAGCTGCCTGACCCTCGTGTGCTCACACTAGTTATGGGGAAATGATTCCTGGTGTGCTTTGTGCTGAGTGTCCTGGGCTCTGCATTGAGCTTGGCTTGTGAAAAGGACGGATCTTTCTAGGTCCTGCTCCCCTGGGCTTCAGACAGGGCCCTGATGGGCACAGTGCTGTCAGTGGAGGGTCTGCGCCCTTCGCAGGATGTTAGCAGACGTTTTAAGGTGTCTCCTAAGAGGGATGGGAACAAACACTCTGGTGCAGCTACAAGGGTCTTGGGAAGTTCTCTGGGGATGAGGTCGAGCAGAGGCCTCCTGGGACCTGCCCATTGCTGCAGATGGATGGGATGACACCCTTACCCTGCCCGTGAAACAACACCAGTTGGGCCATCCTTCCTCCCTCCTCTTCCTCTGCCTGGAAGCCTGGGTGCACCCAGCCTTGCTGCCAGGCAGCGTGCCAGGGCGGCTCTCGCCTCGTGCCAGGCCTGCCAGCGGCACAGCAGGGTGACAGCGTGGCTGGGACGGCGCTGGCATCCCCACGGGTGGGAGGGACGTCGGCTGCCACGTGGCGAGGGCTCGACGGGGATGTGCTGGTGCCCTTCGTGTGTGCAGTTAAATCCCTTCTAGAATGGGCTGTCGCTCCTGCAGCATGTCAGAGGTAAAGTTCCTCATATCCCAAATGGAGGGGATTATGTTCCCAGCAGGGGGGTCATTTTTTTTTTGCTGCAATATGATTTAATGTGACAGGTGTAATTAGAAAAGACACATCTTTGCAACAAGTCACTACCTTGGAAAATCACAAACAAGCTCAAGATAAAGCAGGACAGGAAGATTCACAGCTCTGGGTCCATCACAGCTGGGAAGAAACAAGCACCAAGTCACGGACTTCTCAGCGCTTCCTTTGGGACACAACGAAGTCATGAACACGATACTATAAATTAATTATTCAGATCCCAGCCCTGCAATGAGAGCCATCTGGCCAGATGCCATTACCCTTCCCCAAGCCCACTGGGAGCCCTCCACCAAAGATCTATCCACATGGGTCTCGGGACAGAGCAAGTGCCTGCTCCGAAACAGGCAGAAACCGAACCAAAGTGACTCTCAGCACTTGGGTCCTGAAGGTGTTGAGTTTTCTCTGGAAGTGAGACGCCACACTCAGCCTGCGGCGCCGTTGTGAGCGTTCGCTTTCATGCACCGAGCCCTCTGGTCCAGGCTGCTGGTCCAGTGTAATCCCCCCTGCTTGCAGCTTGGTTGCTGCAGCTCAGCGCTGCGTGGGACATAATTTCATCTTAAGTGAAAGCTGAGAGTCAATTTTATTTGCTCCGAGTTCAGATGTTCACAGGCTTCGTGTTGCTGCACCACCTGTGTCCCCTGCGTAGCACAGGGATGGAGACCGAGGGGAAAGAGAATCCCGTCGTTGGGGGAAGCGCTGAAGGAAGCGGTCAGAGGTGTTGGAGATCCTGGAAAAGCCCCAGCAGTAGCAGGAGCGAGCGTGCGGAGCGGCACGGCGCTGGCACGGAGGAGCCCTGCCAGCCTTTCCCGGGAACAGACAAGAGGGAAGGAGTTAACGCTGGCTCCAGGCAGGAGAACAAAAACGCTCTTGCACTCATCTTGCTCGCTGTGCTCATCTAATTACGTTATTTAACAGGATACCCTCTCATTGAGTTTAATTACTCACATCATTTGGGAAGTAATTCACAGCACATCCCTGCAGGGTGCATGAGTCTGAGCTGGAACAATGTCTGGACTCTTCCTCGCTGCACGAAAGGAGAAGACGGGGGTGGATGAGCCCCGGCCTGGCCAGCAGACGGGGAACGTGACCATGGTGCCTCTCCCTGGGGAGGGTTTCTCCAGCAGGGCAGGGTCTCAGGGGGTTTGCACCCACACCAGAGACCTCACCGAGGCTGGGACAGCACTACAGTGAAGTGGGGGCTGATGTAGACCCGTTTCTGAACAGCCATCCCAACACCCACCTGCACTCCCCCTCGTCCCAAGGGATTTTCAGGATTCCTCTTTTGAGAGGAGCCGCCGTGCCGCAGCCCCGGCCCGCAGCTGCCATGGCGTTGGGTGGCTGAATGCGATTCAAGCAGCTCCTTGTCTCCCGCCGTCCCCGTCCCCCCTTGCAGAGCAGCTGCAGATTAATTGGCCCTTTGATATCGGTGGGTTCCTGCCAGGGACGATTCGCTCGTGTCTCGCTGACAGGGTGGGGGGGACACTCGTCCCTTCCAGCGCTCCCAGGCAGATGCTCGCTGACCACCACCCTCCCTCCAAACGCTCCTGGAGCAAAGATCCAGTCTTGACCCCCAAGGACCATTAACCAGTCCCTGTCACAGCCAACTGGTAGAAATGCTTTGAGCCATGTTCTCCCTGTGATTTTAATCCATTTTTTTCAAACACATTCGCACACAGATTAGCAGAATTGGGTTGTGCATCGCCCAGCACACACTTGTTTGGTTTCTTCACTATCTTTTGTCATTTCCCAACTTAATTAGGATGCAAACAATCCCACAGGAATGTTTAATTAATATTATAAGGCAACAATGGGATGATTAAGCAAGTCTGGGCAGCTGCTATTTATACATGGGGCATGTGGCACTTGTTGGGGGTGAGCGTGTCAAGTAAAAAATCGTCCCCCAGACCTCTCTGTGCAATTTTATTGCTTGTTTTAATTGTCTGGCTCAGTCCTTTTCTCCTCTTTGTGTTCGCTCAGGCAGAGCGAGAGAAACAGCGATTTAGCTCAGAGTCTCTTGTTCAGCTTAATTATAGAGTAAAAGCTTTCAACTGAGGACCCTCCCCCCCACCCCTTCTCCTCATCCCCAGCCACGAGGTCTCCAGAAACAACCCAGCAGAAGCTTCAGGCAAAAAAACGCCCTAAAACTAGTCCAGGAATAGCATCGGGGAGGCCCCTTCAAGCAGAAAAACACCCCAGAGGACAGAGCAGCCTTTCAGGCTGGAAGAGGTGGATGGGCTTTGCCAGAAGCAGCAGCGACCGCTCGACCTCCTCAGGGATGGGGTGGGATGGAGATGGGGTACATGAGGCTGTGGGCAGCACCAGGGTGCCCAGAGCAGGCAGCCAGCACCCCCTCCAAACCCTGGCTTAGTTAATCACGACTGGTGAAGGGTTGCATGGCACTGGCTTTTAGGGCATTTGCTATTTAGAAAATATTCCTTCAGTGCTCCTCAGAAGCTTTCATGCAACCTGAAGTAATTCTCTTTGCCCAGGGTTGAACTCCTTTTGTGGTCTCTAAAAATAAACTCTCTTGATATGTATTTTTTACGTTCCACGGGGCTGAGAGCAGCAGCAAACAAACTGATCAAAAATTAAAGGCAGAAGGAAATCCAGTGGTGGGGAACTGAGGCGGCGGCAGCACCAGCCAGAGCCTGTCCGGGACGTACAACACAACCCCACAGCAAACCCGCTCCCATATCCCATATCCCACCTGGATTACAGAGCTGGGAGCCGCTGGTCCAGAGGCCCACGGGTGAGCGTGGGCCTGTGGGGGACTTGGTGCCCCCCTGCCTGATGCCAAGCACAGGCTGTGCTGTCCCAGCAGTGCCGTGGCTCTGAGGAGGCAGAAGCGGCCGCAGCTGACAGGACACCCAACCCCAGCACCAGGCACCCGGAATGGGCTGCAGTGGGGCTCGGGGTGCCTTGCCCCCCAGCACAGCCCCAGGGAAGGCCCTTCCCAGTCTTTTCCCCTTGGAGATCTACTTTTGGCAGGTGGATCTTTTTGGAGCTGGGTTGCAGTGCTGGCAGGCAGCGAAGGAGACACCAAGGAGCCTTTTCTCTCATTCTTAAGGGCAGCAGCTTTGCCTCCAGCAGCTCTGACTCACCCTTACGCATCTTACTCACCACCTCCCACTTGCTCAGCCATTACATCAGTACTGGCCCCACTCTGGGAAGCTTATCTCCCACTGAATCCCTCTCCATCAAGCTCTATATGCTGATTGTTTCAGGAGAGGGCCCAAAACTGCTGCTAGTCAGCTTCTGCATTATGCATTGAATAAAGGGGAACACCCTGAGCCCAGGGCTGCAGCCCCTCCAAGTCCTGCTCCTGCAAAAACCTGCTGTGAGATCTGTGGTGGGACAACCCAGATTGGATGCTGCACACGGAGCCTGGCAGCAGAAACCACCCTGAGAGCAGCTTCCTGCTCTGCTGCCAGCCCAACACCTAAACCCAGCTTGGAAGGGGCCAAAGCCAGCGCAGACACTCCCAAGGTCTCCCCTCTGCTCTGCTTCTTGGGGGTCTGAAAGACAAGCCTCTTGTTAGACAGGTCCTGTAGTGTGACTCCTTCTCCCAAGGATGCTTGGTTCTTCTAACATATGGGAGGAGGGGTGCAGAAAAGCTCCACAAATGTCCTGGCAATGAGGAACCCTTTAAACAGTGGCCAAGGAACATGGAGTCAAGAGTATCTTGGAGAAATGCTCTTCAGGGGAGTCTTGGCAGCTGAGAGGGCACTGAAAGAGTTAACTACGTAAATCCCAACTGATGACAAAAGGGCACATTCACCGGGATCTCTTGCCAAAATGAGGTGCTGTGCCTCAGCCCTCCCTGGGTGTTTCTCCTCCCATACATCAAGAGCCTCAAGAGATTTAATTTCAGAACCAAAATGGTACATTTAGACCAGGAAACATCACTCCCAGGCCAGTACAACACGTGCTGTCGCCTGTGAACGACAGGACAAGCAAACATCTCCCTGTGCTGGAGTCCTGTGGGAAATGGGTCTTTCTTTTGTCTCCATTGAAATTCATGCATGTTTTTGATGTGATTTCTGAAAACAAGAGGCTTCTGTTTGCCTTGCAGGTTTCTTGCCAGATTTCTGGTCCTGCAGAAGACAATATTGAGTCAGTTGGCCAAGGTGCATGTTACTGGAGAGAAACTCTTGAGCGTTGGCTTTACTGTGTATCAGAAAGATGCTGCAGGTCAGTCTGTCTTTGCTGTAACACTCAGAGGTGATCAGGTTTAGCTGCTGGTTTGGCAGGGTCCAGCCTCTGCCCCACACACCCAGACTGTGCTGGGACTCCCCTGTTCCCACAGATGGGCTCTGAGCGGGGTGAGACGGCTGCTATCAGGTCTCTGTCATTACAAACATCATTTATCATCAAGGATTAACCCGCAGAGGCTCCTATGCCATCATAGTTAATAATGTAAATGGCTTCAAATCAAATGAGTTCTCCTGAGAATTTAAGCCACTCTGACAGAGCAGCTTGACACTGCTTATTTCCAGAGCTAAATGAAAACTGGTTGTGGGATGTCTGTGGCACTCAAGATGTAACCCGGGGAAGGCTGAGTAAAGGTATGAGCAGCCGCTCTCGGAGACCAGAATGTTGCCCAGTGCTGCCTTGCTCAGCCCCACAACGCTCCAGTGTGCTCATCCCAAAGCCACTCCCAGTCCTGTCAATTTGTCCTTTGTTGCTTGATGTTGGGCTGTGGCAGTGGAGAGCAGCTGCTGGCCCCGCATGCCTTGAGCCACCCAGCCCATGTGCCACAGCTGTCTCCCCGCGGGCGTGCAGCATGGGAGCTGTGCCAGCGCTGGGGCATCCATCCCTCCACAGCACAATGGGACCTTATTCACCCCCCAGCACCACAACAGCAAGGGGGGCTGGCCTCTGGCCTTGAACATGGGTACCACCCAAAGAAAATGCCAGGGATGTCTGAACTTGGGCCTCTGCCCAGGACCACGCGAGCCGCCGTGCCAGGGGCAGCACAGCAGAGCAGACACGCTCCTCTGTCCCGAAAGAGGACGGTGCATTCAGGGTCAGGGCAGCTGGACAGGCATCAGCACAGGGCTGTAACCCCAGTTCTGTCACTGGCTTGTCCAAAACATCTGGCAAATTATTTCATCTTCCTCTGTGGCTCCCTCTGAAGCGTGTCCTGTTGGAGATCCAGGATGATGCAGGGGGGTCACCGCTCTGGTCCCCGCCCACTGCCTACAGACCTGGGAACAAGCTGAGTTTACTCACATGCCGTTTCTCAGCATAGTGAGGGCAAAGAGGCTTGTCCAGCTCACCAGGTCCCACACACAGCTTCCCAACATGGGAATTTGCCAGTGACTGAAGACAAGAGCCCAGCCTCAGCCAGGAGCAGCCACATTAGCACAGAATCACAGAACTATAGGGGTTACAGAAGATGGTTGGTTCCAGAGATCATCGAGTCCAACCCCCTGCCAGAGCAGGTTCCCTAGAGCAGGTCACACAGGTCGGTGTCCAGACAGGTCTGGAATATCTCCAGAGAAGGAGACTCCACAACCCCCCTGGGCAGCCTGTCCCAGGGCTCCATCACCCTCACCGTGAAGAAGTTCTTCCTCACATCAGTGCAGAACCTCCTGTGGTCTAACTTGTGGCCATTGCCCCTTGTCCTGTCCCCACAGGCCACTGAGAAGAGGTTGGCATCTCCCTTTGGCTGCCACACTTCAGATATTGATAAACACTGATCAGATCCCCTCTCAGGCTTCTCTTCTCCAGGCTGAACAGCCCCAGCTCACTCAGCCTTTCCTCACAGGGGAGATGCTCCAGGCCCTTCATCATCCTCATGGCCTCCACTGGACTCTCTCCAGGAGATCCCCATCTGTTTTGTCCCAGGGATCCCAGAATTGGACACAGGACTCCAGGTGAGGCCTGACCAGGGCAGAGTAGAGGGGGAGAATCACCTCCTTCTACCTTCTTAATGCCCCCCCAGGATCCCATTGGCCTTCTTGGCCACCAGGGCACACTGCTGGCTCATGGCCAACCTGTCACGCTCCAGGACCCCCAGGTCCTTCTCTGCAGAGCTCCTCTCCAGCAGGTCACACCCAGCACAGCCCTGTGCCAGCCCTCTGCGACCCTGCAGCACGGCAGTCAGCCCTGGCACGGCCTCTAATAGGACGGAGCTGCCCCAGCACAGCCCCTCCCCCCCGGGCCTGACCGCAGAGGTAACAGCACGGGAAGGTTTTGGCCCCCCCAAGGACGCCCCGTGAGCCGCGGAGCTGCCGCCGGTACCGCAGCGCCCGGCCAGGGGCCCAGGGCCCGGCCCCGCTCCGCCTCTCGCCTTTTCCGACACCACCATCTAGTGGCAAAACCGACGGGCTCCACCTCTTCCTCCGTCTCTTACACCGACTTTACTACCGTTCGGCAGCGCAGGGGGCTCTCCCTGCCGTTCTTGCCCCCCCCCAAGCCCAAACTCTGTCCCCCCACTGCCCTGGCAGGAGATGGGGGAAAGG
>VXBZ01011324.1:39001-76808 GCA_013399135.1 Heliornis fulica | reverse complement strand
GAGATGGGGGAAAGGGGCGTATGCGGCAGCCACACATCACCTCTGCAGAGGCTGCACTTGCCTTCCCCAGAGCAACCAGTAACTCTGGAGTAACTGCAGATCCAGCTGGCCCAGGAGATGCTACACGAACCCCCAAGTCCAGAAGTGATGTGGAAATGCAGCGGCAGGTTGAGCATCCCGCACCCCCCACTTCCCTGGCAGTGGGTAACGGAGCCGGTCTTCTGTCTAACACACACTTGGCACTTCCCCGGTGAGGTCTGATGAACTTCCACCCACACACACTGCATCGAGAAAATTAAAGTTGGCTTTCTGTTTTTATAGAAGAGGCCTCTAGAGATCAGCAGGTACATTAAAATTACTTTATTACTAAAATATTTGTACATTTAGTAAAGATAACCAACCTGCAATACCATGCTTCTGCTCCTCCTGAGAAAGGAAGCACATAGGAAGGTTGAAGACAACCAGCTAGTAACTACGTTTGTCCTAGTAGCTTGTAAGGAGACAGATGTTTTCACATTATCCTCATCCAAGTATTTTCATCCAGTCTTGTTTGGGCTGCATTTAGAAACTGGGATCTCTGTACAATTCAACAGCTGCACCAGGAACAAAGTTTTAGAAAAAACTATAGAAATTTCTCCCTCTGGATTCTGATAAAACTATACAACGGGACCAGGAACAACTGTTCACCAGCTCTTACATTTGGATTTCCACTTAAACCACCAGGACAGAGTCTGCCCTGAGTTTTCTCCACTGTGAAGATACATTTCTCCTCCCACTTACTGAGGAGTGAAGCAGGAGGGTGTCCTCCAGCACTGCAGGGACTGATTCCAGCAGCGTCACACCGAGGATGGGATCTGGGCCCCGGGTCCCAAAGGACCATCTTCTACTTGCACACAGAGGAGGATCGAGGCTGAGCACCCATGGACCTCTTCACATCCTGCTCTTTCGACTTTATGGGATTTCAGGTAAAAAAACAAAAAAAACCCCAAAACAAAACAAAAAAACCCCAAAAATGAAGCCATCCCAAAATGACACAAAAGCCTCTTCAGCTGACCGTGCAGGCCAGGTAACATCAGCCCCGTTTTGGGTAAGAACATAAAGCAGCTGCTTTCTTTGCTGATCTCTCTTTCACCTGAGGAGATCACAGGGCTCCTGCCCAGCGTGGCCAGAACAGGGATTCTGCCTCCAAAGTACATGATCACGTGAAACCAAAGATCCTAATAAAGGTCAGACCTCGATACAGTATTAAACCACATTTGTACATATAAAAATAATTGTACAGAGGAAATATTTTCCAGCAGAATACAATCTTTAAACATTCCAAGGAGTATACAATAGTAATTAAAAGTAGCCTCCTGTACTTCAGTGTGGGCTATGACGAAATGCATCCAGCGAGGAGGGTGCGTGAAGACATCGCATCGGTGGAACGACAACCTGGTGGCATCTGTTAGAACAAAACACTTGATCTACCAGAATGGAAGAAGTCACAAAACATGGATAAAAAAAAAACCAAAGCCTGGAAACCGTAACAAAAACACAGAAACAAAATGAAAATGTACTAAAATTTAATCATTCATAAAAGCTGTAATTTAATCTGTGACAGTGAAACACAAGAAGCAATATTAGAGTTGGTTTAGTATATTATATATTTTTTTGCTTTTAAAGCCATAGAAATCAGTTATCCCAGTTTTTCCTATAAAAGACCCATTTTTCCAAAGCATTATGCACAAACATTTTTAATTAGAATATAATGGCAGAATGAAAATAATGATACTCCGTTCGTTTTAAATATAAAATGAAGTCAATGACTCAAAAAAGTTATTTGTTGCGGTGAGTTCAAAGGGAAATTTCAGATAATATCTATGGTTATAGATACAAAATATAACAGTGGAACATTTTTAGTGCTTGATGGGGAGAAATTATGATAGAAGGGTCAATATGAAATCTTAATTATAGTAGCGATATCTAACATTTGAAATGCATCCATGCTCCTCTGTATAATCATATACTAGAGTCAATTAAATTTATTTTCACATCTGTTAATTGCTATTGCAAAGGAGGAGTACTATTGTCTTAAATTTCCAAGA
The DNA here is from genome assembly GCA_013399135.1 of Heliornis fulica. NCBI lineage: Eukaryota > Metazoa > Chordata > Aves > Gruiformes > Heliornithidae > Heliornis > Heliornis fulica. The sequence goes on along the minus strand of VXBZ01011324.1, from coordinate 74,721 downwards.
GATATACACAGAGCATTTCCTTTTTCCAGGGACTGTGTGCAAACCATTTTAAGATCTAAATTCTTCTCGTAGTATAGAAAAACAGGAGAAGCGTCTTCAGATATGTTATTAATTTCCATAAGGTTTTGGAGTCGGGAATGCTGGCACTTTCCATTTAGGCAACAGTTCTTCATTCCTGCAATCTAGAAAAAGTGGAAAGATGTGATGGAGAGAGTTTCTCATCCTACCCATGAGATGGATGATCTCAAATGTAAGCCCAAAGGCTTCCCCAGGCGACCGCCCACACCCAGGCTTGGGAAAACACGCAGCATTTTGGCAGGAAGAGCTTATCTTCCCCTGTCTCGGGGGTGTTCCTACCACCCTCTGGGTTCAGAGGTACAGAAGGAAAAGAGACTTTGGAGACTCTTTACAAGCAAGTCCTTGCTTTGTCGTGCCTGCAGCAGAGCAGCGCCGGGCAGCCGCCACGCCGTCTTCCCGCTGGGGTGGCCACAGCGCCACTAGATGCTTCGTGATAGCTTCAAAGGGACTGTGAATTCAGCAGGGGATGAGCAGTGTATGGGAGAGGCATTTCATGCCCTCTATTTCTGAGATGTTCACCCCCAGGGCATCCTTCCAGCCCCCCACCTCAGCTGTAAATCCCAGCGGAGTCGTGATGGCTGCGCCTGGCTTGTGCTGGGCTTTGGGGGATGGATGGCGATGCGGTAGCTAAACCCGCCATGTTTACTACTGAACCCTGTCAATTCACTGCTCTGGATGAACTAAGTACATTGTTGCTCCACCCTTACAAGTGAAGGGCACGACTCCATCTCAGGGGTAGGAGTCAATGGTATGAGAAAACCCATCAGCACCTGCCTGGGCGCAGGAACTCCGTCGGCAGCGACCGGTACGTCAGCGGTGCCGCCGGTGCTGCGCCCCGCAGCGCAGGATCCCAGCGGAGCCCTGAGCCCACAGGGAGCGTGTCCTCCCTGGGCCGGGGAAGCCACACTAGCTAAATTGAGATCTGTCACCTGAAGAACAGGAAAAGCCACTTGGGAAGTACTCTTCCATTTCCTTTCCTAAAGCCATTGTTTCCCCACAACCCTAAGCTATTATTTTTGGTGTTCAAAGCTCAGGGTAAGAGGCTCATCAATCAATAAAGCCAGGTTAACTGCACAGCTCCACTTAGCCTACTCAGTCACACCAAGGCTATGGAAACAGCCATCTACAGTTTCAAACCCCCACCTGCCAGAAGGCAGAGTGCTGCCTATTTTCATGAATTCTTCCCCAAATCCTCCTATGACCAGGAGTTCATCTTAAATACTGTAGAACAAGGGACTTGAGTTGGTGCAGTGGGCCTCGACTCATCCCACTCCACCCTACTGCACTCTCAGGCTGAACCACTTCAGAGTACAACCACCCACCCCCACCCCCAGCACAGCCAGCTGCTTTCTGTCCACTTCCTATTTCCTAGCACGGAGCTGTTGGCCCTGCACCCTCCTCATCCTCCAAACAGGGCTCCCAGGCTGTACAGCTCACGGCTCAGCCTGGGTGACAGCTCCGTCCAACACCCGGAGTTACAGCCACGCTGTCCTCTCCCAGGAGTGCAGCAGAACAGCTGTAAGCACGGAGTGCCAAGCTCCACAGGAAGATTATTTATAGCTACATCCAACCCTGGGGCTATGTTTTACTTTGGGTTCAGTTGGGGTTTTTTTTGGTGGGCAGCTTTATATTCCCGCACCACCGAAGTCCCACCCCAAACCAGTTTGCAATGGTCCACGCAGCACCTAGACCAGAGTAGCTGCAGCAGTTACACAAGTTCCAAATGTGCTACTAACTTTCAGCAGAGGGTAGAAAGGAAACCAGAGCGAGCCACAGTGGCTCAGTGTCGCAAGACAGAGGGAGAACCTGACAGAGTAAAAGGGAAGTTCCTGCTCCGCTGAGCTCATCAACCCAAGCGGAAGGAGAAAGGGACACAAGCAGATGTGTTTCTGTCAGGTCAGTCAGCAGGACTGACTTTTACAAAGAAGCCAAACTGATGCACAGTTTTGTATGTGGGAGCAGACAGGAGAGGACTGGAGGGAAGGGGAGAGAGTTTCTCCACTGGCAGCAGCTCACGGCCCAATCACCAGAGCTGTGGGTGGAATTCAGACCCCTCTTACCTGGCTCAGAGCTGCTGCACGATGGGAGTCTAAAGCAGCAGACATGATTTCTTTTTAGGCTTCTTCTTTTCCACTGGTGTTTTTCTATTTATCTGTCTGACCAGGTCATAAAAGATCTGAAAATAAAAAAACACAAGCTGAAAAATTAGAGGTATGAAACACTGTGTAAGTGTCAAAACCTAGGCAGGTTGGCAAGCTGATACTCTCTCCTGGTGGCTGCAGTCCTACAGTTCAATTAAACTGGCTGCATTTACCTAAACATGTTTCTCAAGCAACTGATTATGGAACAAGATTGCACAGAGCTCACATGGTTTAAGGGAGCTCTGAAGTCATACCCTGCAGCTTTCTCCTTCAGGGTCTGTATGACCAGAGGCTTCAGAGGAGCAAAGCAGTGAAATGGCCACAAAGCCCTTGCTTTGGGAAACTGGGAGAACACTGGGAAAAGACAAAACACAGGAGATAAGAGCTTTAACCTCCTCACTGGTGCTCCCTGGGCTCCTGAGTGTCTCCAGAGCACTGCTACACTACCACCAGGGTGTTCTCACAGTAGGGAAAGGCATCCCATCTCCTTGGTTTTCACCTTCAAAAGTAGTCTTCATCAGCTCATTGCACAGGACATGCTGTTAATTCTCCTCTTTGCCAAAGAGATTTGAGCTGCTAAACTTCACCTTTTTGCCTGTTCTAACCTTCCACTAATAAAATTTAGCAAGGAGAAGCAAAACATCTGCCCTAAAGTCAGGCACTTCCCAAAGGGGACAACGACAGGGGCCTCCTTCAGCTTCAGAGATGAGTTTCTTGGAAACACTTTTGCTGCAGTTTGTTTTCCCAGCAATGCTCAACCCATTTATAGCAAAGGGAGCTTGGCAAAAATGCTCAGAGCTGGGTCACAGTATTGAGGAGAAATATTTAAACCTTCAGAAGGCTCCACCCTTGTCCTTGTTTACTTCCTTCCTTCCTGAAGCAGCTGACAGCTCACAAATTCCTGTTGATTCCAAGGAAATTCGGAAGGAACAGTTTATAACAAGTTGCAACAACTGGAAATCTGAGTGACTATTACCTACATGAAAAAGCAGCAGTGCACAGTGTGAGAGTTTCAGATGGAATGAATTGGATGGTGGCTTTGTCAAGCTCTCATGGAAATTATGACAGCATTTGGGTTGCTCATGCTACTCCTCCACCAAGCTTATCACTACAGTTTTCTGCTGTCAGTCTCAGACAACACAGCAGTTTATACTCTCTGAGGGACACAGCCAAAATGTTCAAAGTGTACAGAGGAGATAGAAAGAAACAGTTTCTGTAGGAGAAACCAGTTAAGAAGTGCTGGCATCTATGCTGATGCAAAACAGCTTTCTGTATTTGAGCACTCATCAAGGGGATCCAAGATGATTTGAATGTCATTATGAATTTCTGAAGGCACCAACCACCTCTGCTCCAGCAAACAGGATCCTTGAACGCTTTGAGGTAGACCCCTCTTACCTTCCCAGAGCTAAGGTAGAGGAAAAATTCCTCTGAAAAGAAGCCTGAAGCTGGACTGCTGAAGTGGTCGTACTGACTGTATGCACAGAAGTGAAGTCTGCAGCAAGGTGTTGGGAATGCTAAAGTGAGGTCCCTGCAAAACACCAGTGTGGGGCAAGAGCATCCCACAGAGCTTCCCACTGGGAAGATCTGAAGAGCTGCTACTGAGCTCCACTTGGTAGCTGCTCCCTGCCTCTAGGAAAGCTTGGGACACTTTCAAAAAATGCACACAGAAATTGATCATGCTTTAGCCAAGATTTTAACAAAATTTGGAAGTCTAAAAGTTGTTAAACCCCCCCAAACCACAGAGCAATGCAAACACTTCCCTAGTCTGTGAGCCAGCGGAACAAGCAAGTAACTAGTACAACAAGTTGCTTGATTCACAGCAGTTCTTCTCTTTGATTTCCTCAGCTTTTCTGCCTTTCATAAAGAGACAATACAAACTGGCAGAAAACCAGAAAATTAAGATCACAATAAACCCAGAAACTAATCTTCCAGATCATAATTTTCTTCTCTGTGTTCCCAGTCTCACTGGAGGCAGTAGACTTGACAGGGAAATACGGAGACCGAGGGTTCACACGTTCAGCATGGCTCTATGTAAACCATGGGTGTGCATTCACCCTGGGACACTTCAGTGCTCTGCCTTCCAGAGAAGCCCCTTCCTGCACCTCTCTGCAAAGCTTCACAGCACCTTGGGCTAGTGAGAGGCCATTGTGCCAGAAACGTGGCAATAAAACCACCCAGAATTTGTTACACTCCGCTGTGATCTGTTCAATGACTGAGCCATTAGGTTCTTCATTAGCAGTCCTGGTTTTACTACAGCTCAGCACACACAAAATCCCTGCTGGCAGGAGTCTAGCTCAGTGAGCTATATTTACCAGGTTAGATTAGTGTGCTGGGCTAATCCCAGGCACAGAAGCTGCGATTCACGCAGCCCGGAGCTCCTTCCCTCCCAGCTGGGCAGACACAGTGCTGTGCACACCCACGAGCTGCCAAATTACTGCTGGGTCCAGTCCAAGGTCCTCCTGCTCCTGCCTATCCACAGCCTCCTGAACCATCCCAGCTATCTCCTGGCACAAGTCCAGCTATGCTCAACAGGGTCACCTTAGCTTTTGTGGCTGGAAACACGGCCCCTGTCACAGCCAGATAATTCACAGCAGAGAATAAACACTTGGTGCCTGCTGCAGAGCAGAGCTCCCCCAACAGATTGCCACGACTTCAGTCAGTGGCAAAAGACACACCAACTGCCAAGGGGTTTGTCATGTAGAGCTGCCTGGACAGACAGACACTCGGGCACGGTCTCTGCGTGTCAGTGGCTCACCAGAGCAACGGGGTGTCTGCTTGAGCAGCCAGACGTAGCAGGAATGGGAAGAGCAAAGACTTTCAAACCAAGAGCCAACACTATGCAACGTGACATGTAATAAAATGGGGCATAATCCATGTTCTGAATAGCTGCAGCAGTTACCTTGGATAAAGAACTTCCTGGATAAAGTTTATCTGAGAGGCATCCAGTGAACCAGGCTTACTCAGGACCCTCTGCTGTTCGTGTCCTCTGACACAGGTTATCAAAATCACTTACCTGGAGAAGTCACCCAAACCTTAGCAGAGAAAGAGAAGCAGATCTCCTTAAAACAAACAGCAGCTAAACATACTGCATTGCAAGCCTGTCAGTCTGAGATTTCAGAATCATCCCCAATCTTCCCAATTAAGCAATAGATGGAGGGCCACATACTGGTTTAATGTGGCATTCATGCTGAAGTAGGACAGACCAGCTGATACTCACCTCATTAACATTGATTTTAGACTTTGCAGAGGATTCTAGAAAGGCACAGTTACACCACTGTCTTGCTAAGTTTTGACCCTGTTCTTTGCCGACTACACGCTCTTCCTCCAGGTCACATTTATTGCCAACCAAAATCATTGGAACCTGGAGGGGAGACAAGCAAGGACAAGAGATGCATCAGTCAGACAGTGTACTACAGCTTGCAGAGGCTGTGAGCAGGGGGAAACACAGACAGTGAGAAAACCAATAAAACCCCTGAGTTCATCAGAGCTCCCGACTGGACTGGAGAGGGCTGGAGAAAGTCCATGCTGTAGACACCCAGTTCAGTGAGAACTAAACACGTGCAGAACACCATAAACCCAAATGGAAATGTTTCAGCACAGTGTCAAGTCAGTAAAGGTTTATTTTCTGGTCTCTATATCTAATACCATTCTGTCAAAAAACTTAATTTACTACTGAAATGCACGTCAGGACTTTCACGTTACAGTAGGGTAAACTGCCTGCCAACTCTGCTTGTTTTAGACAAGAGAACACAGCAGGGGTTTTACAACAGACATTCTGTGTTTCAGCCCCTTTGACCTGTCTTGTCATCCTGTTGTCAAGCCACACAACAATAAATGGAAGCACCCTGGAAAAGCACTGCAGCTAAGAATTCCCACACAAGCCCCCTGCCTCTCACCTGAGTGGAGTATCATACTACCAATGCGTTTTGCATACAGGCAGAAGAGAGATGTTCACTACAACAGGCACAAACACTGTGCTCATTATTTAGTAGCTTAGAACAATTAACATTTCCAACCAGTGACCACCTAGCAGCTCAGCTCCTGAAAGGCCATCACTTCCAATGAATAATCTTGTGCAACATCAAATCAAACATCTGATACACGTTCAGAAGATTCATTCTGGAAACACGACGCAAATACAGGCAAAGCATCTGTTCAAGACTGACAAAAAGGCACCTGCCCCTCTCCTTAAGCTGTTGGCTTTCTACAATGTCTGGGTGAGTCACTTTCTCACTCCTTCACGAGGAAGAGTGTGCACTGGGGAAACCATGTTCCTCGTGGTATTTCCTACAGACACATAAACCCGCAGGAGAAGGGCCCTGGCCGCAGTACTGGGTACCCACACGCCTGTGTTCAGCTGTGTGGACAGGAGGGGTGCGGCAAACGGCACTTGGGAGGACAGAGAGGCGGGGTCTCTCGCTCACCAGTTTCTCACTGGGGCTGGGACTCTGTTTACTTGGTGCTGTGTGGAGAGCCAAGGGCAGTCTGTGCTCATTAAGTTCTAAATCCCGGAAAGCATCCCAGTAAGCGCCGGTGAATGTCAGCAGCAGGAGACTTGTCTCCTCAGTCATCTTTAGATACAGAGTTCAAACTACTGCCCAGGGGGTTGTGGAGTCTCCTCTGGAGATATTCCAGACCCATGTGGACACTGACCTGTGTGACCTGCTCTAGGGAACCTGCTCTGGCAGGGGGTTGGACTCGATGATCTCTGGAGGTTCCTTCCAACCCCGACAGTTCTGTGAATCTGTGAACTCTTTCAGGAGAAAGAAACCTGGCAGATTAAAAGCAGTCCTCAAACATCTCAGAAATCCTGTGGAAATGATGTGCTGGGCCATTCCTCCTGGGCCTCTTGAGCAGCCAAAGTGTCACAAATAGGTAGGAAAGACCTTAAGCAACCAGTAAACACACGGAGCACCCAAAGCACCCAACCAAACCAACAACCCACAAACCCAGAACTCCCTACCTGAAGTTGCAGTTTCCTCCCCACACACAACGAAGGGGTGACAGCGCCCACCCCTCCTGTGGGACCCTTCCCCAGGGGCCATGCAGCTGGGGCACCCAGCCCAGCTCCAGCCCACAGTTTTTCACAGCCTCTTTGGAGACAGAGATGCAGCTCAGGGCTTTCAGTGCCAGAGGACCATGGCTTACACATCCTGTTAAAGTCTGCATCTCACACAGATCTAAGGGGATGATACAGCCAGAGCGAAGGTGGATCTTGAAACGCGAGACCGCAGCAAGCTGTGCAGGACGCAGTGCTCTGCATGCATACAGCAACAGCAGCACCCTGTTTCCCTCAGCTATGTAAAAGCAGAAAAAAACTCCTGAAGAACCATTGATAATGGGTGTGCACCCTGCTCCACTTCCTGAAGCCTGTAACTCTTTGAGCAGAGAATGAGCACTGTCCAGCTGGAAAATAAATCACTGTCCACTTCCCTTGGTCACTTACAATACACTGTGTGCTCTTGATCTACTTCAGTGTCAGTATTTGTAGTCCTCTCCCAATTCAACAACACTCAAGAATAATTTTTGTATTTAAAACTCGCAGCCATACTGGTGAGAAAATGATCATGTGTTTATTTCTGAGAAGTGAGTTTTACTTATTGTATCACAAACCTGAAGTAACAATACAGGTAAGGCAAATCCCCAAAAGCAGGAGATTTACAACCACATCAGTTTTAATCCCAGTTTTTTAGACAGTTAAGTGAAATTGTCTCACACCAAAACATCAAAATGTGTTTTGAACATATTCCACAAAAATACAAAGTGTACTAAGATGTGAAATACAGAAAAAGTGATACTTGGATGGGTAAACCGGTCTGAAAGGCATGGAACTCTGGATAGGGTTCTTTCAGTTGTTTATCACAGAGCCAAAAACAGAGTTTGATGAACAACTAGCTTCTGGTCATTTACCATTTCATGCAGAAGACCAGCTTTTAGACATTTATCCATAATCTAATGGTTTAAGCCTTGGGATTTTCTAAGACCCACTGTGAGACTAGATACAGGAAGGAGTGCCTTTTCCTAACTCAGCACAACATGGCTTAATCATCCAGAAGGTTTTCAAGCTACTCTCAGAAATAAATAAATGCATGTTAATAATTCAAATCAAATCACTGAAGTAAACCCAAAAGCAACAGTCTCCATTGTCCGATGAACTTGACCAGCTTACGATGCAAATTCCCCTCCCGCGAGTCGAGCTGAACAAAGCGCCGGGCTCTGAGCAAGCGCCTAACGCAGGACTCATGTTACCAGGGGGTTGTGCAAGCATAATCCTACCTAAATGAACCCCAGTTTTGCATAAATAGAAGTTCAGCTTGTTAAACCATGGAGGGAACCACAGCGGTTCAGAAGAAGGACCTCGGGGTAGGGACGAGGCAGATCCAAGAGAAAGCAGCAGCCTGAAAGGTTGCCCTCGGCCCCACTGAGCTGAGCTGTGGGCTGTGCTCATCCCACTGCTCAAAGCACACTTTCCTGACTGTCTGTCCAAACACAATGCACATGGCTTACCTCGGATTTGCCCTAAATCCGTGTCCGGGCCCCCAGCCGCGGGGGCTCGGGGCGGGCAGGGCTTCCACCAGCAACCCGAAAGCAGTCGGCATCAAAGGCAGCTGCTACTTTCAAGCTGTCAGCGGAAAAAAATAACCAGGCCATCTTTTTCACACTCCTCAGGGCAAACCCCTGAATGCATTGCCAGTCATTAGGCAAAAATATGATTTCAGCTGCTTCTGGTGGAAGCCGATGCAGAGAGAGAGGGTTCCCACACATCTCTGCCAGCCACATGGCTACCACAGCAAAAGCCACCGGCAACCTCATCTACCTCATATGTTTAGAAATGACAAACCTGCCAAGGAGTTCCAGTCACAGGAGTTGGGTCCAAACTGGAAATACAGTATGTGGTTTTCCTCTGCGAAACAGGACTGAAGGCAAATTATCTCATTGTCATTTTCCCCTATTTTAAGAAGGGATTTAATGTCCGAGAATGACTTAAACCACTCAAATGACAGCCTGGCATCGCTGGCTGTGACTCTTTCAGAGTGTTTTAACGATCCAATTGGTACAACTGATCTCCTCTGGGTTACAGGTCTGGTCAAACGACAGAAGGAACTTGGCTGTGAGTGTGCCCCGAGCGTGCTGCTGCCACCCGCCTGCCGTGCAGAGCTGAGCCCTGTTCACACGGGAGTGACAGACCCCGGCCACCGAGCCTGAAACATCCCCCTCTCCTTCAGAAAAGGCCAAGCACGTTTTCACATGACAACCTCAGACTAGGTTTTGGATTGGCATTCAGAGAAAGCTGATGGGCTCTCACAGCTGATGGAGCTGAGCAAAGCAGGACCCACAAACCAGGCCACACTGCACTGCTCCTGTAAGGGAACCTCTCCTCCATGCAGCATGACCCAGGAGGACTTCACCTAACAAAGGGCTCCAGCAGCTGGGATGGAGGTGAGTGAACAGGCTCCCAGCCCCCTCAGCTCTGATGCTGCCCTGGTACACAAAGAAGTGAAAATAAAGGAACATTCAGCAATTTCCTTCTCCCCCAAAAAGGCCACGATTACTAATGACACTTTAATTACAAATCACAGCTTGGCCAAGAAGTTGAACATGTCCTTTCTATGAGCAGTTCAAGTTCCTCACTTGGATTATGGCCCACAGGTGAGCAGCACAGCACAGACCACCACCCTGCTCCTGAGGCTTCCAGGACAACCTCCAGGACATGGCTTTGTACTTCAATTTCTGCTCCACACGTTTGAGAAAGGCAGTGTTAGTCCTCGTGTAAGACAGCAGCAGACCCACCAAGAACAGAATTATTGGAGTTTGACTATTTCCCTCAAAGATAAGGAAAAATAATAAAGTACTGCTGAAGGAAGAAAATGCAAAGGAGTTAAAAGAAGGGGTGTGGGGGAAAGTTGTTTCCACTCAACTTGCACCATTTCCAAAGGTTGTTGGACTTCCAGTACATGCAAAAACCTGTCTCCATTATACCCCTGAGCAGGTGCTGGGCCCCAAACAACAACACTGAAAATAACAAACAACGCTAAGGAAACCGCCGGCAACACAACACTTTGCTGCACAGCAAAGAATGTTCTCAGAGAGAAATCTGGCTCACAAATTCCTCTGTGCTCACTTACAAACACATTTTAACCATTTGCAGAAACACAAAAGAGATTACTTACATCTTCAGTGTCCTTAACCCGTAAAATCTGTTCCCGCAGGTCCTGTAAGTCATTAAACGTGGACTGTGCTGTTATAGAATATACTAGTGCAAACCCTTGACCATTCTTCATATAGAGATCCCTCATTGCTGTAAATTGCTCCTGTAATCAAATATTTTTAAAGGTAATTAGCTGGTGAATGCAACTAATGAACATTTCTAGACAATACTTTCACTGTAATGGAGACAAGTACACATGTATAGTACCGTACAGCATGCATTTACATTTTTACCCCTAACAGAAATCTGCTGGAGCATGCAAAGCTAATAAAAGCATTAACACATCTCTTTCCCTTTGATATTGGCTTCCCAATAGAGAAAAAGGCTTCTTGCAAAAGATGGGAAAAAGAGATCAAGAGCAGCCATAAAAATACATCTGCAGACAGACTGTTACACAGCCAAGTTGTAAAACAAGGTGCTGAGATTTGGCTGACATATTTTCTAGTGATCTTTCATTTATTCTGTGATATGGTGTCTTCCAATCAGACCAATTTCCCAAACAACAGATATGGGCTGGAAATGTAATTTCTCCTCTAACCTGGTGTTGAAACAGGCCAGGGTGTCACAATGCTCATGACTGACCATGAGCATGACTGTGTGGGAAGGCAGTACCTGGTCACCTCTAACAGGCAGTGTCATCTCCAGCAGGAAAATGCCTTACAGGGTCAATGAAATGAAATGCAAGAGCAGGCTGAAAAATCTGTACTGGACCAGAAGTGCTTTTGCCCAAGGTGTGAAAGGAAGCTCTCCCAGAATGCCACACAACAACATCTGCTTCCACACCTTCTGATAATTCCCAAAGCCTTCTAAATAAAGCTAACTTCTAGGAAGCATGGCCTCCTCGTGACATGCACTCGATGATTACAAACAAGGTCTGTTTACGCAGCGACAGGACTTTGCACGGTGGTGACAGTGGCACGACAAAGGATGACATGGACTTCTCAAAGCAGCAGAAGGCAGTGCCACGAGGTGCCACTGATAGGAATGTCCCTTGACAGGTACAGAATCTCTACTGACGCAGTCCTTGCCACGCCAGCAGATGTGACAGGCTGGAGGGTGATCCCTCTGCACTGCCTGTGCAGTCTGTGTATTCTGGCTGCTTGCAAAACAAACACCTAAGATGATCCCAGACCAGCATGTTGACAGCGAGGTGACAGCGGGTGGCAGGGAAGAGGCAGCCAGTACAGGATGGACCAGTCCCTGTCCCCCAACACCATGCTGCTGACAGGGCTGCAGAAGCCTCGGTCACTCCACTGGGTTCTGGGTTATTCAATTTAAATCACTGCAGCTGATCAGCTGGGTTTTGTTGGGCAGGATCACAGCACAAGTTCTCCTCCTACCATCCCACATCATTCCTAAAAAACTCCATGCATTAGAACAACGACCCGTACTCACCGTCCCTGCGGTATCGAGGATTTCAAGCATACACTGTTGACAGTCTACTTCCACTTGCTGTGGAAAAAAGGGAAGAAGAACATGCACTTAATGTCTGAAACTGGACAGGCAAGAGCAATCCCAACTTTCTACTTCTTTTTTACTTTTTTACTTCTGCTGCAGAGACCTCAATAACCGAGCCAGGCACCTGCACTTCCCCACACCGAGAGAGGCACCGCTATTAGGGGATTAATTACGCCTCGAGCCAGGCATTTGGGTCAGCTCACTTGTACTCCAGGACTCTGTTGATTATAAAAGGCACTCATTGTAAACATCCCAACTTAACTGAGATAAACCCCTGGATCTTCAACTTTTCTTTGCTGCTGGGGGAATAAAGAGGAAAACACGAAGTATTTTGTGATCACCACAGTTAGGCTTAGCTAGTCTGCCACCCAGAGAGGAACATCTCCAATTCAATGAGGGTAATTCCAGGAAAGTCAAACAATTTAACAGCAGAACTCATGCCACACTTTACCTTTAATTATCACAGGCACAAATGTTAAAAAGTTGTTGTTTCCTATTTTGGTGCCCTTAATTATGGTAACATTATGCTAATCTGTAAAACAATGGGTTACTTGACATGAGTGGAGTGAAGAAAGCAGCTCTGTTGGCAGTTACGTAACAGGACAGTGTCAGATCCCTGACACCGGCTTCTGCGGTTACAAGCTGCACCCAAAGCAGCTCTGAGGAAGTTTATGTGCCCTTAAACCAAGAAGAACCTATTTGAACTAAATGGCAAAACAGCCATTGCTGAAAAAAAAAACCAAAACCAAAATGCACTTGCTCTGCTACCATAACATAACCTGCTGTGATGAACAGGGCATATACCCTCTCCAGCAGACAGCATACCCATAGCAAGTATCAGTATCTTTATGTTTATGTTATGTTTTGCCTCAAACTGCCACAATTTGAGTCTTTGGAGAATGAAACTGAAAGTTACATAGACTGTTAAGAGGTTTATCCCTCCTCTAAAACACAACCAAGTTAGGGATTGGTCCAATTAACAGCAAAATGTGTCATTCCCTGATAATTCAGCTTTCTACACTTTGCCTGATGACATTCGGATGCCCTAAGGTAGCAAAGCACTCTGTAAAGTCAAAGAAAACTATTTCCAAGAATGATGCTTTTCTGAGCATCACCTGATTGCTGTGGTTTATGCAGCCTTAGCATTTTCTCAGAAAAGACCCTTTCTTGCTCTACTAAGCTTTTGTTGAACAATTAAAAAGAAACAAGCTCTACGAGTCTTGAAAGTAATAAAAGTGGTGTTGTTTTACCTTTCTGTATGAATCTTCTATGGTTGGGTCATACTTTTCAACAAAAATTCCCTGAACAAACTGTACAGTCTGGGGAGAAAGGAAAGGAGAAAAAAAACCATTACATGAACTGAACAGGACCAGTAACATTTACCAAGAAGCACTTTGTGAAAAAGTCACAACACAAACTACTCAATGCAGTAGTTAAAACTCAACACTGGTGAGTAGTCACACACGTTTCCAATTTTTTAAGTGAAATTGGTGTGGTTTGTGTTAAGAGTTGCTTTATTCAAGCATGTTCTCAAAACTTTCTGGAAACACAAGAGGTTTGCTTGCTTTACATAAAAGAGGGTATCTGCAAAACCACCTGTACTTCTGTGCCTGCAACACTGGAAGAATAAAAGTCACCAAATACTTGAAATGAGACCCGAAGAACTGGCAGCACATACGCTGTGGAGGGACACACTGCAGAAACCCACATCCCAACTCAATGACCTGCTTGGGGTTACACCCCTAGAGCAGCAAGTTAAACCTGGAGCTTCTCCAGATGCTCAGTGTGTATTAAACCATGAGAGGAGGAGGTATCATTCATTTCAAAGAGGAACTCTTTCTTCTCCTATGTACTTATCCAAAGCCTGAACATTTCCCATCAAGTTCTCATTAGGATGCAGCCCATCCCTGGGCACCCAAGCTCTGTACGTGCTATGCCTGGGCTCCTGTCAGTCCACAGCTTTACTTGTCCTCTGCAAGACAAAGTTTGCTTCTCTGTGTGCCCAAAGGTTTGATTGATCTGTGTAAAACAAGGTGGTGTTTGCTTGTAAAACTAAGCACAAAGATACCAGCACTTAATTTTGTCTCTTTAAAAGCAACAAATACACCAAATATTTTTGCCACCCAAATCTTCCACTAATAACAACTTAAATAATTTTCAATACAAATTCTGTAAAGTCACTACCTGCTTCAAGCTATATTTTGTTTGGAAAGAAGGCTGAGATTTTTTGCACAAGAAATTTTTTTCCAGCATGTCACATGCAGATACACACACAGCACCTCACTGGAGGCTGAAGACTGGGCAGCATCTTGTAGTTTGCTTTCTTTTAATACAGGAAAAATGTACTTTTTACAAAATATTTTTTACTGCATTTATAAAAATCACCCTCTATCACTCAATAAACCTATTTTGCACACTAACTCTCAAAGCCTTTGCTTCTCCAATACTTTCTTGCCCCACTGAATGGTTGTGTCAGTCTGCACACCAGATCACAGATCTCTGTAAAACCACTGTAAGATACGAACGTGGGACTACAGCGTTACACCACTAACGGAAACCAACCAGAAGAGCTGCAGATCACAGATTACATTCTAGGATTCTCAGCACAGCTATTAACCAAAAGAGATCCAAAGGTGGCTGCTGTTCACATTTGAGCACCACATCAGTCACAACCGTACCACCCTGATCTGGGAACTGTGTCTGTGAACCCACCTTCAGCAAGAGAATCTGATAAACTCACAGCATCTTTATAACAACACTCAGAGCCTTATTTTGTATCTGCAAATACAGTACTGAGCTGAAAGAAAATTAACTGAACCCATGTTTTCTTAAATGGTTTTATTTCTAATAAATCACTCTTAACTTTTGTTGTCTCAATGGTGCTGTGTGTTCACGGAGACACTGGTTACATACAGCCACAATTAAGATTATATTCAACTGCATTTACGGATCATGATTAATTTGAAGGCCTTTCCTTTTATTAATGATGGAAGGAAAGAGAAGTCAAGGGAGAAGATACAAATCTGGTCTGGTTTTCAGATCCAAGACTTTGGGGATTATTAGTTGGGAGGTTGTGTGTCCCAACTTTGGTTTCCAATTTTCTATAGGAATGGATATAATGGATGCTCTTAGTAATACCTTCTACCTACTGTCACTCCAGAAGATTTTATTCCTCATTAGATATGGCAAAGAAAGCTACTGTCCAGGAAACACTTATAAAGAAGTTGCAAAATAAACATGACTTTATAACCAGGAAGGGTTTTCTGCTATCCAGCCATCACTACCAGAAGGCACAATCAGCATTGTATTGGCATCTAAGAGTTAAAACAACAAGGATTTGTAGCGAAACAACACCGTATTGTAATGAAAACACAGAACCAAGAAAGAACACGGCCTCTTTGTTAGACATTTCAGTTTATACAGTCTGAAGAAAGAAATTTTAAAGTGACCTCCACGTTATTTTAAATCCCACCTGGTAACTTCTCTTTCCTTGTAAAGAAGTAGACAGTTATCTTGGAAGCTAAATATTATTCACTTCTCTGCTAACTGGCACTTATTGTGTTCTGCCATAAACATAATGGACCAATGTTGCGTGTGAATCACAGTAACTGCTTACATAGCACCTAGTCTGTCAAAAACAATTTAACTTTTGTTTAGAAGAATAATATTCCCATTTCAGCCTTTAAAAAGGCCAGTGATGGATGCTGACTCAGACTTTACATCACAAATAAGGAAATTCAAGTATGTCAGATGCTGAATAATTTTGACATGCAGCATATTAATAAATGCCCTATTTTACAAGGGACTCTTTCAACACTACACACTGGAGCAAGGTGCTCAGTCGAGGGGATGCAGGTGGAAAAAGTAATAAAAATGTTTAAGTTGCTGTGGAAAAATAGTGTGTACCACATTCACACCTACATCTTGTGAACATTAGGATAGGAAAAAATAGTGTGTACCACATTCACACCTACATCTTGTGAACATTAGGATAGGATCTCTGAAAAGAATGTGTCAAATACGATACATAATTGAATAATCTTTCCTCCTATTCATGGGGATTCTGCCAGTGATTTACCAAGAGTATTAGCAGACTCTTTCAGGAGAATAAACAGTGTAAACAGCAGCTCTGGGATGTGAATGCTGGTCAGCTATTATCTTCTGTGAGAAGGAACACGGTGTAGTTCCTTGTTTTAGATAACTTTACACTTGACCAGCTCTTTGCCTTTGTTGTTGGAGCGATCTGCTTGACTGACTTGTGATAACAGGTGACAAATCTCTCTTAGAATGCCTTACTATCAACTCTGCTGTGTAAGCCTCTTACTAGAAACAGTGTGAATACTTCAGGAGTGCAAAATGCCATCAGTCTGTTTATGCCTCTGCACCACACATGCTGGAGGTGACTTCTCATTCTGCACTGTGTTTTCAGTGCAGGCTCCTCATCAGGGTTCTACCCAGGATGGCAAACACACTGCTGTCGAGGGATGAAGGGTGGTCACCGCCACAACTCACGTCGTGCACAGCAAGTCACCGTTGCAGGGTGGCTCAGGCTTTTCATGCTCAGATACAGGCATTAGTCATCTGTGATACCATACCCAAGCTGGAAGCAGAAATGAAATGCTAACTACTGTACTGTGATTAATTGCCTGCTGCTTCTCCAGAAACGTGACACACTCACAAGGTATTTCTGCAGCGTTAACAGTGGACTTGCAGAAGTCACTCTGCCTGTTACAAGTAATAACACAAGCGTCCCAATAAATTAACGAGCACTGTCCACAAGGAGAAAGGCCAGTTTTGAAGTTTGCATATGGGTTTCAGAACTGCTCCCCAAGACTCACCAAAGCAGACTTCCCCACACCTCCTGAACCCAGGACCACTAGCTTGTACTCACGCATGGTGTGGTCTCTTCAAACAGCGACGATCTGCAAAGCAGGGAAAAAAAACAACAGTTAAACTGTACCCACACATCGTAATTTACAACCCTGTCTTTGGAAAAGAGACACACTGCCCCTCTCCAGATGCTCCTGAGAGCACAAATCTCTTCACCAACAACTATGGCTTTTGCTTTTCCAGCTGGGCGCTCAAGCCTGTACGGTGGCTCGGACAGCCCCAGTTTATACGAGGTGCCCAAAGCCAGTCCCATGAACTCGTTGGTGCTCGGAGAGGAAGAGGATGAATACACCGTGGTACAGAGAGAGAGCAGCCATGCATGCCTGCTCCCAGCTGCACTCATTGCCTGTCCTCTGCAATCACAGCATTTCATAGCGTGAAACAGTGAGTATCGGGCGAGCAAATGAGATCAGAAAGATGCAAGGAGAGAGGTTTACTTCTCCCACCCACCCCCAGCAGGGAAGGATGTAGGTCACTATTTTCTTTCTGGAAAAGGTCAGGCTTAACTCACGGCTGCCAAGGCAGAACCTCTCTGCTCGCCCAAGCAAGGACTCTGCCTTTTTATGGAAATCTTGCAACTCCCTCAACTCCCTACGCGGCACCAGAAAACTTATTCTCACTGAGGTTCCCTGACAAATAAGGCAAATGACAAAGCTGGTGATAAACATTTTACACTATGTTTACATTATACACCAGGCTGGGCTGTCCCTATCAACGAAGCTCAGGCAAACAATGACCTCAGCAGCTAATTATCTTCCCCCTCTTCCCCCAGCAAGACGGCACTTTCTACCCAAGTAAGGCTTCAGAATCACCAGTGCTACGAGACTGGGCAAGCAGCACTTCTCAAACTAACCTTGCCACAGGATTTATGGGCTCACTGGCTACAGTTTGAGGATAGCTTTAAAAGTAAAACCGTATCAATTGTATTTTTTAGCTTTGCAACTGTGGACAACTCCCTGGAAATCTGTGTCTCAACTTTATAAAACTGATAAACTGGGTCAGGTCTGGGGGTTTTGGTTTGTGTTTGGTTTTTTGTTGGTTGGTTTTTTTTTTCCTAACATTTAAATTCCCATGGAAAATTTGTAACACAGAGGCAAGAGAAAGCCCAAGTGCTGTGACCACACAGCCACAGCTGATGCCCTCAGGAGCCACAGAGGGGCCAATGAAGGCAAGGGAGCTGCAGCAACCAGCCGGCTCTGTGCTGCCAACAGGGACCACCCCACCTCAGGCCTTGCCCAAAGACCCTTGCTCAGGCCTCACCCCTCCACCATGGTATGGTTTATGGCTTAAATGTGATGTGAGCACAGGTTTGAACAACATTTTAAGAATTCCTGCATGCAGCTGGAGGCATACAAACTCTGGGGCTGGTTTTGAAGCTCATGTTAAGTCAGAAGAACAGAAATACTGTGGCCAAGTTGCCCTTCCCTCACCCAGGCCCTAGGGGGGAATAAAGCTGAAGCTATCAGCAGTTTTAAGCACCATGGGATGTTTTTTTTTTTTCTTCAACTCTTGAAACCTCTATAAGCTGCAGTTGCCCAGCTTCATGGAAATGGTGAAGCCAAGTCAAACCGAAAGGGGGTTTCTGGAATAGTAACTGATTATCTAAATGCAGAGCAAGCAAAGTCTATGCACTCTAGCATGTTGACATTTTTGGTTACAATTCTGGCAGCTGCAAGCTCTTCTGCTTGAAAATTTCCCTGTGAAGTAACATTCAGTTCCTTTTTTCTTTGCTTTTTTTTTTTCAAAAACCATGATTTCTGGATGAGGAGGAGAGGGGAATTCCAAATAGCAATGCTTTCCCCCTTGATAATTCTTGGAAATTAAGTGGTGACACATACCATATAAAGTATACATGCAATTTCTTGATCCAGTTTATCTCCATCTTCCTACAGTTCCAATGCCTGTTCCACACAGGAAACTCCAGAAAGCAATCAAGTTTAGGGTTAAATTTAGCTGTGAACTCTTTCACTTCTTATAGTAAAAATACTTGTGGGAAAGTTTCAGCTGGGAGCAGTACAAGACCAACTTCTCATTTCTCTACAGAATTCGCTGGGGATGGTTTTGGGTTGGTTTTTGGGGTTTTTTTCAGGTGCAACCAGAAACCGAGATTCTAAAATGCCTCAGTCTTATTACTGTAAATCCCACATGCTTTAATTATCTTGTAGCTCTTTCACAAGTATGTTAATGTTATCTGTTTATACAACATGAATAAAGTGCTCAAGAAATTACTATGCTGCATCCTAGCCAACTTTTCACTTGGCAACTGCTTATGCCCACCTAAACATGGTTAGACACAGCAGCATTCATTTCCACCCAGAGCTCTGCACAATGCAGCTGCAATGTCAAGCAACAGCTACATTTCAACATGGAATGAAGTTATGGGTGTTAAGTGTTTCACTGGATTCAAGAAATGGATATGATCACTAAGGAGTGTGAAAAAATAACTTTCAGTGGTGTCATACATGCTTTGAGATGGGGCTCATTTGTTCTGAATGCCATGGTGCAAAAATAAAGCTGAAGATGAGCACATCTCCTTGCCCATGCTCCCCACAGGACAGCCCTGGGGCACAGCACACAGCTTGTGATCACTAACCCATTGCTGCCCTGAGCAGCAGGCTCCCTCCTCCTCACTGTATCACTCTCCATCTCTCCAGCATCTGTACATCCACTTTATATATGGAGTAATAAAACAGTAAGGTTCAGATTTCATCTATAATAATGAACAAACTTTGCTTCTACACCACACAACACCTCAGGATTCTATTCTTTTCTTTAACAACAGCATCTCTTTGCTGCTGCTGGTCTCCCCAGTGCTGCTCAACAGACACTCCCAGCACTGCTCCTGGGATGCCCAGCTCCTTCCTGAAGAGCCCTACCCTGCAAAGGGATGGATGACCAGGTGAAGAAGAGATGAAGGGTATTTCTTTTAACATGCAGAGTGGAAGGCAGTGCAGGCAGGATGGCAGCAGGACCTCCAAGGACCAGCAGACTGAGGCAAGCACAGATGAAGCTGCAACCTGAAATGTAGCTCCAAGTGTCTGCTCACCTGCTCACCAGCACATTTATTCATTACTCACAAACTCTCTGAGCTGCATAAATCCTCTTTTGCTCTGTTGCAACCAAGTGGCTGAACCAGGGTAAAAGCAGCAAACTCTGGGGGTATTTCACAAGCATCAGAAGAAGCCAGGCAGAGGCTGCAGGCAGCGGGGCATGGGGAGAGCAGCTCGTGCCTTTCAGGAGATAAACTGGGTGCAAAAAAGCCATTCCTGCTCCTGAAGTTTCACCAGCTCATCAAGAAGTTTATTGTTTGGATGGCAGGGAGAAAGCAGCAGAGACACAGAGGATAAGCAAACACAGCACTGGATGAGAGAGGGTGCAAGAGCCTAATGCTACCTGAAACACACCGTGCACCCTGCAAGAGGTGATGCCAAGAAGTGCAGTTTTCTATAGGAACATGCAGTCTGTATTTATTCATGTCACCTTCCTTCTCCAAACACTGAGAGAGCCAGGCCTAACAGGAGGCTCAGGTATACTGCTTGGTGTGAGGAAGACAGTGGTAAGAGCACGTGGCCTGGATGTTTTGTGTAACTGGATGAAATAATCACTGATGACATAATCACTGTTAAGTAAGAAGATAACAAAAGACTTAAAAAAAATTTAAAAAAAATAAAAATCAGAGCATAGGATTCTTGACTCAGCCTTAGAAAGAAAAACTGTGAACTGTAAGCTCAGATTTGGTTCTGGGACAACAGCAGAGGACATCAGGAAAGACAGAGCACAATACTCCAAGGTTTCTCATCCACATTCAGGCAACTTTTTATTTTAAACAATGCATTACACACACATCAATTCTCAAATTTCCTCAGTGTTTTCAGGCTTAGTGATTTCATGTGGAACACACTGAGAACATTAAAAAACTCCTACCTACCTTGGCATAAAAGATCTCTCATCAGTGTCAGCAGCGCTACTGAAGGTTTTTCTAGGCTCCCTACAAGGGACTGGAAAAAAAAAGAAACAAGAATTAATCATTTTTTCAAATAACAGTGTATACAAGCATCAAATCTTTATGGTTTCAAACCAAAACATGCCTGTTACAAAACTTGCTCTTTGCTTTACCAGCAGAGCTCTACACGATTTCTAAATACTGGAATCGATTAACTTAAAGGCAAGAACTCCAGCACAATTTAACCTTATCCTGGGATAGAGGAAGGCTGGGGAGGGTTGGGTGGAAGCCAAAGGCAAAGCAATTTCTACTTGATTATGTCATTAAAAACAATTCTTTATGAACTGGAGCTGCAGTTAAGGTAAACCACTGGAAAATGGTATAAAATTGAAATAGCTGTTGGAGTGAGTCCTGAGGAGGCCATGGAGATAATTGAGAGCTGGATAGGAGCTGGGAGAAATCCTTCCTGGGGAGGGGGGAGGCCCTGGCACAGGGTGCCCAGAGAAGCTGGGGCTGCCCCTGGATCCCTGGCAGGGTTCAAGGCTGGGTTGGATGGGGCTTGGGGCACCCTGGGGTGCTGGGGGGTGTCCCTGCCCATGGAGGGGTGGCATTGTCTGAGGGCCCTTTTTCCACAAATCAGGCTGGGGTTTGGTAACTCTATGATCTTAGATCAAGAAGTAAAAACCAAGCTCACAACTGTAAAGTTCACATTGCTGGGTAAACAGGACCACAGTGGCTTTTGGAAGCGAGAAGTAAAATCTCGTCCCTGTGCTGTGCAGCTCC
The DNA here is from genome assembly GCA_013399135.1 of Heliornis fulica. Taxonomy (NCBI): domain Eukaryota; kingdom Metazoa; phylum Chordata; class Aves; order Gruiformes; family Heliornithidae; genus Heliornis; species Heliornis fulica. The sequence continues at coordinate 53,219 of VXBZ01011324.1, read as the reverse complement.
TGAGCTGTCTCAGCCCAGCTGTCCAGTCTCTCATTCAGTGACAAAGCTTCAGAGTGGAAGCAGCAGCCATGGCTAATGAGTCTCATTATCCCAGACCCAGGGCACATCCATCACCCTGCTCAGGGTGGGCTGGGTCAGACATGGCCAGGCCATGGAGCCAAAATGCCCCTAACACCTCCAGCCAGCACGGGCTGTGGCAGGACCACAGGGGCACAGGACTGCTCCGTCCTCACCCCCCATCGCCCCAGGAGAGGGGCTGCTCAACCTGCTTCTTCCTTGGCTTGAGATTCCATTTGGGAGCACAGGTTACTTGCTGGTTTGAGGGGGTGCTCCCTTTTTTTTCAAGTGAAAATTTCAAGTTCCTTATTTTTGTCTACCAGATCTGACAGCAATAAAGTACAATCTGCAGACATGGTAGGAAAGAACTGCCCAGACAGACAGAAGTACTTCTCTCTTACACTCATCTGCAAATCATGATCTAAGTAACTTGCTTGTTTTCTGTACCTCACCTTTCACTGGATTTACTCAAAGCTGTCCCTTCTGCCCACCATGGGGGTGACCTGTTATGTGATGGCTGCACCTGCAAAATCTTCACACACACATTTCTGAAGTCTATTTCCCTTTCCTCTGACAAAGCCACCTGCCTCGATACCACAGATGTCACCCTCAAATATATATCAATGGCTGTGAACTCTTGATTTCTGACCACTCATGGTCCAGCTAACCCAGAGCTACTCACTCTTCCCAAGGGCATTCTGAAAGCTTCCAAGGGGTAAGAGAAGCAACTGGCCCCCTTTTAACACTAGAGCCATAAGAAGTTTAAATGAAAAATTACTAATTTGGTTTTTCAAAGCTGGTTTTTGGCTTCTTTTTTAGCAGCTCTGCATCCAGTACTGCAGAGCCACTGGCATATGCCACCTTGGCATTACAGAAATCAAAACACAGCAGAAAATAGGTAATGAAGGTGCCACAGTCCTTGTCAGGTATTTTTCTGAATACAGTAGGAAGAGAGTCTACAGCAAGGCAGCAGTCATCCCAGCAGCTCTTCCCTCAAGCATGTGCTTCAATCCACTCTGCATATACCTCAACACAGGGACTGTTAGAGGAAGCACTGACACAGCCTCAGCTGCAGGACCAAAGACAGATGACAACGAAGCCAGGCAGACTGCATTCTCCTCAAGCAGCTCAACATGCAGCCCTGGTTTAAAAAAGGGTGAGAAAACAGGAACAGAAACAGCGAGGCACCGAACGAGCACACATCAAACCACAAGCTTCAGCTCCTAGAGACGGGGTGAAACGGCCTCTCAAGGCACAGCTCCGACAGCAACACGCACCATTACCCTGACATGCACTTGGCTCTCCTGCTGCTCCCCCTAAAGATGCCCTGTAGCATCCCTGGGATAACAGAGGGAGCAGCAGGGAGTCAACACCACCCACCCAGCTTTTGGGAAGGAGAGGTAACAGCCTCGTCCTGAGGGCTGGCTTGCTCATCACCACATCTCCCTTTTGCTACTAGTCTGGTTTTCACAGGCAGAAACCAAACTATTTAATATTTCAAAGAGGAAATGCACTGTCAGCATTTTACAGATTTGGGAGAGAAACACATAAATATCTGGCCAAGCTCTAGCACTGGTGGCCACACCACACCACAGCAGCGGGCATCACCCTCCCATTTCCCAGAGAGGGGCAGATTCTTGGGATGCTACAGCCGTGCCTCAGCTGTTTTTACCCTGGCACTTAAAAATCATGGTGACTATAAACAAATCTGTTTAATTTTGGCCTTGTACATTTTCTTAAGCTACTATAAACTAGGCCATGAAAAGGAGTGAATTAATTTTTATCAAAGTGTCTACTAAACATTGCTCAATGCTCCACCAAAATCCCTTCATCGCTCACAGCCGTGTTTGCAAAACACAAATCCAGCACTTGTACGAAGGGAAGATTTACAGTGATCAAAATCACAGCAGAACTGACTCCCTCCACAGTAATAATTAAAAAAAAAAAAGCAAAACAACATAGAATAGTACAGCAGTAAAGGCTGGAAACACAAGACCTGCTCTACCCTCAGCTTCACCCAGGGCCAGCACTTTGCCAGCAGCACCGTGCTGGTTCAGCCACATGGCACCGGCACGGCCAAAGTGGTGAACTAACCTCACAAGTTTTTTTGTTACACACCATGTTCTTAGATATCCAATTACTCAGTGAAGTTGAAAGCACATTAAATACTTCCCTAATATTAATCAAAGCTGTCAACAATTACGCAACTGTTACGTGCCAGCTACAGAAATGTGCCAGGAAGAGGGATGGCAGACCACAAAGGAAGGGTGTTTGTCTGCTAATTATGCAATTAATTAACAGACAGCTCCCCTAAAAAGTTGCAAGATAAACACTGCCAGTGTAGTTAGCACGGAATTCACTTAAATAAAAATCCCTGCCACGGATGTCCCTTCCCTGAGGCAGGCAATCTCCCTGTCTTCAGGGGACAAAGAAATCCTCCTCCACCTCCCCTGAGGCCATCAACATCAGAAAAATGAGAGGGAAGGGAGAGAAAAAAAAAACTAAAAAGCCAAAACTAAGCAGAGAGCAATACTTCAAGGTGACTTTAAATTACTATCTGACAAAGGACCATCTATCCATCTAACTGACACCATCTTCACAGCCTGACTGTGTTATCATCGCTGCTGTGCCTGACACCCAAGTAAACATACTGTATATATTATCACATGTCACACAACTTTTCTACACGGTGTCAGGGGCTCCCCCTCAACGTACACGGCCGTACAAGAGCCTCCTGCAGCACAGCGGGGCAGGAGGGGTCACTGCCCGGTTGTGGGGTCGTTGGCTCTGCCAACACCTCCATTCCCTCTATGCTGGCAAACTTCTGTTTGCCTAAATTCAATGCAGGGCAAAAACTAAGTTATTGCCTGTAAAAACAAGGACAGTGTTGTGGTTCCAGGCAGGAATTTACATGATTTAATCCACCCATTTTAGACCTCGGCTCACCATCAGAGAACAGGTACTCTGGACACCCAGAAGCACATGTGCTGCTCAGGTGGGGGAGTGGGCCTGAGGACACCTAAGAAGAGAAACAACTCCTGAGTTCCAGCTCTCTCCAATAAGACTTGGAAATCAGGCCAAAACCTGTGCTTAAAAGCATGGTTAGTAAAGTCATAATGAGCTGAATTGGCTGTGATTAGGGCAAAGTGCAGCAGGGTTTCTATATTGTAACAGTCTACACAGAGAACTTTCACCAGTAATTCATTAACTTACAAACAAGGCAGCAATTTTAGTAACATACCTTGTCTGATGGACATCATTCTCTAGCTTAAACCTAAAGACACTCTTTTGGTTTAGATGTACCAGATGAAAACCAAGAACGCCACAGCGAGAAGCACACACAAAAAATATAAAGCTGCTGTCATAAAGTTAGTGAATCAATATGGAAATGGGTATTTGAGGACACAAGAGAAAACTGATGTTATTCTGAGATGTTATTTCGAGTGTTGAAGGCAAGAGGCCAGCCTCCAACCCCTGCACATATCCACCCTCGGAGCCGCAATCCCGGCGGTGTGCTGCTCTGACCACGTCCAGGTCGTCAATCCCTGTGCAACATCCCATCTCCTGCAGTGCACCACGAACTTATGTGGGGCCAGAGCCATAAAAGCCTGGACTGAGGGTAAAGTCCTCTTGTAACAGCCGTCCTTTCCGACTTCAGTGCTGTGCTGAACTGGAGCTTCGGGCAGATTAACTGCTGTGCTCACAGACAACTCGGAGAAAGAAACTTCTTGGTAAGGAGCAACAGTTCTGTAACTTGAAAAAGCTGGTTTATGAGCAAACATATGAAGACTGATCTTCCTCAGCTGGTAACCTTTTCTGCAACCACCTTCATGCTGAACTTGCAGTTCTGAGTGTCACAGAGTAACTTCTGTGGAAGCGACCGCCTCCTCGTTGGGTTTGAAGTGCTGTAGAGGCACTCGCGGCGAGGAGCGGGTACAGGCCAAGCCTGCCCTGGTGAAATGGCTAATTTCTCTTTTGTCCTCTTGGTCTGAACCTGCAGAAAGTTTCTAGGGACATGTGCCAGACAGACAAAGGCAGGGGAAAGGAAGCCAGAAGCAAAACTCAAAGCCCAACACACACTGCATCCCCAAATTAGAGCAAAACGCGACGCCGCTCGCTGCAGTTGGCAGCCTCGTAGCGCTGTCACTAATTTAATACTAATGAGCACTGATCTGCAAACAGGAGGGAAGACAACCACCAAACAGTGCTGGTTTAGGAGAGAAGAGGCTTTTCTATCCATATAAACCAGTTTAAAAGGATGCACTGTGGGCCACACCACAGGAACAAGTGGCAGCTGAGGCCATCCCATGCAACACCACGGTCACACTCGGCCATTTCTCCTATTCCAGAGCTACTCATGTGTCTTTGGCAGAAGATCTCACACAACTCAGAGGCATTCTCAACAGTTTTTTCAGAAGAAGAAAAGAAAAACATTTCCTTTCCCCCCTTTCTCATCAGCAAAAACCTGTAAAAGTTAAAGGGCATAAGCATTTGACAAGTTGCTTGCGGGACCTCCCTCATCTGCTGTCTACCACATCCACACTTGCATCTGATATTTAAGTCCTGTAATTTTTTTTTACTCTGCTTTCTTTAGTGAAAAAAAAAAAAGTTCTGACCTTTTTTAACACAGATTAAATTCCAGACAGACTCTCAGAGGCTCAACCATAGCAAAACAACTACATTATACTTGGTAAGAATAATTTGCTGCACTGATAGTAGCTTGGCAACGTTCTTAACTATGTTCTTCCTGGTTTATATAATTAAGAGTAAATAAGTGACATGAGGTAGGTAGATTGTCACCACCATTTTAGCTTGCACTTTAATTGTTTTATTTCTGCAGTAATAGTGACCAGACACTGGTTGCTGCCGGGGGCCAGATTCCAGTTTGTCCTTATTTGGTCTCCTGCATCAAATCTCCAATGGAGAAACCAATACAGCTTCCTCCTCGTTAAGGCTTCTTGGAAACTTCTTGAAAAAAAAAATCATAGAGGTCTAAACTGCTCTTCAAATGCATCTGTACCTATCAGGGATAAATTCTGAGGCTATTAAGCCACTGAAAACATGTTGTCTGTTAGCATGGACCACTGCCCAGCTCTCCAGGAGACTGGGCTAACTTAGAAATTCCAGAAAACATTAGGATTCTTTAAATCTTACTGGCAAAGCTGCAATCATCAGTTTGTGTGTATAGACTGGATCTGACCACGTAGACTGATCTAAAGGTCAAGTCTGCATATGCAGCCCAGAGATTTTCACTGCCTTGAAAATACCGTTCAGCTCGCGGCAGCCGCAAGCAACCGAACCACCTATCGTTCCCACGCAACAGCAGCTAATTAAACTGTTGTAAGGCTGATTTTCTGAATGAAAAGCCTCACTTACCATATGGCCACTTATTAATACTACATTGTTTATCAGTTTAAATAAAACCCCTGCAGCAGTGAGTACCCATGTAATGAGTACCTAAATACAGTTAATGACGGATGTGCGCTGTAAAGTAGAACCGTACCTCTTGAAATGTTTTCATGGCAGCTTTTAAGGCTTGAAGGAAATCTGAATAAACTGATGTACAGAATCAATTGAAAATAACAGTTTCATTACTTTTTATAAAGAAATGAAATTAGTTAAGAAGGTACTTAATCCTTCAGCACTGAGCTCAGTCCCTTAATGCTGCTTCCTGGGACCTGGGGACAGAGCAGGGAGGAAAATTAATTTTCTTTTACAAGAAACATGACATTTTCTTCTACATGAAGATTTTAACTAAAGGAATATTCCACAGTTTTATTAACACTTCAGTGATAGAGACTGGAGAGCATCATAGTGAGAATTTTCAGGCCAGGAGGGTCAAGAACCGAACTGCTGGCAGATCTGACGTCTGCACTGGTTCTCTGAAGTTTTTAAATCCTCCTGCATCTGCTGGGCTTAAAAGGGCAAGACTGCTTTGACAATTCATCCTCAAATTTTCCTTTATGGAAAATAGAAGGTGACACCAACCCCTAAAAGAAATAGCTCTTACAGTTTAAATTGGCTTTACATGAGCCATTTCAGTATTTCTAGGTCAAGCTTGATTATAACCAAAATAGATTATTATACAGCTGCCTTTAAACAACAATAACAAAAAAAAACCTCCCACAGGCAGTCAGACTCCTGCTCCCTGAAGAAGGGACACTAAGTTTAACTCACAAGGAAGGGAGGACATGTCCTGCAGACTGAACAGGATGAGCACCACTGGCATCAGCCAGCTCTTCTCCATCTCCCCACAAACAGTATAAAAACAGGAACAAAAAACCTCTTCTGTTTTCTATGTGTCTGTGAGATGATAACATGTCATGCAAGAAGAAAAAAAAAAAGAAAAAAACAACAACAACCACCCACCTCTCCCATGTCAGTACTCAAATCTGTTCAACATATGACCTGGAGACAGTCAGTTCTGCACTCCGAGCAAGACCTCAGAGCATACCACACTTAATTTCAATCTTAATTGCTATTACCTGCAATTTCTGTGCTTTCCACTTTGGGTGGGACACCTTTCCACTGAAGTTAAAACTCCCATTCAACTATTTTCTGGAGTTGATCATCTGACATCAGCCACACAGATGCATGGGCACTACCACCTTCGATTTGAAATATATTCAGTAACTTCTTTAAACCTCTGCCCAGCAGACACAGTTAATACGAACTTGGAAGAACAAGGACAATTGAAGCCTTGGCCTTTCAGCTCTGTGAAGGTGACCTGGCTGCTCTGACACCTGGCAATGTGTGCCCAGGCACCCTATGCCCACTCCAGCTTGCTGTGGTTTGGGGTCTCATGTCTGTGCTGAGAGCGAGCGGTTCGTTTCACGGATAGAGACTGCAAAGTACAGAGTAAAGGAGAAGACCCACTTTCTTGGAATCACAGCACTGAGAAGTGTCCTGGAGCATTAAAACATGTTTGATCATTTTAAACAAGATTCCTGTGAGAGCTTTATTCTACATTTGAGTGCATTCTAGAGAGCAATATACTGATCAATACTAGCATGTTCATGAAACCAGACAAAGAGATAATAATATTGTAATCATGATGGTTTTATGAGTGATCTGATGAGCTAAGAGCCCTAGAAACATTAATATTTCATGAGAAAGGCTGCCTGAAACCACTTCAGTCTGTATCTTTAATCTTAACTTTTCTTTCAACTCCAACCAGCATTATAAACCAAAGTACAACTCAACAATTGGCTAAATTTATTTCACCTTCTCCTGTATTTATTTCATAAATCCACCCAGACTGCTGTTCTTCAGGCCCAATACCCAGTAGGGGATACCCAGTGCAGTACTAACACACTGGATCTCAGGGTAAAGCAAGATGTGCTGGAAAGGGACTACTTAGGCAAAAAGGAGAATTGCACCAGAAATAACCTTACCCAGTGAACTATGATTTACTTTAAGCCATCACGTGGTAGGTAGCACATAAAAAGATATTATTCTGCATGTCAGCTGTCTGTAATGAAAGTTTTCCTCTTCTCAGCAGCCCCTCCCTGTAACTTCAAGTTTATTTGCATTAAAGAATATTACATAAAAAGCAACATAAAAGGCACTGCAACCAACACATCCAGCTGAACTGCTTCTCCCACAGACTTGGGGCTTTCCAGAGTAAGGGTCTGTATCCACCTAATGTGTTAAGATTGTGAGAGATGCCCAAATTCATACTATTCACTTGGACAAAAACTAAGAGGTGTCTTACTTCTAGAAGCACAGAGAGCTCAGAACTCCAGCCAGAGCTGCAGATGCTCAGATATTTTAAAGAGCTATTTCACAGCTCTGAGTTCACACACAACACCCTGGATTTAAATATGACAAACTCAAATTTTTTCAGTATTAGGACATGACGTTGTTGGATCCAACAAAAGCCTCTGAACACTCCAGCCAGCCTTGAACAGTTGCATTTCACTTGTGAGTGCCCAGAACTGCACAAGTGCAGTTCTGGGCACTCACAAGTGAAATGCAACTGTTTTCCTGTAATGCTCCAGCAAGCAGCAGTTACACAATGCAACTGACAACCACGCTGTCCCACTAGTTGCAGCAAAAAGCAGGTTTTTTTTTTGCAGGAACTTTTGTCAGAGCCACAATTACCTATTACAGAGATGCTCACCCTACTCCTTGCGTAAGGGAGCGAAGCACCAGGGTAATGTATCTCCCTGCCTGCCTCAGTTAAGTGATTAGCAAAGACCTGTTTCAGCCAGAACACAACCGCTGCCGTGGCTTTATCCAGACCTCTTGCTTCAGTGCCCTAGATGGATTTAAATACTCTCCATCTTATCAATATTCAAAATAATCAACAAACCACAATGACTCAGGCCACCTGCTATTGCCCAGCTCCCCATATTTTCAGTCAAATGAAAAAGGTGAAAAAGTCAAGGCAACCACCTGCACCCGGGGGGCTGTAAGCAACCCTGGAGCTTATTTTTTTTCTGTTTGCCCTGAGTTACCAGCGTGTTCTCTGTTAGGAAAACCCTGTGGAGGGTCAGACTTTCCTCCCACATAAAGGATTTTGTTCAAAGGACAACAAGCACCCATTTTTAAAACACATTAAGGTCTGGGTTTGTCAGCATCTGGATTTCTCAATCCAAAAAAATTAAAATATGTGCTTTCACCTGGGTTCAAGTCAAGCCACTACGGCCGCACCGTGGAAGTGCCTGTTCAGGTATAGCCGGTATTTCCCAACAGCCAGCACCCAATACCTGCTGGACCACTGGCAGTAACACACATCAAAACATCATCTTCATGTGGCCACGTTCACCTTCAGGCAGAGCCACCCTCCCTGCCACAGCCAAGCAACAGTGAGAAGAGCCCTTTGTCACGCCCCGTGGGCTACGATGACAAGAGGGGCAGAGACAACCCAGTCCTACACCTCACCTTTACCTGGATGCACCGGCAGCGTTGTCAGGGCAATCTGCAAATGTAGAAGTTATAACCCCCAAAATGATTGGTGATCTGAGTGAGGGAAGTCTTCTGGTGGCCCATGACTTCCCACACACACCTCAAAGGATCTTCCCACAGTAGATGAATGCAACTTCAGTTGGAACACACCATTTCTGATTAGGAATGTTAACACTCGGTGCCTCCTTCCTTGAACACCACCCATCTTCCCACAGCCTCCCCATTTTAATAGCATTAAGTGGACTGCTTTAGACAGCCTTAATTATTGCAGCATTTGCAAGGTAAGAAGTCATCTCCCAGTAATCACTTTCCCTCCTGCTCAGGGCTCTGGAGATCAAAACTCGCTTCAGACCAAACCTGGACTGAAATGGCATCATCAGGTCTAGCACCAGAACAAAGTGATTCACCCTGAACACCATGCTGACCCTCCGAGTGCCCCAGTGGGCAGGGACACCCCCCCCCACTAGCCCAGGGTGCCCAAAGCCCCATCCAGTCTACCCTTGAGCCTCACCAGGGACCCAGGGGCTTCCCCAACTCGCTCCAACAGCTCCATATCCTTTTTGTCCTGGGGACACAGCGCTGTGACTTACAACACAGACCTGTCTCAAACACAAATCTGAACTAAACTTGGGTTGGACTGTCAAAGAATATTTCAGTAAGTTATTATTGCATAGCAGGACTTTCCTAGGCAGTACCAAACTTTCAGGGAAGAAAGCTAAAGCAACACTGAAACACAGAATTAATGTCATGTGGCTAGAAACTATTTTTGCAACATGTAAATTTAAGTTTAGATGCAGGTCAAGCAAAGGTTATTTCTATCTCAGCATATTTATATAAAAAGGGTACCCACAGATACCTCACAATAGGCAATTTTTTAATAAATCCTTCTTACTCAGTAGCTATTAATCAAAGTGTTTCTTCCCACTTATTTTGATCTTTTCTCTGCTGGTCTATCATTTCAACAGTTCTTCATTTAACCAACACATGATTTTTTTCATTCCAATATTAGTGTTGGAGACACTAAATTCAATCAGTTAGACTCCTACTCAGTTCCTGCTTCCAGGCATTCCTGAATGTTCAACAATAAAAATTCAACAATGGGAAGGCAAAGGAGCCAAATCTATGAGTTGCCCAAGATCTCTGATCTTACTGTACAACTGCACAGGATGAATAACCTACTACTGCTCCTAAGTGCATGGCTTTAAACTAGGAGTCAACCACCCTGGGAAACAGTGTACCCACAGAAACTGAGCCTCTCCCTGGACTAACTACTGCAGCTTATCACTCAAAAGCTGGAGAGGGGCTGTGCCCAGGGCAGGGAGGGCCAGGCCCAGGGCAACAGCCTTCAGCTGCAGGAGGGCAGAGGGAGAGGAGCTGGGGGGCACAAATCCTTCCCAGGGAGGGGGGAGGCCCTGGCACAGGGTGCTCAGAGAAGCTGGGGCTGCCCCTGGATCCCTGGCAGGGTTCAAGGTCGGGTTGGATGGGGCTTGGGGCACCCTGGGGTGCTGGGGTGTCCCTGCTCACGGCAGAGGTGGAACTGGGAGGTCTGAGGGCCCTTCCTACACACACCAGGCTGGGGTTCTATGTAGGGTTGAAACAAAATCATCTCCAAAACTTTGTGCTTTATTTAACCACTTCCATTAACTGAAACATACTGAACTAAAGTTATATTTGCAACACTACCAGTGGGAAGCATATTGTATTTCCAGTCTGCTGAGTAACAACCATGAGCTAATACAGCAGTACCCTTGTTCCAAACTGCTTTGAGAACTAAAAGCTAGGTCCTCCTTTATCCCTCCCCACTTAGGACACAACAGTACAACCCCAGGAGAAGCCTGTTTGAGAGGCAAACCTTTTACAACACTAGTTTATACACAGAGAACAGCCCAGGACCCCAATTAATCTCAAATCCTGGCTGACACCAGAATCCAGAACTGCAGAAAATACAAACCACAACACCATACACAAGTTTTAGCATCCAAACAAGACAGGCTGGACCAAAGAGCAAGATCAGCGAGATTCCTTTTTCTTCCCAACTTTCTAACATCCATACTCATCTCAGCTGTTAGCTGTCATGTTCCCATGATCAAAAGCTTCTGCAAAGCAGGATCACGAATGCCTAAGTAAAAACATGACCCCAAGATCTGTGAGCACTCCTTTTAAGAAGGTGCTTTCATTAAAGTTCTGTTTAATTTCCTATTACCTGTTAAATAAAAGGGCAAAACCAAATCAATAACTACTTCAGAGCTCAGTCTAAAAGGAACACAAGCTGCACTCTAAACCCTATCCCTGCTATCTCCTCTTTAAAACACAACAAAACAAAACCCAACAAATGAAAGCCCTCCTCAAATCATGTCCAAAAAGGAAAAAAAAAACCCAAAAAACCCAAGTCCAAACACAACTGGGGGCCCAACTGATTTTGAAAGTTACATCTCCCTTGGATCTGCTTCTGTAGGATTAAATGCACAAAGCTACCAGAAGCCCTTGATGTTTCACACTCATCTGGCTCATCAGATATTAAAAGAAAGTGATAAAACAGGAACCCTCCATATTACCCCAACAAAAGAGGTTTGATCAGGACTCACAGCCAGACCGAACTCAGCAGCACTCGGCTGAACTGATCTCAACAAGGCTGAAAGTAACACCGGACCAGAGAGGATTCTGTATGTTAGACAGCTAAAAGTGAAAAATACTTCAAATACGAAGAGTAAAGCTTTAATTTAATGCACATTCAAAAGATCCACTTCCTTTTCCCTACTATAAACAACAACATGATGTTCCCAGGATATCAGGATTCCTCTCTAAGTTGATTTCTTTAAAGTCTCCACAAAGCTGCACAGATGCAAGCTGTTCTCCAAATACTGAGTACAAGTCAAAGTGTCACTGAATACACTGTCTGCACACAGGGCAAGAATAAACACTTGTTTGTACTTTACAGAGCAGTGTTTTGAGTTGTTGATGTCCAAGAGTATGATTCAACCCACAATTAATACTTTTACATTAGAGTCTGTCCACACACTACACTCCTGCTATCTAATTATATTTCAGTTTTTTGAGTCCCCAGACTGGATGGACAGCCACGAAAGGGATTGCAAACAGTCTTTGTGTGTGTATTTGCAGCTTATGGTTTCAAATATAAAGCATTTTGATAAAACTGCATAAACATCAGTCTACAAATAAAAGCATTAACGTGTCGCTGGATTTATACCATGCTGGTAATTTAGCCCGTTTGGCACTCAAGTCTCTCTTAAAATTGTCAGCAAAGCTACTTACCCTAAAAACAGCCACACCAGAGTGGAGACACGTGATGACAGACACCATGCTCAGACTCCTTTGAGGCTTCAGGCTTAGAGCTCTCGGTCCAACAGCACCGGCTGGGCCCGCTCAACGCCATCAGCGTTTCTTGCTCGCCGCACACAGTCCCTTGACTGGAGCAGCTACACCCTCCCAGACACACTCTGCTATGCTTACAGAGGTGATAAGAAGTATCTGCTTTTAAGAAAGTATAACTCACTTTTCTGTGGGTGATCGTAGCCCGACAGAAACACACACTCCTCTACTCCTGGTGCACAGAAAATACTGTGCATGAAAACAGCTTATTTTTAGAAGCAGCGTATGCGACCGCGCAGCGCTTCCTGACGACTCCACCTCGAAGAACAACATACACACTCTCATTCCCACTTCCAAAACCAGGATTTCACAACTTCTGCTGCCCAGTGCAAGAGAGAGACGGAAGGGACAATGTGCTGAGAGCTGCACGTGCAGCTCCTCAGTTTCTAACACAGCATTAAGAACTCTGTTGAAGTATGTTTCGGGCACTCGCGTCGATGAATCGATGGCCTTTTTTCTGCCACAACGATGAACAGAACATGAAATGTTTTTATTTATTAGACTGATCTTTTCCATAGCGACAGGATGTGAACATGGCATTCCCAGAGTAATGAAGTCACTATAGCAATGTGATTATGATGTCAGAATAATCAAACAGCACTTCATACTTGGGACACAGCAAACTACATCACTTCTATAAACATAAAAAGCTGCAGGCAGCCCAATGGTGCCTCATCTAAAATCCCCCGTTAAGTTGCCTCATTTCAGATAACTTCTCATTAAAGGCTCAGACCTCTGACTGCTATGGCACTTCTCTTTCACCACTGCTTCCTCCAGTACAGGCTAAAAGTCTCCCGAATTTCCCTACTGAACCCTTTCAGCACCTGAGGGATCTGCAAGCACCAGAGGGAGTTAAAGACATAGCTCTTCAGTACGAAAAACACAAGACAAAAATCACAAGAGCGAACACTTTACAGCAGACAGCCACTCTCAGTCTAACTCTTCCAATAACCCAGTGTCTCTTTTCACAGGGAGCAACATGACTACTCAGAATTACAGAAGCAACAGAAATTATACAGTGCTGACACAATACTCCAAAGGCAGACAGGCATTTTCAAGTCAAACAACTATTTTAAGAAGTTATTATCTCCCTTGTCAAGCTACTGAAAGGAAAAAAAAGAAGTTTTCATGATTGCCCTTCCCGTTTGCAACTCTTTCCAAGTTGTGAGCAAAGCAAAACCAAGAGCCGATTCCAGTCCTACGTGGGTCGGTATTGACAGGGCACGTCCAAACCCAACCCCCCACCTCCACTGAGAAAGCTTCAGAGAAGCCCTTGCATTGAAATCATCTGTCTTAGCTCACATACTGTAAGCAAAGACACTAATTTATGAAGAGTATCTAAACACAAAAGTTTCTTTCCATAGATGAGTTTCTCTTTAAATTGTCTCTGCAAAGTAACTGAAGGAAGCACAAGAACCATCTCGCTGCTAGTGGAGGACGAGGTTGGACCAGCGAGTTGCCCCACACAGCCCGGAGGGGCTGCTCAGCACCGCTTTGAACACCGCGCTGTGCCCCCGGCCTGGCTCATCCTGCCCGAAGCCCCCGCCATCCCCCGGGGGCTGACAAACGGGTGGGTGGCTGGCAGAGGCTGCCCCTCGCCCCGCTACCCGCACCCCTCGGCCTCACTCTCCCTTTACCTCCGGCGGCCCTCGGGGCCGGCACCGCCCGGACTTCCAGAGCCCCGTTACATCCCGGGGAGTGGCGAGGCGCCGGGCGCTGCCCCAAACACCCCCGGCTTCGCCGACCGCCGCAGGATCCTCGGTGATGTCCCGGGCACGACGACAGCCGAGGGCCAACCGCCCTCGCCTCGGCCCCGGCAGCCTCCCGGCCGCACTCGGAAGCCGGCGGCCACGGTACGGCC
>VXBZ01011324.1:0-38170 GCA_013399135.1 Heliornis fulica | reverse complement strand
GAAGAAATAGACCATTGAAGCTGAAAGGTATCTCTGACCCAGGAGAAGCTGATGGAATGCAGGAAGGAAACAACACAGGCATCGGTACGGTGTCACTTGAGGTTTGCGAGCAGCAACTGCCATGCACAGAGTCAGGTCAGGAGGTCACAGTCACTGCACAAGGTCTTGTGATCTGCTCGATTGCTTCCTCAGTCCCAACAAATACAGCTGCAATACATAGACTAAAAAAAATACAACCCCAAAACCCTGATGTCAGTTAATATATTTCAGTATTTTTTTAGTTATTTTTCTGGTTAAACACATGTAAATGCCCCGTGAATAGCTGTAATTGTTTGACTGGTTTGAATGCCTGGCTCTCAATGAGTGCCACTTCAAACACAGAAGGATGTCTCAGTCTTTGCCAGCACAACATCACATCTGCACCTAAGAAGGGACAGGGCAAGGGCTGCAGCCACCATCCCCAGGGATGCTCATCATCAGGCTGCATTGCTCCGCAGCACATAGCGCACCAGCTGCCCTCTTGCTGCAAAACCTTGGGACACGAGCAGGGGTTTTGCTGAAGTCTGAGGCTAGAGTAATATTCTTGCATTTGTGCTGCCTTTCATTCAGAACTCCACCAAAAATGTTTAGTACTTGTCTGGCTTTACAGGTGAGGGAACTAAAAGAAATTAAATGACTTATCCAAAATCCGCAGCAAGTCAGTGGCCCAGAGTTGAACAAAGCTCAGAGTCCCTCCCTGCCTTCATCCTTCAGTCTAATGAAGAGGAAACCACACTGCTCTAGTTCTCTCCTGCACACAGGCCCTGTGCACACAGTAGTAACACAATGCAGAGAATTTTGCTTCCAGTTACAACTCACAGTTGCTAAAGCTGAGCTATGAATCCCTGTTCGTTATGGCTCCAGTCCTAGCCAGGCATCTCCTTCCCCAGAGACCACCACGCTGGTGAATCTCTGTTTCTCTCTTTGTATGGCTGGAGGCAGGGTAATCTCAGCAGAGATATTTCCACATGTTTTTTCCACAGGACTCATCCTTGCCATCCTCAGCAGCAGGGCTCAGTCACTCCTGTTGCAGTGGGACAGTTGGTGTCGAGATCATTTGCCTTCAAGGATGGCAAATGGTGATGGAGCAACCATTTTCCTCCAAATACAAATGTTACCATGAAATCTGGGAACTTCAACAGTTACTGGCTCTATTTTAAAAACACAAGGTTGTAGCTGGAAAACATGCAGAGACAAAACATCAGCAATAAGTTCTGTTTTAAAAGGCACAAAGTCAGTAAAAGAAAATTCTTGAGGACAGAAACAGCACAAGGAGACTCGTGTCCTTTAAGAGGCTCAGTATACATGAGGGTATAGTAGCCATCTGCTAGGATTTACCCAAAGTTTCCTTCAAAATTAAAGTTCTCATATACTCTGCCCCAAATATCAATGCATCTGTGTTTTTTCCCACTCAGCACTATTGACTGAAGAACTTTATTGTATTCAATAAATCAAATGTTTATCTATTTCATGGCTTGTGGACCACCTTCAAGTTTCCAGACAATAAGGGTCCGGGCACACTCAGGGCCTGACTCAGCAGGATAAAGCACCTAATTAGAGCCTGTTCTGGGAAGTTTGGCTTTTTTGCCCTTTTCTGCAGGTCCAAGTGGAGGCTGATAACATTTCTTGCTGAGTCAGACTTTGCAAGTACATGAAATTAGATCTAGCTGAACGTGACCCTGGTTATGGACTGATTGGTAGAGAAGAGGGCTCCAAGTTCAGCTGCAGTCTGAGGGACCTTCCCTGGAGTTCAAGAGGGCATAAGCCTGGGCTGCAGGCAGGCTGCTGGGCTGGAGCCACTTCATTGCCACGTCATGGCACCTTCCCTCTCCTGCAGTGGGGATTGATTGCTTGTCAGCCAGTTCAGTCTGCCATCAGGGGTTAAATCCTGGCTCCACACCTTGTCTCTCTCCCTGGGTGCTTTTTCCAATTGATAACAAATCCTGTTACTTCAGGGACATGGACAGGGTTACTGACATCACCACTTACACCTGCTTGAAGCGGGTAAAACATGCTGACATCCCCAAACAGTGGATTTCTGTTCCACACCACCTGAGCAACAGCACAAGGTTATAAGGCAAAGAGAATAGAGTCCTGACACCCTGTCATATGCAGGATAGAACTGGGTATGTCCCAGGCACAGCCCAAGATATCCAGTGGCCCCTAACATCACAGTTTTAATAAAGTAGTGTGAGTTATCACAGCCCTTCTATTCATATAAAACATTAGTTGCCTTTTCTGAACTCTCCAATCTTAATCCATTGATCCAGTTAAATTACACCAACAATTCACACCCACTCCCTGGCACACAGCAGCACTGAAAGACTGAAGGGAAAACTGCTATCCCCAGCGCCTGCAGCACGGTTGCAATTCCTCACCTGATTTTGCAGCCAAGTTGCAGGGGTTGCATTGAGACTTATGCAGACAAATGAAGATGAAGCATTACCCCTCAGGACTCCAAAATAAAAATTGCCCAACTGGATAAATTATCACAAGTCCAGCTGATGTCAATGCCCATTTGCTGGTTTAATGAAATCCAGAAACAATTTGCAATTGCATAACGAGCTCAGATTCCTGGCTGATAGAATCACAGGACTAGAGAGCAGAAGTCAGCCCAGTAACACACATCCAGAGCACACTGAAATTAAAGCCTATTTGACACTGTACAGGCTAATAACACGTTACCAGTGTTTATCACTGCTGCTCCAGCCATTAGCAGTAAAGGTGTCGACTGCATGATGATCGTGTTGCAGTTGTCTGAATTTAAACTGCGCAGAGCTGCTGGAGCTGGGGAAGTCCTGAATCCCTGGCAGGGTTCAAGGCCAGATTGGATGCAGCTCAGGGCACCCTGGGCTAGTGAGGGTGTCCCTGGGGTTTTAGGCACTGGAAGGGGTCTGAGGGCCCTTCCAGCCCCATTCTATGAGTAAACAGGGGAAACTGTTCAGAGTCATCAAGCATTGGGACAGGGAGGGGGTTGAGTCCCCATCCCTGGAGGGGTTTAACAGACGGGGAGATGCGGTGCTTGAGGACATGGTCTAAGGGTAGACTTGGTGGAGTTAACAGTTGGACTGGATGATCTTAAGGGTCTCTTCCAACCTCAACAATTCTATGATTCTATCATTACAATGAGCTCCACACAGCCTTTTGAAGTGCAAGCATTTTCTTTACAGATGAGATTTCAGAGTAGCGTTAGGAAAGACTGAATTACATTACTAACAGAGCATACCCACATCACTGGCACTGTACTGACAGCAACTTCTTGGCTGCTAACAGAGCTGCAGGGGTCACTGAGCCCCATCTCAAATCCAGCAGCACCCTGATGCTGAGCTCCAGAGGGTGCAGTGTCCTTGCCAGGGATCAGACCATGAAGGATCATTTAACACACAACAGCATCTGACAAGTTCTATGGTGGCAGGTGAGCTCCAAAGCCCTGAGCCTCCTACCAGAGCAGATGGGACCAGACTGATTCCTGATGAAAACACTGACCCTCCTCAGACAGTAGCAGACCTATTTTTTTCCATGCCCACTGTCTGACTGGGCAAAGCTACCAGATAATTAGGAGCTGAGAGGTGTGGAAGCAGGGAAGGGAGGGCTGGCCCAAGGCAGTGGTCCACAAAAGGTTTCCAGAGGAAAAAGCCTGGGCTGGCTTTTCCATGAGCTGCAACCCTGGGGCAGCCATTCTCCTCTCCTAACTCAATGTCATTAAAGCTGCCTGAAAACATGGGAGAGGCTGAACCCCAACCAGTAGCTGCAAATGCTAAAGGGCTTTCCAGGTTTGAGGTTTAATGTTGATGTCTCCACCTATGAGCAGGGGACTGCAGGAAGGATGAGGTGGACTGAAGTGTCAGCAAGCCTGTGCTTACCTCCTCCAACTTGCATTGGTGTCTCCAAAGAGGAGATTGGATGGAGACTTCTTAGGCAGCTCCCCAAATGTTATCCTACCTCACCAGCACGCCAGGATGCCCCATTGTCAGCCTGGCACCTGCTCTCCATGATCCTCAGGGCCGGGAGAAAGGCAAAGGCTGAACTGGGTTTCTGGTTCAAGGGCTTCATAAGTGTCATAGGAGGCTGTGAACTCACTGGGGAAGAAAGCACAAACCAGTTATGGCAGGGAGCTGCTTGTACACCAGCCTTCCCATTTTTAGTTTAACGGCAACATAATGGGATGCTTTTACTACTTGCTTGCTACAAACTGAAGTTTACTTGTCCAAAACCGTAGCAGCCTGGCATTTACTACCAGAGGAGGCTGTTGGCAAGTAAATGACCCTGTGAGCACTAAAACAGGAGTGGAAACCTTAGCCTGGGTACCTCTCCCATCTTTAATCACAGGTGCCAAGCTAGGCTCAGCCTTCCACACAATCTGTATCCACCATCTCCCACTGCACTGCTCAGCTGTGGCTCCCTGAGCTGGCTGCTCTGAAAGGTGACTTGGCTTCAGAAGTTGGGACAGATACAGCTTCTGGTTTTCCACTCTATAAAGACACAGGGAAGGGGCAGGAAGTATGCAGAAAAGTAAAAATTACATTTTTAGGTTTAAAACCTGGAGGAAGTCAGATACATTCCTTTGACTTTGTAGGTGTGCCAGTAACCACACAAATGAAGCAAACTTTGCATTAAGAGTAAACATAATGGATACCAAAATGGGAGATAAACTCATTCATCATGTGCTTGCACCCATATTCCTTACCAGGGGCTTCAAACACTTCATTTAAACATGATCACACAATGTTTGTGCTACAGCCAGGGGTAACTTTTGATTAGTAAGTAAAAGTAACAAACCAGCCACTCACCTACAGGCACTGAGAGCCTCTTGAGATCAGTAAGATTTCCTCATTACCCATTCCTGATTTCTCCCAGTTGACAGCTGGTCCCTTCTAGGGTCAGTTCTGGGGATCGACAGCATCCAGAAATCAGAGAGCAAGAACATCCAGCCAGCCAGCCAGCCAGCCAGCCAGCCAGCCAGCCAGCCCCAGACCAGCAGCACACCCAGCCAAGGGAAACACAGATCTGCAGGATAGGGCTTACAAAGACATTGGTAAGTTAATAATGTACTCACCTGTACCTGGATAAGAAATGTGTGTTTCCAATTAGTGCTACTCTGTTGTCCTAAGTGGACTTAATCATCTCACAGCCTCGGAGAGCCTTTGGCATGCTTCCACAATCTCTTACTCCTTCTGCTTTCAGGTGTTTGGAGGAGCTTTAATTTCAACCAGCTGTTGATGCTCAGGAGAGCATCTCAGCTCTTTTTATTAGTACCTGCACTATAATTATGCTTACAATAACACTTAGCCTTATGATAGTGCTCTTCATCTCCTGACCACTTCCCACAAGCTAATAGTACTGGCTTTAGCTTCTTGCTCAGTGAAGAGTTGGTATTTTCTTACTGAAAGGCTGTTACTTTTTCTTAGCAGTAAAGAAAATGCTGAGTAAGAGGGAGCACAAGGCAATCCCATCTCCCTGCAGCCTGTGTTGAAAAGAAACTGCCCCCTCCCAATTGCTGGAGCCCCTGGTCCTCTTGGGCAGCACACCCCAGTCCCCTGCCGTTGAGTCCTTTCAGAAATCAGTTGTTGCCTCCTCAGCAGATCATGAGTAATTTCTACTCCAGTTATGACTCAGTTGACTGGAAACTTCACCAGAGTGAGAGATGGATGTCTTGTTTCCGTTTCTCACCCCCTCCTGACGTTTCTCCCCATAGGTGTTGCCCCTGGTTTGCAAGTGCTGGGCAGAGTCACGCTGTGGTGCCTGGACACGTGTGGTAGCACACGCAGACCAGCCTTTCTGCAGCTCACCACTGTGGAGAGAGACAAACTCTCCCAAAGATGAGCTGTCATGTCTGTGGATAGTGAGCAGCATGCAAGTCTCCATCACCAGCAGAAAAGCAGCTCAGTTACATCCTAGAAACGTTTGGGGGGCTTTGGCTTCCCACGCTTCCCTCTGTTGCCCTTTGAAAAGAAAGTGTTTGTACAAACAACAGCAGATGCAGTTTAAAATAGCTGATCTCCCAGGCAGTGTTTAGGGATAGAAATGAGCAAAGATAAAACAGTTGCATACGATGTGAGAAACACACCAGATGGGTTTGCAGGGAGAAGCAGGCCAGCCTGTGCTCTGTCAGCCCGAGTGGACCCTGTGCTATCTGCCTGCACAGATTGCAGCTCCTGAGGCTGCGGCAGCTCCCTCTCAGGACTCGGCACCAGCAGAAATATGCTCTCCCGTCTGCAGATCTTTCACCTGCTCGTTTCAGCATTACTGGGCTTCTCTGTGTGGGAGGTGCAGGCTTGCTGCAGTGAGCTGTGGTGCAGGCACATGCAGAGCCCAGCAAGTCCATCCCGGGTCTCTTTGCTATGACTTTGTGCCCACTGCTGCCAGCGCTGCCTCCCCCGGGGCAGCTTGGGGGGCACTGGCTGCAGGAGTCCCTTAGTCCTGCAGCATGGCAAGTGTTGTCACCCATCTGAAGTGCTACCTGCAAGCATGGCCAGCGCAGGGGCACAGCCTGCCCTGCTCTCTTCACTGCTCACCAGTGTTTGCAAAACAAACAACTGCATGCAGAAGGTGGGAAGGGGAGCATCTCCTAACAGCACCGTTTTGTAATAATTTCTGTATTGCAGGGAAATGTGCAGCACCTCTGAACTCCCACTGAAGCTGGTTTAATGGTTTAGTGTCTGAGAAGAGCTGCTTTACCATGGGACAGGCTTACAGTTGGCTCTGCTTTGTGACCAACTGCTTGGAACAGCAGCTCCTCTCCCTCCAAGAACACGCAAAGCCTTCAAGATCTTTTCCTTCAACTCCCAAGCCCTCAAGATAAAAGCAGTCATTTATTCTCACACATGGTGCTTTGCTTTCCTTTTCTATCTGCTGCCAAAACTTCCTGCCTTCCAAAGGCATGCCCATCTGGATGTGGCAAACTTGCAAGAAGATCATGGCAGTGGTATATGTGTGGGACTGACAGCAGTGAAGATTAAGGTCTCATGGACTAAGTTTCATTGGTATTTTTCCCAGAAAATGTCAGGTATTGGAAAAAAAGCTGAACCCGAGACCCCATGGCACACAGCCAGCAATGACCTGAGCAGTGGGGGCAAACAGACGGGTTTTGGGTCCCCTGGCATCTTGGCTTCCCGCTAAGGTGGGTGGGTGGCCATTGGGCCGAGCCAGCAAGGAGCAAGTCTCTGGTGTTGTACCTGCGTGTTGCAGAGGGCT
Source organism: Heliornis fulica (assembly GCA_013399135.1). Taxonomy (NCBI): domain Eukaryota; kingdom Metazoa; phylum Chordata; class Aves; order Gruiformes; family Heliornithidae; genus Heliornis; species Heliornis fulica. The sequence goes on along the minus strand of VXBZ01011324.1, from coordinate 30,937 downwards.
GGAGCGGTCCTGTGCTCCCAGGACTGGTTTCACTAGGACAGAGCGTGCTGGGGGTGAGAGTATTTACCTACCAGGAGATCAGACATTTACTGGGAACAGGCAGGGAGTCTCCCAAGTACCCCTTGACGTACCAAGTCTGTGGGGTGACTGGGGCCAGTTCTTGGAGTTGCCTTAACAGAAACCTCCGCTTGTACTTCCAGAGTTACAGAAACCGCAGCGGTATCAGGCCATCTGATCGCTTGTTTTACTGCCTGCACGGTGGTTGCGGTGAGGCGCTGCATTCCAGGCTGACACGTTCTCACTGATGGCTCCTGTCACCACCACCGTGCTGCCAGGGCCTGTCCCGAGAGGGAGCCAGGGCTCCCCAGCCTTGCCAGCAGCTCCTTTGCTCATCTGCCCCACTCCACACCCTCTGTCCCTCTGCAGGGGCCATGCAGGTGGCTCAGTGCAGCCCCTCCACACTGGCCCTGTGCTTGGAGCTGACCTGCCTGCCTGACAATCTTCCTGCCTGCCTGCTCATCCTCCTTTCAGGCTGCAGCTCAAGGTGGCCATAAATCACCCATTTGCCAGTGGCTTTACTATTTTGAGAGCTGATTACAGCATGTGCCTTGGGTAACCAAGTAACCTGAAATGCTGCCATTTATCCTCGTGCAGCATTATCTGCTGTGGACCCACGGCACATGCTCATCCAGCCGGTGGTAACGGGGCTGCCCTGAAGATCCTTCCTGCTGTAATGACTGTGGAGCAGGGCACGAGTCCACACTGATGCCAGGCAGGCAATGGGGGACAGGATTTCCTCCACAAATTAAACTTCCACTAGATAAGGAAATCAAACACTTGCCAATACCCTGCAAACGGCTTCATAAAGGGGCAGCGCTTGGCAGCAGGTCTGTCTGCTCCAGGCACAGCTCTTCTTCCTCTGCCCTGCAGCCAAGCTCTGAGTTCTTGGGATGAGGACCAGCTCAAGAGATGCAGCAGCCAACCCTTCTGGAGGTGCCATGTGCTTGGGGCTGGGGAGATGCATGACCTGCTCTGCCTGGACTCCAACCTGCCCCCTAAGAATCATAAGAATGGTGACATCTATCTATCTATCTATCTATCTATCTATCTATCTATCTATCTATCCATCCATCCATCCATCCATCCATCCATCTTCCACTCTCTGCCTGGGACCCATGAAGGCTCCCCATGCTCCAACCCTCCCCGGAGCCCTTGAGCAAGTGTGACTTGCATTTCCCCTGCCGAATGAGCCAAACCCAGCTCAGCAGCTTCACCCACCCTCTCCACATGTGCGAAGCGGAATGGAAATGGAGAGGAGCTGGAAATGCTAAAGCTTGACTCACCCTGCTTCCAGACATGCCCAGCCCATACTTCTTCTTCAGCAAAAAAGGCAATGGTTGTGCCATGCCATTTCCCACCAACACACCCACCCCACCGCCACGCAGCTCCTTCTGAGGAACCTCACAACACAGCCACTAAATCTTATTCTCAGGCCAGTGACAAATGTTGGGCTGGTTTTTGGCCAGTAATATGCTCAGTTTAAATCCCTTCCACTGCAGGGTCAGTGCATTGCAATTCCTCCAGCACTGACCTATCTTACAGGCAAACTCCAGAGTCATCGTTGTCAAGCTCTGAAACTGTGTTGAAGCACGTGTTCAAGAACAATTTATTTCTCCCCAAAATCTGGGCAGCAATGAGTGTGATTAGAAAAGCTCTTTTCCCCTTTACTGAGAGACCTGTGTGTGTTTTGCTGCAAATAGACAGTAAAGAAAATTAAATAACTTTTTTTTCCCTTTCCTCTAAGTAAGCAAATAGCATCTCTGAGTTAACTGTAGAACAAAAGAGGCACCAGTTTCTGCCAAACATCATTGAAAGGGCTGGATCCAGATATATAAATAACAAAAATAAAAAAGTGTAAACAGTGCTTCCTTCCTAAAGAGCCTCCCTGGTAAACCTGGGCCCTGACAGCCTCCTGTCCCGGCCACCTCCAGCTCATCTTCCTGTTTGTGGAGCCTGGTCTGGCACGGAGCCGAGCTCCTGGGGAGGCTCTGGGCTCTGTGTCCCCTCTCAGGTCCCATTCCCCAGAAAACAACTTGTTCTCAGTAGCATCTCTGATGAAATAAGCACCAAAAGGTTTTCTCCTCTTCCTCCATCCCTGGCATCTTCGTTTGCAGCTGTCCTTTGTGCTCTGCCCGGGGAGCCTTTGCGTGAGGCACAGCAGCCTCTTGCCCTCCCCGCTCCCAGCCGCACCAACGTGACACCGGGTTTGCCAAACGGGACAGCATTTCCCAGCAGAGTCTGAGCTGAGGGACTGGTGCTGCTGCAGGAACCTGCGTGGGTGCATGTGGGGACACTGGGAGCACCGGCCCTGCAGATGCTCCACACTGGGCCTGCAGCACCTTTCCTGGTTTGGATGCCTCCAGAGTGGGACCATGAGGTTTCATGTGTTCGTTTTCATGGGGGTGACTGTTCCCCAGGGAAAGCCTCTGCTCCCACCTCCGAGTGGATCAGTGCAGCCACGGGACCAAATCCTGCTGTTCATTACACCATGTCAATCTGGAGTAAATCCCTTTAAACCATCGGGGCCACTCTGGGTTTACCCAGACATAAATGGCTGTACTATAAATAAGACCTTGGTTTGATTAGAGAACTAAAGGCAGGGGGGGAAAAGCCCTAACAAAATAGCCTGGGGAAATACAGGCTCTCCTCCCCCAGCAAGTAACTGTGCTGCTGCTACTGCTGCTGCTGCTGAATTAGCCCCTGAATTAGTCAGAGAGTGACTCATGTTTTATAAATCACATAGAGATATTCCCCCTCCCTGAGGACTTCCCCCTGGCAGCAGATTTCCACAGAACACAACAGGTGAGAGGCCAGACTTAGGGAAAAGAGAAGGATGGAGCAAGGCACAGCCGGAGCCCCAAGAACTGGGACAACAGAGGGGATAGAGAGAGCTGAGAAAGGGGTATCAGGACTTGATTAGACCCCCAGCCACTCATCACTGCCCCTCAGGCCCTCCAGCAGGGTCCAGACCCACATGCCCCTGCCCAGTGAGAGCCCAGAGAAGCTCTGCATGCTTCTCCCACTATTCCTCAGTAGTACTCATCTAACCTGGGATGTTTGTAGGCTGAGGAGCAGCTGAACAGTCAATGTTAAGAGCCATTTGAAGCACCTATGCACAGTGTAATGGATGTTAGAGCTACACATTTTGGGCAGGGTCCATTCCACCCTTGATTTTCACCCTGAACCCTTAACCCTGAGGCTGGGAAAAGCAGGAACATCACCGAGTGTCACCTGTGCTGGGCACCTCACCCTCCAGCTCAGCAGCAGGGTGACAGCACCATCCTCCCTCTCACTTTTAAGAGTAAGAGGCTGCTGTCAGCTGCAGCTAAATAATTTGCTGGTGGTCATATATGAGCTGGGAAGAGAGCTCAGGCCTTTGGCTCTGGCATTTCACCCAACTCTGCCTCCCCCAACCCTGCCATGCTCAGATGCAAAATTATCAGCAGAAGAGCTTAGAAAACATCAAAACAGTTTCTCCCATGTCAGCTAGACAATTTGTATAAACAGAGCCTCTGCCAGCTCGAGCCTCCCTTTCATCTCCTCGTGATGTATTTCATGCTATTTGACAGCATTTCCCAGCAGATTGCTAATGAAGAGCAAGGACGGGCAGATGGGTGCTCTGCAGAAGAGCCTCAGTGGGTGTGTGGCAGGCACCGAGCTGGGGCAGGATCCAATTTGCTGCCACCCTCCAGGGCACGGTCACAGCCACTCTCCGAGTCCTTCTGGCCTGGAACTAATGGGTCAGTGGGAAAACAGTGTGACAGTGTCGTCCCTGGGTGCTTGGTGAGAAAGGAGCAGCCTGGGGCAGGGAGAGGTGGATAACCCGGGGGATCGTGGCTGATCATCGCCATGCGGGTCCGTGGATTTGGCATCAAGCGGGGTCCTGTGCCGAGGCTGTTCAGCTCCACACCGAGACTGTGTGGCTGAGCCCTGTCCCTGTCTGAACTTGAAGCAGTTCGGAGGTTGACAACCAGGAGGTGTTTCAGTGCTACAACTGCCGCATCCCTGTGGTCTGGCGGACAAACCCTCCGGGCCGTACTGGTCTGACAGCCCGGGCTCCCTCCTACACAGGCACCGCGCTCCCTAACAAGCCGAGCAAGAGGAGCGAACAGACACACTCGCTCCCAGGTTTCGGGAGGTTTAAAATCCAGCTGAGCAAAACCACACAAGGAGCACAAAGCATCACATCAGCTCTTGCAGGTGTCAGTTCTGGAGCAGCATATCCCCTGCCCAGGCGCAGGGCAGCCAGTGGCCAGCCGTGCCTGCAGGGAGCAGCAAAGCAGCCGCTGCGGCGAGAACTGTCCTGGGAAGGGATGCCATCCCCATACATGGAGACGGCTGCTGCAGGGGAGCTTTACCGGCCCCCAGGACTTAAAAGGAACAAAGTTCCGTGGAGGACATCGCTAAAGAATGGTTGTGTGACCGAGGATGTGAACAGCCGGACACGTTGCGGTTGATACCGATTACAGATGGAAAAGTACAGAAGAACAAGATGAGACCTAAGTGGTAAACAGGGAACAAAGTAAAAAGAATACCATGAGAAAGAGAGCATCATGAGATATGTGAAGGCCCTGTTTTCAGTTTGGTTCCCAAAACATTCTCGTTCCCATGTTGTTTTTCAGAAGCCGGCTGAATTCTCTCAAAACAATCTTGTTTGGTTCTCATACTCTTAGCTCCTATCTAGAACCCCTGATCAGTAAACTTAAAACATGTTTTTCTGCTACGCACTGACCAATCAATACTTGCAAAAACAAGTTGCTATCCAGTCATGTACTAACACCAAAATTGATGTAATGTAGCTAAAAGGTATAAAATCATATGCAGTTCCTGCAAGTAGTTGAGACAATAAAAGGTAGTCACTACCTTCGGTCTCACAGCATCTTCTTTTCTGACAAAGTTCTTCCCATGTCATGGCAGGAGCTTGCAGCCTGCTTGGGGAAGGCACAGACCCACTCAGCAGAAACCATCTCACGTCAGCCTCCCTGCTCACCCAGTGAGAGCTTTGGACCATGTTTCCTACACCTGAGTGGTTGCTGACGTGCTGCTCATCCCTGCTGACATGGCCTGTGAAGCCTTTGGAGTGACACCAGTTGCTTCACTGTTACTTGCAGAGTCAGATGGCAGGGAGGATAGATGGACTGTGTCTGCAGGAGATGCCCGTGTCACCATGTGTTCTCCTTGGGAAGTGAGGCAGAATCACCAGCTGCTGTGCCTGGGGAGCTGGCATACCTCGAGGACACCAGGGATGCAGGTTATCCCACTGTGAGACTGTGGGCTGTGCATGCTGTGGAGCTTTCGAGCTGATTCTCCACTGACAATTTGCTTTTGACAGTGGTTGAAATCATCTTTGGAACAAAACCTGGATTCTAAGGGCACTGAACTTTGTCTTTCAGCAAAGCTGCATGTGCAAAGGCAGAATTTCCTTCAGGTTTTCCCAGCTGTGAGAAATACCAACAGCATTTGTTACCATTACTGTGTCTCCACATCCACATGCCAGGTGAAATGATGCCCATGTGGGAAGTTTCAGGAGAAAACCAAAAGTACTCTGCTCCTGTCCAGCCCTTTCCAGCTCACAGAGCACCCTGTCAATGCCTCATCTTTCCATGGAAGGGGAAACTGAGGCACAGAGCAGTGACATGATGTTGGGCACCAAGGCCAGGCTCCAGGCTCTCACCCACCAGCCCAGAATCCCTCCTTGCTAACCCAGATGTGACCCTGCTTCACGGTCACATCCTCTCTCTGCTTTGCTTCCACTTCCCTTCAAGGCAAGAAAGCGCCAGGACAGCTCTTGCCACTCACCTCCTGTGAGGCCACCAGGCTTTTTCCTTCAAGGTGAACATTAAATTGTAAAGTCCCAGGATAAAACCTCCCCACACCTCCTGGCACGAGACCAGAAGCTGCTGGAAAGCAAGGAAAGAGGAATGAGAGCGCGGTGTGTTGATGCCTCAAAGCGATGAAGCCCAGCACAGCATGAGCAGAGGCTCTGGGGGGGTCGGACAGGACCTCCAGAGCCTCAAGTGGGGTGTGCAGGCAGGGCTGCCTGCAAGGGGGCTGCCTTTTACTCCCTGCAAGCACTTTCCAGCCCCACCAGAACAAAGGCGGCTGTTGCTGACTCACATGATAACATCGTTGTTGTGGGATTAATACTTTTTCTGCATCTGTGTGTCACTTAGAAATATTTTTTTTTTTTCTAGAAAATCTGTTCTCCTCCCCTCCGCCCCAGTGTGAAAAGGGAATCTGTGCTCAAAGCCACAGCGGAGATTGCAGATAGACCGTTCCCTTCCTGATCCTTATCTCACCAGGATGTAGGAGGATCCCTGGGGTGTAGCTGGAAGCCTTTTGCTGGAACCATCCAAGATGCGAGCAAGCCAACTACAGCCTTTAAATGACAAATCCATCAAGTGCTTGGGGACTAGGATCCAAATGCTGTTTAACCGCACTGAACTCCATCATCCCTGGGCTCTGCCGCACGGGAGCTGCCCCGGCGCTGAGCCCAGCCTGCCCCGGGCTGCTCCTAGAGCCGCCGTCCCTGCGGGCACTGCCACGTCAGCTCAATAACCCGATCTAAAAATACACCTTCAAATCCTAACCTAACCCAAAGCCTTAAATTGCTGGCTCACAAACTTACCCCAGCTGCAGCCTGCTCGCAGGTGGGTAGTTCTGCATGGCAGCAAATCCATGGCTGAGTTTACTTTGGGCTGCAAGCGCTTGGAGGTGGCCCCAGCTCCAGGAGCCCTGCACCTTGGGCAGGGGGAGCTGGCTGGGTGCCATGCAGCAGGACTGGGAGTGAAAGGTGGTGGAGAAAAGAGAATTCTCCTTCCTTTGTCCAGAGCAGAGGGCTGAGATATCTGACAGATTCTGTGCCTTTGCTCCATGGCTGATTCCCACCCAATACCATGGAGGAACAAAAAAGAGGAATCCCTGATCCCTGTGCAGCTGAGTGATCCTTCTTACTCCCAGACCCTCCTGGTGCCAGCTCTATCAGCCAGCACAAGGCAGCCTGCTGCAAATCACAGCTGGTTTTATGAAAAGAATATGACTGTATGTGGTAGCAAAGGTATCCAAATACTCCAATCACAATGCAACAAGCAGAAGGATGGTGCATTATGGCAGCGTATGTTTATGTGCACACACACAGAGATAAGTGTCAGCAGAGATAAGCAGAAGATTGTTAGAGCTGATAAACACTATAGGCCAGTAAAGGAGGGATCTGGGGTTGGATGCCTGTGTGCAAACAGTGACAAGGGGAGGGCAGAGCTGGTTTCCACACAATAATACTCCCTGATCCCATGCTCCGACTCTATTTGGCTACTCTGCACAGGGAGTGTCTAATCGCTTTGTGAGCCATAGAAACCTCCAGTACAGTGTTTCCTGAGCACTGAGCTGAGGGAGGCCACTGAGAGAGGAGCAGAGTGCCAATGGAAGGACCAGGTGGGGCTGCAAGGAGAGATGCAGCACATACAGCCCCCTCAGGGTGTCCCTGGGCTGGGGGCAAAGCCACACTGGTGTGGGGCACAGGCTGGGGAAGTGCACAGGCTTGTCCTCCTTTGGTGTCGCAGCAGCCCAGCAACCTGGTTCTTTCATATTTAGGACAGGAAACAGATGCTGCCTGGAGGAGGAAGCATCTGAATAAGTGCACCTTGTGCCTTCCCTTGGCAGGAACCTGGAGTGAACGGGGGGTGCTGGGTGGAAACACCCCCATTTGGCCTCAGTCAGGGTAGGTGCAGCTCAGCTGGTTTCAACAGCATTGCCTTCGGCTGCATCAGCAGAGATGGGGGCCCAAAATGGCTTTTTTTCCCTTGGGTCTTTTAGTTCTCCTAAGCACCATGGGGGTGGTGCAGAAGCACAGGTCAGTGAGGTGCCAAGGGGGGAGGCAGTGATCCCCTGCTCTCGCAGTGACAGCTCCAGCAGCTTCTCGTGTGATCGCAAAACGAGATGATGAAGCATCTCTCATTCACCTACTGCCCAGGAAACGTGGGCTCCCTGTAACACACAGTCTGGGTATGAAGCAAGACCCCTTCTCTCTGCTCAGCACCAGGTTCCCAATCCAGTTCACACACCTACACAGGCACATGGACACAGGTTTGCTGAAGACAGGTGTTTTTCCAAACATATCCAGTCCATGGCTGTTAGGAAGGACAAAAAGAAACCCAACAGCCTGTGCCCTGGCAGGAGCAGCAGTGCCATGAGCACCTTTTAGACAACATCCCCATGGGAAAGCACCTGCCTTCTAGGAAAAAGCTATGGGAAGATCTCACACTATTAAATTTTATGGGCTGGAGCAAACAAAACCTTTCACAAAGGCTGCTCCTTTTCCTTCCATTCCAAAGCATTTTTTTCCACAGGCCCGTGCTGCTGCCCCACTGAGCTGGGTCAGAGTATTTTTGGGCCACAAAGCACCCTCCTGGCAGCAGCTGGCCCCATATCCCCCACCCTGGCCAGGGTCCTCTCACTGTGTTTTGCTGCACTGCTTTTCGTGCAACCAGGATCTGGCAGCGGGATCCAGCACCTCGGTGCATCCTACAGCACCTGGCTGCATCCTTGGGCTTTATCGACAGGTTTGGTCCCTGCCTGCGCCGGAGCGTTTCCCTGCAGCACCTGAGAAACAGTTTTCTTAGAAATGAAAACACTAAAGCACTTTAAGGAAGAACCGTTAGCGGTGCAGAAGCAGCACCAAAGGTTCGGCTCCCGCCATCCCGAACAGCTCTGGGGGCTGCGGGGCGGACCCCGCTCCCCATCCCGGGGCTGCCGAAACCCCGCAGACAGCCCCGGGAACAGGGTACCGGGAACTGGGCACCGGGAGCCCGACCCGCGGGGGAGCGCTGCCCCCTCCCGGCAGCCGCGGGCTGGGCCCGGGCTGACCCGCCGGGCTTCACCGGACAAGGGGAGGGGTTTTCCTGGGATTGGGAGTGAGCTCGGGACCTGAACGCTGCATCGCGCTGCCCGGAGCTTAATTAGACGAGTACAGAAATACGGGAGCAACTGATGCGCCGGAGTGATGGGAGAAACGCATCTTGGGGTCTGTCCCCCGCTCCTGTTGCTCCCAGGCTGGTTGCTGAGTGGGGCCCAGTTCTGACAGTGCTCATCACTCCCAGCTCCTCCACTGCACATTCCATGCTAGAAATAACCAAGTGACGTCTGGAGAAGGATTTAAGTCCTCAGTGTGAACACGTGTGTGTCTTTGAACTTCTGAGATTTGAGAACACAGGTTCAGGGCTGAGTTGGCATGAGGCAGCAGGATGCCCAGGGAATTCAGAGGCTGCGGGTTGGTGCAGGAGGGACAGATCTATGGAATCCAGTGCAAGGGGCCCAGAGGCAGCCAAGATGCTGCAAACAAGGAGAATCAGGACCAGATATTTGGCCATTTTGTATTCCTTCCCACAAACTGTTCCTCCTCCTGGAGGACTTCCTGAGCTCAGGCTCAATGTTACCCACAAAATGTGCACAGGGGGCACACATAATGAGCAAGGAAAGGAAGAGCCCAATGAAGAAGCCAAAATATTCCCCCATAATCGACTCTCATTGTCAGTGACACTTGATGTAGCTGGAGTTGCCTGTGTTGGTCCCACACCAGCATGGGAAGAGGCCCTACCAGCATGGACACCAGCCAGCAGAATCCCAGAAATCCCTTTCTTCAGCTGCCTTAGACCTGGGTGGGTAGGAAGCAGCAATTATGTTAGATAAGGTTCTTCTGAAAAAAATGTTAATATTTAGGAACTTGGGCTTTGAAGTATTCAGGTTCTAGGCAGTTGGTCCTTAGCAGCTTCTGACATTTAAAACACATTTTGAAACTACAGGGGAACCTCCAAACAGCCATTGAGGCCTTCTGAATGAGAACCCAGAGATGCAGTGCCAAACTCTTTACTCAGAAACACTTCTTCGTTTTCATCAGCAGAGCTGTATGATACTCCCAGGGGGGAAATCTAAAGACAGACTCTTACCCAGACTTAAAGCATATACATGTTTAAGTGGAACCCTTCCCTGACCCTCTGAAGGTTGAAATTTTCAGGTATTGCTGAGTTTCCAGGAGTGCCCAGACTGCTGGTGCTCCCTTGCTCACACTTTGGGAACCTCTGCCTTTGTGTGCATGTCTCTCAGAGAGCAAGTGATGCCCAGGAAGCCCTACAGCAATGCAAAGAAAGGAGAAGGGAAATAAAAGTGACAAAAGAAAAGGGGAAAGGATGTTGAGATAGGACCTTTGGTCAGACTCACCTGGTCAGCATCTTCAGTCTCAGGTGACTGCAACAGCCAGGAGAGGCAGGATCCCAGTAGGAGCAAAGATTGTCATTCCACAGCACATGTAGAAGAGATGGATGATGACTCCTAGGCTCACCAGGACAGCCAGCAATGTGACCAGGATCCCCGTGGCAATGTCAGGGAAGTAATGTAAAAGAAGAGAGGCAGCTTCACTGCCCGGATCACCAAGGCATTGCCCACTTCTGCAAACATCCCAGCAACAGACTCCCTCCTGATATAGGTCAGAAGCCAGCTCTTCCCTCACCTGCCTTCACTCCCTCCTTCCAAATTTTGCTCTTTCTGATCTGCACACCCAGCTCGCTCTTTAAAGATGAACAAACTGTCCATGAAGATCCAATTATCAGACCTTCATAGCACACCCCGTACCATCCTTCTGCCTCCTTGAGGCTTCTCACAGACTTTTGTAGAAGTAAAGATATATAGTGGCAGCATCACTCTGTTAACAAACCACACAGTGCTGTGGCTTGATCTCTCCATCTCTGAGCTGCTTTAGCCTGCTTAGACTATACTGTGTGCAGTGTAGAGGAAACAGGGCCAAGGGACCTTGAGTGATCTAGTCCATTCCTCTGCCATAGAGAAGGGGTGTGGAGAGCAAATGTGAAGACACTCCGTTGGATTTTGTGGAAATGAAAGGAAAAAATTTCTTCTCAGTTGCACAAGCTGCTCCCTGAAGGCCCCATGCAGCGCCAAGTTCTTGTTTCAAGCTCTTTTGTCCTGCAAAGGAGCTGCCTTTGCAGCAGGCACAGGGCAGCGGAGGGCGAGCCCTAGTAGAAAAGCCCCCATAAATAACTCAGCTTGGCATTGCTGCAGCCCCAGGAGTAGGTGACAGAAAAAGGAAGCTGGCAGCTGAGGTTGAGAGGAGATGCATGGTGAGTGTGGGAAGTGGGGACCACTCACCCCCAAGCATGGCTGGCAGCCAGGAGGACACAGGTATTCTCCACATCCGCTCAAAGCTGCAAGTGCCAGCTGCCTACACAGAGAAGTAACTCGTTCAGGTGGCAGAAGCCTGGCACCCATCTGGGATGGCAACCCAGATCTCCTCTGGGTTTTATCTCCTGCAGCCACAAATATCCTGTGTCAGACTTTATTAGAAAACCAGCACAGCTAAAATCAGTTGCAGACTGGGACTGTTGATAGATAGTTCACCAGCTTCCCAGCAGTGTTTCTACCAGAATGCCCTCCCTCCCATCAGGGAGCAAGCACTTACACTGATTTCAAGGAAGCAGAATTTGGCCAGCTTGCTTTTTTTTTTTTTTTTTGATAGCAGTGAATAAAGAAGTGTCATTTTTTTCTGGTTCTGTTTCCTCCCAGGGCAGATTTCACTTCTCCATCCTCAATTTTGCCCAAAAGTTGGGTGGAAGAGATGAAGGACTAGGTGTATGTGAAACCAGTTACCTATGGTTACTTAAGGCTTTGTTACACTAACATAGCACATCCCACCTAATTGCTCACTTGCTATTTGCTCATTCCTGGAGAGTGTGTGTTACTGTTTGTCCAAGAGCCAGTGACTCGCAGGCTGACACGAGCTCAGGGTTTGCATCTCTTCTCAGTTTCATCTAAAAAGGGAACAGCTCCCACACTGCAGACCCAGAGCAAGGCACCACATGCTGCCAAGCTTACCTGCAGCAAGTGGGTCACAGCTTTTGCACCCTCTCACCCCTATTTCACATCACTTCCCAGCCCTTTCCTCGGTTTGTGTCTTTTGTAAACAAAGCATAGGAAAGTATGCCACTCCAGACACGACTGACTTGGCTGCATACTGATTTCTAGGGAAAATAAGGGCTTTCACTGAAAACATCACCTGGTTCTGATAGTTTTTGCCACACTGAGAAAGGTCCTAGTAAAGAGTGTGTTTTGGCCACTCAGTGCCTTAACTGAAATGGCTTAATCTGAATTAAATCAAGTATTAGACTTTAACGAAGCATCCTCCTAGCATCCTCAGAAGTGCTTCACTTCCTACAGTGACTGCAGAGCAATCATCTCAACTGATAAGTGCCAGCATTGCTCACCCAACTCTGTTCGCTGGTCAGAGCTCTCTCACTTCTAAGCCACAGTTTGTAGAAGAGGAAGCTGTTAGAGTATTTGTTCATACATTACTGTATGCAGCTTGTTGAAACTTTTCTTTTTTTTTTTTTTCTTTTTCCCCTTGAAAATACATTTCCAAAGTATTTTACTGACACCAGGCTGCTGAAAGGATGCTGTGAGCTTCAGGAGATGGGTCTAGAGTGGGGAACGTTTCCTGTATTTGCAACTCTGTGGAAAGGCGACAGCTGATTTGCTGCCCGACTGCTGAGGATGTGAGAACCTGGAAGGGGTTTGTACACCAGACAGTCACTGGAATAACAGTGTCAGACACCAAGGACAATCCCCACACGAAGTCATCAATGCTCCCTACTGCAGCACAGTCCAGCGCAGGAGCATCCCCAGGAACTCACCATGAGGAACACCAGCCTGGTGCTGAACAGACTGGATGGGATTGGCATCAGCATCCAGAGCTTGATTGCTTTGTTTGCCACTTCAGGAAACATCCTTGTCATCTGGGTGGTAAAGCTGAACTCAACACTTCAGAACACGACTCCATCACCTCCTTGGCTCTGGCTGATATCGCAGTGGGAATCCTTGTCATTCCTCTGGTCATCATGGTGAGTCTGGGTATCACCATCCACTTCTACACCTGCCTATTTATGTGCTGCCTGATGGTGGTTTTCACCAATGCATCCATCCTCTCTTCCTGGCCATCACCAGGTACCTCCAAGTGAAGCTGACAAGCAGGTAAGCAGTGGACCACCACAGTCCTCTCCTCTTGCCCCACTGTTGCCAGCTTTCCCATGCTCAGCCTCTGCCTCACGGGTGCTACCTCCTCTCTCATCCTTAAGTCAGCCTTTTTCTAATAAATATTTACTCTAAATGCATGCTTGCACATGGAGAAAATACCTGTGCCTAAGCACCCACCTGAGACGAGCTCTCTAGAGCAGGAGCCGCCCTCTGCAGTTAAGGATGTCAGAAATGCAAACATAACCTCAAGCATGAAAGAAGCCCTAGGTTTTTATGGGGAAAGGACCTGTAAAATTGATGAATGGAGGAGCAGTCTAGCCCTGCAAATGACACACACCAGATGTAAAGAGCAAGGTGCACCAAAGGAAGCTGAGGAACAAGATAGGATTGGCAGTGAAAGAAAAGCAGTAGCCAGGCAAGAGATCATAATGAAACGAGAAACAAAATAGTTTAAAACAGCCAAATGTAAAGAGGGGAAGTGGAGCATGGTCATCTTATGGGTGCTGCATAGTGACTATTACAGATGAGTTAGGGCTTGTCTTAAAAAAGGTATCATTTCCTCTCTGCCATCCCAGAGGTCAATGCTCCATTTCAGTGAGAATGAACCTGCAATGTTTCAAGATGTGAAACCTTGAGACCATCCTTTGCTATCTCAAACACTCTCATTTAACACAGCCTGGGCTTTTTTCCCCCCACAGATATAAACCAATCACTACTGAGTGAAGAGTGTGGTGGGCACTGAGTTCGTGCTGGTCCTTGTCCCTGCTGGCAGGGTTAGTCCCCATGTTCAGGTGGAACATGACAGTCAAGAACCTCTGATTTTCTCCGGTCTCAGTTTATCTCTGTGATGACAATGGATTCCCTGGTCTATTTTTGCTTCTTCACATAGACCCTTGTCCCTCTGCTGATCATGTGTGCTCTGTACATTGAGATCTTTTACATCATCCAGGCAAAGCTCAGTCAAGGTTCAACCACAGTGAGAGGGGAGGTTTTTCTGGACAACAGTTCAAGACAGACAAATCTCTAGCATTTGTTCTCTTCCTGTTCACCATATCCTGGCTGCCTCTGTACATTATAAACTACATTTCTTATTTTTACCCTGGATGTCATATTCCCAAGGGTTTGATATACTTGGGAATCCTGTTACACCATGCCAATTCTGCCATGAACCCCATTGTCTACACTTGAAGGATAAAGAAGTTCAAGAACACAAACCTTTTAATTTTAAGGATCTATCTTCTCTGCAAAAAAAAAAAAAAAAAAAAACCAGACCCAGTACTTACAGAGCAAACAGACCAACAGCCATAAACAAAGAACAAATGTTGACCTGCTGGTGTACATCAGACCACTGATAAACCACTGGGCTTTCTTAAGTGGCTCATGGGAGAACTGGTGTCCTTTTCATCAACACCCACTCTTGCAAAGCTATTTTGCAATATGGGCAAACTCCGTTACTCAATCCCCTGCACATCTGACATTATGCTCAAAAGGATCATTTATGATGTTCTCCTTGCTGGTTGCTGTACCAAGCCCACAGCTTCCAGGCAAGCAGCTTCATAAATAATAAATAAAAACCTCCCAGTTTTTATTTATTGGCTCCAGTGTTATTATTTGGTAGTCCAGTGACCCAAAGCAATGTCACCAAGGCAGACTTTTTGCTCCTAGCTCGGATCCATGTACAGCTGGTAAAAACAGTGCTTGCTCATCTCAAGCTTTAACTCAAGACTGAGAACCCTCTTGGTTATAATACACATTTCTCTTCTTGTCCATATCTAGCCCCTTTGCTTACACCCATCCAGACCTACCCTGACTCTTTTTTTCTGTCCAGCATCTCCCATTGCACTTCCACCAGCAGATGAGCAACTGCACCATCAAGGGCCAGAAGCTGCACTGTGCTAGTGACCCTTCTCTTCTTGGGGGAGAGAAGAAGATCTATCAGCAGGAGACTTCCATTGCTTTTAAATCAAATCATCCCAGGAGCCTGCAAAATTGACCTCAGGCACAGAGGAGCTGGCAAGAGCCGAACTGCCAAAGACACTGAACCTATTCACTAACGTGACCAGCTGGGGACAGGGCACCTTCCAGGAAGAGATGACTGTCAAAAAATAAGCTAATGATACATTCAAGTTCTTTCCTCCTTAACCAAGGATAGAAATTACTTTCTGTAAACCATCAAGGATGCATTTTCCAAACTGTTGTACTGAAAATCCATTTCAGGGATTCTTCCTGCATAGCATATTCTCCCTACAATCACAATCTGCTTTCCTAAAACCCGATTTCAATGGGATTTGCTGTCAGTTTCCTCTGTATACCTGAAGGGCCATTGCCCTTTATGTAGGAACCTGTTGCAAATCTGAAGACTCCTCTAAAGGTAGATGATGTAAATATGTGCCTAGATGTCTTTGAATTAAACAGCTGCAAAATACAGAAGAGACTCTTAGGACAAATTTTATCCAGTGTTGGGTTTTTTCCATAAGGATTGGCTGAGTCCACTGAAAAATAGGATAAATTGTGTTCTTTGTTGTTGGGCATAAAGCAGTTTGCACGCCAGGCATGGCCTCACTGACCTTCCTTACACCCTGTGTCCTCTGTCAATTTAGGAGATAATTTGGTCAACTTGTTCTGCAGTGACATAATTTGTGAATAACAATAAACATAAGATGGATTTTACATTAATTCCACATGCTTTTCTTGCACAACAACGACAAAAGTCCCACACATGAAATCTCCATGCTGTTTTAGTTGGTGTCCTGACTAAGCTGGAGCAGAAATTGCAGTAAGTATTGCACCGTAGCTCATGCAGCCTGCTTTTAGGGAACACAGCTCAAGCTGAAAAGGCCAGGCTCTTTTTTTTCTTCCTTTCATCTTCCTTTAAAACAATCCAGAAAAGGCAGAAAAGGGAGTACATCATTCTGTTAGTTGTCTCAGAGAGCATTGGCATTTTCTCCTATAGCTGACATCAGACATCTTAATTTGTTATCTGATGTAACCCTTATCACAGGCCAAAGCTCTGCCCTGTTACAGTTCAATTCTATTAATAAACAGACCAGCATAGGAAGTCACTGCCTAAGTACATCAGAATTTATTTTTGTGACCTCTCACTAGTGGTTGATAGAACCAATTGTTTCCAGCAAAGAAAACAGGTCCCACTTAAGGAGCAGAAAATTATTCATTAAAAAGATGCACAGCAAACTTTCCCTGTTTATTTCTAAGACACTGAGAGAAAAAGGAGAAGCCCCAAGTATTCCTATCAGGCTGCCTGACACACCCCAAGAAAATAAGGCATAAGGATACAGAGAAAGAAAAGGAATGAAGAGGACTGAGCAGGGGATGCTGCTCTGCCTCCAAATGCACCTTGGCTAAACCCAGTTGCAGTTTCATACTGCTGCCAGTCAGCACCTCCAGCCTCACTCCTTCGAAGCCTCTGACACCTGAGAGGCTGGGCTCAGCCTCTGGGTTCAGCTAGGACAGAGTTAAGCACACTGGAGCCTGCAAGACCTGTGACACTTGTCTTGTCTGAGAGATTCGTGTTTTCAGAAGAGAGAGGCACCTGTAAGAACCTGACACTCTCTGGTGACTAGAGACAAGGGGGATGAGGCAGCAGGAAGCTTTGGTCTGACTCAGCCTTACAAGAGAAGTGAACAGCAGATGGAAGTCACCATAGCTCCTCTGACAACAACTGTCCCATCCCAGGGCACAGGAACACACAGAGAAGCTTCCCCGTGGCTAAGGCTGAGTCCCTAGCAGTAACTTGTTCCTCAGTTTATAGAAGATGATTTTTTACCTTTTCACAATATAACACTATGGGTAAGAACACATGAATGAACATGTCCAGAAATACTGACCAGTACACTGTGACTGTGCATTTCTTTTACGTGACTCAACCAGGAAGCAGACATTTGCATACAAACATTTCATTATCACAACTTCAACAAGCAAAGACTGACTAATCGGAGCACTTGGCAATCAAGACAACGAGAGAAACACTGCAGTCAGTGAAAGAAGATGGAAACAAGGGCACAGACACAAATAGAAACATTTCCATATTTTGATTCTCTTTGGTACCTCAAAGTGACAGCAAACACACAAATGGAAACTTCTCAAGTGTGTTGTATGGACTCGCTGAGTTTTCTACAGGTGAGGAAACATGGTATAAAAAAAAATTTGCCCACAGCTGTTGGCAAGCTGTTCAAACTAGGAAACAGGAGTTTCCCCTTATAACTGTTAAATGAGGTGATGTTACATATGGTATTGCTGCCGCTTCTCAGAGCGCTATGGCCTCGATAGAACATTCTGGAAGCATGTGCTGTTCAGAAAGTGCAAGCGTCTTCATCCCACAGGAAACACCATCATCACACGGTCACTGACGCCCGACTCCGCTTGAAGACCAGAGTGGTGTAGGCAACCTCATTCTGGGGATGTGAAAGAAGCTGCAATCAGGGGGTGCGCAAGCATCATCCCTCAGCATGAATTTCCTGCTTTTGTCTCCAATGCTACACCCTGTAAGCAGTCAGTCTGTCCCTGAACATGGGGAACACACACACGCTGTGCTGGGTCAGACCAGTGCTTAGTTTGGCTTAGGGTCCTGCACTGACTCTCTATTAGAGGCTTCCAAACTATCAGTATCATGAAGGGAAACCACAGAAGTTTGCCCCTAACCTGCCTAATTAGTGGTTTAGTTAATCCTTGGAATCCTTGAAACACATGGGGAATAAGGCATTCAAGCCCAGTGATAACAGAGGAGTTCCTCTTACTGTCCAGGTACCTCCTCAGGTAACTCCCTGGACTATAAACTCAGGCTGAAGCTTTGGATGCACAGAAGAAAGCATTTATCCTTAGTCAAAAGGACCGTTAACCAACACTCGAGCCTTGCAAGAGCAAACCTCTTTGCTCCCCCACCAAATTAATATTTGCTATTCTACCCAGACTCTGAAGTCTCTAAAATGTTAGAAATAACAGTTGTGACCTTTACCTGGATGTCCTTAGATTCCTCAGTTGCTGTCTGGGAGGGAACTTGCTCTTGTGAATTTTGTTGGGATCTCCGATACTCTAGGAAGGAGAGGGACAGGAGTCTCAGCTGTCTGCGCCGTGTTTGGAGACAGCAGCACAAGGACTCAAGAGCAGCATGAGCGCATGTGGCTTAGATGTAGCTCATAAAATCTTCCACAGACCTTCAGCACTGCAAAAC
The DNA here is from genome assembly GCA_013399135.1 of Heliornis fulica. Classification (NCBI taxonomy): domain Eukaryota; kingdom Metazoa; phylum Chordata; class Aves; order Gruiformes; family Heliornithidae; genus Heliornis; species Heliornis fulica. The sequence continues at coordinate 12,657 of VXBZ01011324.1, read as the reverse complement.
CAGTAGTTTCTCAGCCCAAGCTCTCACCCATCTCTTGGAAGAGACTGGGATCAAAGTGACTGATGTATTTGGTGAGGACACCGGTGCAACTGGTGTTAGGACAAAAAGCCCCAAACAAAAAAAAACTCAAAACCCAAGCCCAAACCAAATGCAGTCAACAAACCCCAAAATTCCTCAGTGCTGAAATGAATTCCTCCATGAAACCACCCCCTGGGATGACTCTTTAAGCAGTTACTGCCACTAACGACCTGTTCAGCAATGCATTCATTGATAAAAAAGACCCCATTTGAGCCTCTTTCAAAGTAACTTCTGTAGAGGTTACTTCAAAACCCTTGTGTGAGGGTGACAGATCACTTGAACAGGCTTCCCAGAGAGGTTGTGGAGTCTCCTTCTCTGGAGACATTCAAGACCAATCTGGGCACGTTCCTATGTGATCTACTCTAGATGATCCTGCTCGGGCGGGGGGTGGGGTGGGGTTGATCTTTCAACCCCCCCTGGATGATCTTTCAAGGTCTCTTCCAACTCCTGACATTCTGTGATACTGTGACGCAGACCAGAGAGCAGGGAAACAGCTCCACGTTCACACACACAGCACAACATGTGAAGTGCTCCTCTGCCATCAGGGCTGGATCCTCACACTGTCGTTACTCTGCTCTCACTTACCTTTTCTGCATAAATTAACGACTGCAAAAACCACACAGGCCAACAGGACACCAGAGATGAATGCTAGCGATATGTACAGTATTTCACGGCTGTTAATACAGAGAACATGGTGTCAGAATGCCCAGCTTTAATGGAGGCAATGAAGAATCAGTAGCACCAAAATTCACCAGACTTAATGAAATTGGATGCATCATGTATCTCAAGCCCCATCAGATTAAAAAGTCTGTGTCTGCATTAAGCACCACTATGAATTAAATGCCAACTGCACAGGCTAGGACATTCTAAGCTTTAAAACCCCAAGACATAGAATGTATCACATATAAGTCCTTCCTTACAGAGGGAGACTAGCAAACTCTGTACTTGAAGTCAGGAAATAAAGGTGGAGCATTTACTTGTCAATCCAGCATTTGACTTCTGAAGCTTTTAAGCCAGCTGCAGAGGTATACACAGTGGTTTGTACAGTGACAGTAGTAGGAATGTGTTCTGGGGTAACTGGAAGCAAATAGAAAAAAAAAAAAAAAGCCATCAGACACTGGGTTTAAAATGTGTTCATTTTAAACATATTACAAGCAACAACTACCAAGAGGCAAGTGCCTATTCATGTAAGTAAGGGCTCAGAGTGGAAAGACCAGATAAATTTAGGTATTCATATTCTTCCTATGCCACAGCAGCCTTTGGCAGCCACACAGGTCTTGCCCAGCTGGCTCCTGCTGAGCTACCCCAACAGCATCACTCTGAGTCAGGACAGTAACAAGTTAATTAAGAATACTGCTTCAAAGCAGTTCTTGAAAGGAAGAAAATACCTGCATTTGTTTTTGAGGAACGACCTCCCATTCTCACTGAACACTTTAACCAGCAAGAGAAGCTAAAAGAAGAGGAGGGAAAAGAAGTTTATTTCTATCCATACATGTACTCACATACAAGTGCAAAGCAAACCTGTCACACTCTTCCAACTCAGAGACTTCCCTTTGCTTCTACTGGTTTCAGGCATCTTATAGCAACTGTCACAAAGCCACAGCAGCAAACCAGGCAACTACTGAACATGACTCCTAGTTCCCCAAGTCTTCTGCCTGTGCACGCATGTCCGCTATCACCACACTTTGATGGACATGCTGCCTTCTTCACAAGGATGGAGTTAACTACCAAAGCACCCACAGTGCTGCTTTTGCAGCAGATAGAACTGAGGGAACAGCACAAAGAACAGCAGCTTTGAAAAAAAAACACCCAAGTTGTTTCTTTCTCAAGTTTCACTTATTTCACCACACCAGGAACAGTAACTTTTCAAACCTGGGGAAGAATCTTAAAAGTTGGGCAGTATCAGTGTACCACATAATTCTCACCCTGTGATTTCCCATCATGAGACTTGAAAATGGCTCAGTGCAACACAGAAGTGCTGCTGACAAGAAAATCAAAGTAGACGTTCTCCACGCTATCTTTTTCTACTGCACTCCCATTGCTGCCCTCGTTCCAATAGTCAATCGGATCAGACCTCTCAGTTCCCCACCCAAGAAAATAACAAGCAGCAGTGACACAGCTCCACCACACCTCATGCCATAGGACTGGTGCTCACCTGCTGGTAGGGAACTCCTGGAGCAGTAGCACAGCCGTGGACTGCTCACTTTGTGAAAAGCGTCCCCCTTCTAACAAGTTACAGCTCAAGTCTCATTCAGATGTGGCGTTACACAAATGTGGAAGTTGAGCAACTTCACTTTTTTTATTAAAAAAAAACCAAAAAACAAAACCCACCCAAACACCTGAATTCTCGGGAACCAGTTCACAAAAAAAGTCAGTTTTGCTTTAATTTAGCTAACTTTACAGTACTGTTCTTGCTTCTAAAGAGCATCTTTTTTGATGAACGTACTTGGAAAAAGTGTAGAAAACTGCTATTTTACTAATTCTACTAAAAATAAGCCTTTCCCTACTGCCATACCAACCCATACAAAACAGACATGTAAGCACACCCAAGTGTCCTTACTGAAGTTTACTCACTAAACAAATCACTTCCCACCACAGAAGGATGGGATTACGCACAGGTTAGTGCTCTGCTCAGCTGGGACGTTTTAGATACAGCAAAATCCTTCAGAGAAAGGGTTGCCTATAAAAAGGCTTATACTGTATTATAATAATATACATAAAACTGTTCTAGCTACATAAAAACAAGAAAAAAAGCAACTTTTTTTTTCTTTTAAATCCAGAAAGAACCCACCCTACAGGCTGAACTTATCTGCTTCACTGTTTTAGACATAATGCTGGCAAGTTCAGTTAAACCCAAGTTTTCCGGTAGGTTTTTGATACACTTCCTGTGGAAAAGATGATGCAGTTGGCAGACAGGAAGACACTTTCATCACTATTTGAAGCTTTGTTATAAAATTGGAGTTTTTTCAGCTTGTTTTAAAAACAAGGACATTCATTCAGAGCACCTCCAAGTGTTGGAAGAGGTAAATGGGAGCACTGGCACTTGATTTAAAAATTTCCAGTTCCAGGAGGTATCTGTGGGTCACTATCACCAAGGATTCTCACCAAAAAACTGATTGCTGTATTAGCTACAGGATTTTTCACTCTCAAGATCTCTACCTTCTCCCTAGAAGCATTCATGCCCAAAGAAGGAACCAGAATCACACATACTGTGGTTGCAAATAATGCCCACTATATACTGACTGCAGCTGTTTACGTGACTACTGCAAACACAAAAAGGAAATTACTGCTGCTATTGCTAATGAGAGACAGCAGACTGTTTTGCTTGTTTAATGACATTTTAGAATCATACAGCTTCCAACAGTGAGTAAAGAGACACGTCAGTGGAATCAGACATGGTTACACCGCTGCCTGTGCACTCTTCGATAATGCCTTCAGGTCCAAAATGCACTTTGCAATACTCTCCTTCTGCTGCAAAGGAAAGGAAAATGGCTTTCAGAAGAAAGACTCTGTGGAAGACATTTAAACAAGCAACACAAACATTCTAGTGCACTTTAGATACTTCTTTCCAAATCAGTACAATGAGTTACTGATTAAAGGGATATAATTACAGCTTATGATGTCAGATTTCACCTGCACTACCACATCTGCATGCACAGCTAGCAATAGAATTTCTTTTTTTTTTGTTCTTGGTGTCATTTCTTAAAAGAACATGGCCTGACAGAGTTCTCTGACCTTCACCAGGTAGGTCGCCATACATCCTACCACAAGCTCAGCTCTATGCTGAAACAACCACCCCGTGTGATTCTAGCTTAAACCATGGGCCACACAAGCATCTCGTACCCAGTAACCAGCCTTGTCAGCTCTTACTCAGCTGTGGGAACGCATTGTGGCCACACCTGGAAGAGCCACCCTAGCCTCTGGCCGGAATCGCTGGCCAACAAACATCTGTGCAGACTAAAGTAAAGCCAACCTAAAAAAAAACCAAGTACCTGCTGAGGTGTAATGCTCTGAACAACATTCTTCTCCACCCAGTGAATCATGTGATCTTGTTCTTTCTGACGCTTTAAATTCTGCATGGCCACTTGGTAGTCCAGCCTTTTCTTTACTTCGTTGTACACTGTCAGTAATCTTTCCCGGTAATTGATTTCCAGCAGCATTGCAATGTTGTTCTAGACAGAGAGGATGAAACAGAAGGGTTAGTGTCTGACAAGAACACAGAACAGCAGAACACGCTGTATCGCGAAAGCCACTGCATCATGTGGGAAAGTGGTTTGTTACTCGTTAGCAGTACGCAGCTCACGTAGCACAGGCTGCAGTGGAAATGAACCAGAGAGCTGGAACCACTTACCCGCTTAGTGTCAAAGAGGTAACCTCGGCCTTGAATTCGCCATTGCTCCTTCTTCTCCTGTTCAATGGCACTCTCGAGACTTTGAATCACCTCATTTTTCGCAGCTAAAGCTTTAGAGATTTTCTCCTGAAAGAAGAAACAAGAAAATATACTTCAGAAGGAAAATAAGATGCATGTAATACAAGTCATTAACTTCCAAAATTCTGCATTTTGAGAAATGCCTGCATAAACTGGGTTATGCCAGGGCTGAGGTTAAGGGGCAGCAAGACAGAAGAATTAGGGTTCCCAATCAACTGTACTGCAAAAAAAAAATAATCATTTGTGCAGGTATGGGTGGGTGGTTTTTAAGATTTATGTAACAATACCACCATAAGATCTAAAACATGCCTCAACGCTGAAGATATCCTACTCTAATTTTTATGACAGCCTGGGCACAGCATTCTTTTACATTATGAAGCAGCTAACTAAGAACAGTTATTAGCTACTACAAATTTATAGTTTTTTTTCTTACCTCATTCAGTTTGTCAGCAAAATCTGCTACATTAGACCCGTATTTTTTTACACCGTAAATGATGATTGATAATATACACACAGCTGCAACTGTCTCATGGTTAATTACATAGATTTCCTTAGAGAGAAGGTAGAGCAGGAGTCCAGTTCCCAACATGTAAGGCCCTAAGAAAACCAAACAGCATAATTTGTACAAAACATTAAGAAGCTCACTAAAGCCAAACACCTAAGAGTTGGCTTTTACAGGAAGCTCAGGACATGTTCTCTTTTACCACGATGAAATGTAGAAGCCAAATACCACTGTGGAAGGGTGCCATGAAAATGGTTCCCAAACATAAAAGCAACTTTTACCTCACATGGGAGCAAAGCAGCAGTGCTTTGCTCATTCACAAATAGGTAAAATAAATAAACAAATCTCTGTTTAAAGATTTTTAGGGTCAGCAGGCAAATAAATCCTTCTGCAAGACCAATTACTTAAAGCACAAATGCCCAGCTTTAAAGCCAGAAAGTGCTGCGCTGGCTCATTCTTCACATATTCCTTCCACATATGCAAAAAAAGATTTTTCTCTAATATTTTACATTTTCAGCAGCCAAAAGTAATGGGTAGAACAAAATACACTTAACTGAACACAGAGGAGTTTTTCTTTAAAGAAAAGACAAAAGCATATGCTAACCTGTAACTCCTGTTTTAGGGTAGAGAAACTGGAAAAACTCCTCAGGGATCAAACCATAACGTACTTCTCCTCCTTTCTCTGGCAGAGGTGGCAAAGGAGCCAAACACTGCTGGGATGTATGCAGTGGTCTTGTGGTGTGCAACACGCTATAAATAACGAGAAAGTTTCGATTAAGGTTCGTACTGAGAACAAACCACCCCGAGGTGAGGCCACAAGCCGTGCCGGCGACACCGGCGGGCCTGCGCCAGACACGCCTCCCCTGGCGGAGGAGGTGGAACTAAATAACCTTCAGCGGTTCCTCCCCACCGCGACTACTTCCTAAGCCTACAGCGTTAATTACAGAGACTCGGAGCCCAGTATAACGCCATTCAAACACAGGGCCTGAGGGGCTCCCCCGCCTGTTACTGGGAGGGGTGTGGGCAGCCGGGCGGGCCGCCCCGCACACCAGAGACGCCGCTAGGCCTCAGCTGGAGGTCAAACTCCCCAGCGCTGCCTGCCGAGACCCCCACCCGCCCCCCGCTGCNCACCGGCGCGGAGGAGAAGGCGGGAGAGCATAGCGGGAGGGACGGGATAACAGCGACACGACCCTCTCCGTCCCTGTGACCGCGGCCGCCTCCTCACCAAGATGGCGGCGGGGGAAAACTCTCGCGAGACGAGGCGAGTGGGTGCTCTCGCGAGAGGCGGCGGCAGCGCGGGAGCACGTGGGGGCGCCGCTGAGCCCGGTCCCGGTCCCGGTCCCGCCGCCGCCATGGAGGAGCAGCCGGCCGAGCAGCCCCAGCCGCCCCCGGCACCCCCGGAGGATGAGGAAGCTGCGGCCGGTCCCGAATGGAACATCCCTCCCAACGCTCCCGCCTGCATGGAGCGACATCTGGAGGGCGCGCACTACCGCGCAGGTAGCGGGGCCGCGAGCGGGCCGCCGGCCCCGGGGAGGGCAGCGGGGCTGGGACGGGGTCGTCGTCATCGGGCGCTCACCGGGCCTTCCCCCTCGCCTCTCTCCTCCCGCAGACGGGGCCCTGCTGCTGGGTGCCTCGGGGCTGAGCGGACGTTGCTGGGCCGGCTCGCTCTGGGTGTTCGCCGACCCCCGCCGCGCCCCCAGCGAGGGCTTCTGCACCGCCGGTGTCCAGACAGAGGCAGGGGTCGCCGACCTGCGCTGGGTGGCCGACCGGGGAATCCTGGTGGCCTCAGACTCCGGTAAGCGACTCCAGGTCCCCTCCTCCCCCGGGGGTGGGCGCTCTCCACTGAGTTGGGTGCCCACCTCCCACCCCCATCCCCCTCACCCCCTCCACCTCACCCTTTGCTAGGAGCTGTGGAGCTGTGGGAGCTGGACGAGAATGAAACCCTCATCGTCAACAAGTTCTGTAAATACGAGCACGATGACATCGTGATGACGGTGGCGGTCCTGGCCGGCAGCACCCAGGCTGTCAGTGGTGGCAGAGACTTCTGGTGAGTGTCCCCGGCCCAGCTGCCTTGCTCCAGGGCTGGGTGCTGGCTGTTGACTGGGTGCTCTTGTTCACAGCGTGAAGGTCTGGGACCTGCCCCAGGAAACGGTGCTGCACTCCTACAGAGGTGAGTGTCTTACCAGCCCCACCACTCAGCTCCCCCCAGACCTTGCTTGGTCCTGCAGCACTGCAGTTTTGTCTCCTGTCTGCCAGACTACACCTGGGGCCCAGATCTAATGTTTTTCAGTCTACAGTTCCTCTGTTGTTGGTTTCCCACTATATGGCTCACTTTGCTTTGCCATCTCTAAACGTATCTTAGAGTATTTCTTATGTACTGAAATCTTCCACCTCTGTGTGATGTGTTCTCCTGATCAATATCTCTGTTGGACAACAGTCTCTGCAGTTCTACAATCTCGAGCCACAGCAGAGACCATACGTTGTCTGAACCTCTCCTCTGGCTCCTTTGTGGCTGACCTATTTTCTGGAGAGGCTTCCTCAAGCCTAAGAATGTCACAGGGACTTGACTGAGGTGGCTCTGGTTGGGTTTGGCAGGAGGCAGTTGGCTGGCGATGAGTAGAAGTTACCCTGTATCTAGACATAAACTATGGTTTATCATACTGCCGTGCCTTCAGAGCTCCTTGGGAATGCCTGGGAAAGTCAGGTTCAATCTTTGAGGCTCTTTATCCTTTTGTGCTTTTGGTAGCTCACTCCGGTTCAGTGGCATGTGTGGCTTCCTGTCCTGGTAAGGACACTGTGTTCCTGTCCTGTGCTGAGGTAAAGCTTGCTCTCTCTGTAAATCTACCACATAAAAATTAACTATTTGAACTTAAATGCACTTAATGAGAAACCACCTCTTGTGTTATAAGCTGATACCTTTGCTATTTGGATGTTCTAGTGTGACAAGTTGTCAGTCAGCTTCCTGAACTGACTGTTTGGAAACACAGGAGTTCCTGGGTCTGCCTTGGGAGATGACAGAGGAACTCACTTGGCAGCACCCTTTTAACACAAAGAAAGAGGTGGTGGGTCTGAACGTGGGTCAGTAGCGGTTCTGCAGTGAAATCTGTTTATGCCTTCCCTCTGCCACAAAGCAATTGTAACCACTTTCTCATTCATTTTTGATGCATAGGACAGCAGAACTTTACTCTGGGACACCAGATGCCCCAAACCAGCTACTCGAATTGGTATGTTCCTGTCTGCAGTCATTGCTTGTGCATGAGCGTTTGTTGGAAAAAAGAAATTTGTTTATGCCTAACTTCAAATTCAGCAGGAAAGCCTGTGAAAACCTAAGGAAATCTAATGCTATCACAGAAGTATAATCTTGTAAAGATTTGTCCTAGTGCAGTAGCAGTGCTAAAGGAGATAGCATCTTTGTACTGATTCTTTTCACACTCACCCTTCTTTTCACCCCAATTTATGTACTTGCAGTTTGCAGTGCCTGTAATCACCTCCCTACCTCAGTCATGTGGCATCCACAGAAAAGTGATATCTTTGCTTTGGGTAAGGAGCGATCTTGTGATACTTTCACTGGACAAATCAAGGTCTTTGTTTTCACGTGACAGTTTTGTTAATAACCTCATTCTTCCTTCTTAAAGGTGATGAAAATGGAACAGTTGCACTGGTAGACACAAAGAAACCTGATTCTGCCCTCAGCTCCACTGTGCATGCCCGAAGTATCACCGGGTTTGCATTTTCTACGCATAGGTACAGTCGGATACACTGGCATAGAACATGTGACGTGATAACCCTATTTGTTTTTGAGAGTGCAAATCTGTGAGAGTACTAGTTTGTGTCTCTTATCGAGAGGATCGATAATGAAGGAATAGAGCGAAGCAAACCATGTCTCAGTTTTGACAAGAAGTGTGTGACCGCACATGAGAATAACTCTTGCAGTATTTGGAGTTACCGACCCACTCATGGTGGGGATTTTTCTAATTAGCTGCCTGTGCTTGAGGAAGAATGACTTGCTCTCTGTAGCTAATAGAATATTCTCACTGGGTGTGCTGGCACCCTGGCCAATAGGTATAAAATGGTTTTCTAAGATTTAGTCTCTGTTGATTCGCTGTGTCTTGGTCAGGCTAATCAAGAAATGCACTTTACACAAGTTTATCCCTAAGCAGCTTTCTTGTACTTGATTGTTCTAACCCTGGTCTCATCTCTGCTCTCTAGTTCACCCTTACTGGCTACAATCAGTGAAGACTGTTCAGTAGCTGTTCTTGATGCAGACCTCTCAGAGGTGTAAGTACTAGACAGAATGTACTCACTGCTGTAGCTGTTTGTCTTGTTGACTTCTCATGAAGTTAATGATTTATTCTTATGCCAAGTAGAACATGAAAACACTCCTTAAATAGGGAGCATCATCCTAACAAACTAGTAGTTAGGAAATGCACAAGTCCATAAACTCTCAGCGAGGTTCCTTTATGGCTAACAGAGCGTTTGTGTTTTCCAGGTTCCGAAACCGTTCTCATCGAGACTTTGTGAAAGGCTTATCGTGGTCTCCTTCAGACAATGCCTTGCTCACTACAGTTGGATGGGATCATCAGGTTTTACATCACACCATCCCCGTACCAAGTGATGGAGCTTCTGGAGTCAACTGCGTAAAAGAATAGTTTTATAAACTCATGGTTCAGATTCCTTCCTGGCATGACTTTGATTTGGCTGAAGTCAAAGACGTGTATGAGCTGGAGCGGGTACAGTCTTTGCCTAAAACACTCTGTCTCAGAAGGTTCCTGTAGTAGTTTTGAATTAAGCATAAGTTAGTTCTAAACCAAACTGTACTTTCTTCTGAGGCGTTTGCTTCAACTGTTATGATACTTCAGTATTTTACCTAGAAAAAATTACCTTCAGGCACAGAGGAGAGTTAGAGAATACTTCAAAAATAGTAATAAGAAAGGCTTGATTCCTCTCTCAGGAATTCTGAGGGAGATTAAAATATCCACCTCTTGGTGGTTGGAGAGCCTCACCCTTGAGAAAACTCTTTTGCGACGTAAGTCAATTCTTCCAGCTGGAGGGGAAGAGGAAGATGTGTTGACATTTAAAGTCGAGAAAGGTTCCCTGGTTGTCCCTAGTGCAGCATGTGGGTCTTCAGCATCAGTAGCGTGGGTCCTATGGTGAGCATTGGCGTTGGAGTATCAGTGCTTGGTGTGAGGAGCCTGTACAGCAAGGATCCCAGCTGCAGCACTGTAATGAAACTGTTGTGACAGGATGATGTGCTGAAATCCCGGGACCTCTGGCTTGCAGGTGATGCCAGCTCAAAGGGGCTCTTACTACAGTAGCACACTGAAAGCCAGGAGGACTTAGCAGGTACTGTGCTGTTTGACACCATATTTTACCTCCTCTTTGCTGAAGACAACTTCCTCAGAGATCCGTGATAACAGCTTATGCAAGGGAAGAACTGGTCTAAGGACTTTGGTTCCCATTTGCTTGCTCCTATAACAGTCTCTGCCGAGTAATAAATGAGACTCCTTATGCACTCACTAGTGATGGGTGACTGTGCCAGGGACTGAGGGGACCTGGTGTTGCCATTATCCATAGAGGTGATTTTTGCTAATACAGCAATTTTTTCAAACTTTTTTCCCTGGAACATGGGATCATCGCTTTAATGAGGTTGGTCTAAAATTCTCCCACTTTGCGTGTAAAGGTACAGACTAACCAAATGCAGAGCACGTGCTCACTGAGGCGTGGTTGTACTGGGGAGGCAGGTAGCTTTGGGATGGAGGGGTGGTTTTGTATTATGATGACATTATAATGAGCAAAGTTGACTGGCAGGCAGCATTTTGTCAGGTTCATGACAGGCTGAAGGCTCAGGGTAGCAGCTTGTTCCATTTAACCTTCAAGTTCTAATACCGCAGAGCTTGGCCACGATGTGTCCACTCTGCTCCATCCTCCGTGTTTGCTATCTCAGAGTCAGAGACATCAGGTTCCCTTGACATTACCGACCTTTGAGATTGTCTTGGAACTTGTTGCGAATAAGGATGTTTAGGAACTTTCCTGGTGACAAGGATGCTCTGTATATCAGTGGCTCATCCCCCTGGAATGCTTTCACAAATGCTGAACCTTTCTTAGAAATGTGAACATAGATGTGATTTATAAGTTGCCTCCAATCCTTATCCCCCAGCCAGGCACGGTGCTCGAGTGGGGACCTCATTCAACAGGCCATCTGGACACTGGGCCTGCAAGGCGAGCCTCTGTTTCAAGAGCCACCCTGATAAAGAGGATCCTGTCCTTATCTGATAAGCAACAGCGACAGGCAAGAGAGGGGCCCTGTGGGAACAGGCTTTCTCGCAAAAAGTCCTGACACGGCCACTGAATGGGGTCATTGCTCCATCTGCCCTGCTGAGGGGAGGGTCGACTGACTACCTGGGACCCCCCTTCCCCACTGGTTCAGCTCTAGAACACTCCAACACTGAGTCTGAGCCTGCACAAGATCTGCTAGGCTCCCCCTCGTAGCATAACAGACACTGAAATGGGATGTCTGGTGCACGCTCGCCACCCAAACCCCACACCTACATGCCGATCTGCGCTGGATCGCTGCGGGGTGATCTCTCTCTCTAACCTTGTTCTCATCACAAAAGGTTAACAATAGTTCCACTTTTGGAGAATTCTACTCTAACCCACTGCTCCAAATATATGGTGTGATGTGGTTTTGTTTGCAAGCTTTATAATCCATTTTAAGTCAAGTTGTGTGTTGCTTTGAGCTTCTGAGTAACTGCTCTTACTGCCCAGTACTGTACAGAGGATCATAGAAGTTAATCTCCCCAGTGGCACTGTTAAGAGAGATTAGCTAAGAGAGCGTTAACCCTCCTGCTGGGATGGGACACTCAGGTCTGAGAGGACTGGATCCAGCTGCACCTTGCTGCCTCTCTGACAAGGAGCTAAGAAAGAAAGGGGGCTGTGGGAGAATAGTCCTTGTCCAATTATCCGGATCTGGGAAATGCAGGAATCGGAGACGTGCGCGGGAAATCAAGCCCACCAGTATGGTTAATTGCAATCAGTCCCTTCATTGTCCGTACAGCAGTGATTAATATACCAAGCAACTACATTCACGTACTTCTAGCTGTGTTACTGTTGGTGCTTTACTACTAGCCATGCATCCCACTGACCCAATTCATTGATTAAACACGAAGTGTCCACGTGGGCGTATCGTGTCACAGATGTCCTTCAGGTTTCTTGCTTCGGCACCCGGGAGTTGTTTTATTCCACATTCTTCACATTCTTCTTCCTCCTCATCTACTGCCGGTTGATAAACAAACCTTGCTTATGGCTCTAAGATCCACTTATTTTACGATCTCAGCAAAGGCTGGATTGCTCCCATGTCTGTTACCAGTTAGAAATCCTTCCACAGGGGCCAGTCTGAATCTCCTGGTTTGGCCACCAGATGAGATATCACACTGTGGTGGTTTGACCCTGGCTGGAGGCCAGACTCCCACAAAGTTACTCTGTCACTTCCTTCTTACCAGCACAGGGGAAAAAATGCATGTTGAGAGGGTTTGCAGTTGAGGTAAGAAAAGAGAGAGATCATTCTGCAATTAGTGTCGTGGGCAAAAAGACACAAAGAAGAAAATGAAGAGAACTTTCTATTACACACACACAGAGAAATGAGAGTCAG